>CM073777.1:31941859-32511859 GCA_037158775.1 Hetaerina titia
ACAGGTGACTGTAGGAATATGGTAGGGATGTTGGGTGGAATAGAGGGAGTGGAATGAATGTGGAACGGAAGGATTTATTGTAGTGTGTGGTGTCGGGTATTCTTTTTTGGTAAGAGATTTGAGAGAGGTGAAGTGGCTGTATTTTAGTATTTTTCTAATACCAAATTTAAACTTTTATTTACCGATGAACTAATATATTATTTAAAAGTTAGTTTTACAATCTAGTGATATTAGTTAAAAGTATGTTTTACCTTTGAAATAGTTTACCTAATTAAAAAATCATTCCACAATAAAACTTACTTGTAAAATATGGCACCAATTTCTGGTGGTGGCCAAAGATTTTGAGATACCACTTAAATATGTAGTATCTGCCAAATCAAGTTAGTTTATGTAGATTTTTTTGTATTAATATGCCTAGGAAATTCATCAGTTTATAAGGTAATTACAGATTCAAATTAGCCTTTTTTTAAGAGTAAAGTAGCCCATGTTGAAAGTATCAAATCTATGGAAAAACAATCGAAAAAGTAACCAAAGAAGCCCAATTTGTAATCATCCCAATGATGCAGGATTGTTGATATCTTATTATTAATTGAAAAAAGTAATGTTTCAAATGTCATCATTAAATTAATCTTATGATTGAAATTTAGTATGCAATTATTTCTTCTGGGAAGTGTAGCAGCCAAGGGATTAGATGATTCAGTTTAACTCTGAAGGGCCAGGCCTGATTCCTGGTGACTTCAGAAAATTCCTAGGTTCACCATAATTTTATTATTTTTAGGGTGCTCAACATGCAAACCACAGGCAGCCCAAGGAAATGAACTCCCTCGTCTCCGTTCTTTAATTTTGGCTTGATGCCCTAATTTGCCAAACACCTTGGTGAAGCAACTGGGTGTGAGGTATTCTGTCCAACTTTTAATCCCACATGCCTTAGGCCTTTGTGAGGGGAGCTCCACTCTCATATTTATAAAATCAACATTTGTGCTGATCACTATGGTTACTCTTTGTTTAATCATTTGGTTAGTTTGATTTTCAAATTGTTTTCAAATTTTACTTTAAATATCATAGATTTGGGTGAAACCAGAGAACATAGTAAGCTTATGCTGAATGGGATGTTATTTTCATTTAGGTTATCCAACAACATTAATTAACTCATAGGTTGGTTTTGATATACCTCATCTAGTAATAAGCTGAATTCTATGTGACATTCACTAATCAACAGGGTAATAATGGGGGCCAGTTCCTATCTTGTGCCACTTTGTGGTTTACCAGGAAGATCTGGTACCCAAAAAATCCCACGGCATGGATAAAGGGCAGAGGATCTCAAGAAGCATCACTGAATCAAATCCAGGCCCCCAGGGTAGTAAACCAACACGCTACCTGGTATTGGACTACAACACCCCCTGCTTAGTTTGTGGGTAATATATTTTTAAATTGCAATTGTGGGTAATATAAGGTACCTGATGATGACGCCGAAGCGTTGAAACTGGTAGTACGAATAAAAATTGTGTGGAAGTTACAAAGTGTATTCATTTAAAGCGCAAATGAAGCTCCACAAAGTTGAGCCTGAAACCATAGAAATCATTTTTAAATGAGTTAAGTTAAACCAAATTCAAATATTTTCAGTGAAATCAGAATTAGCTTTGATTCCTAACCTTAATTTAACCAAAGTATTTTTACTCACAGTAAATGTTATATCATGAATATGTACAATTTTTTAAATCACAAATAATTCTAATGCTTGTCTTTGCATTTCCAGGTTCTCCATCCGCGTTGGTTGTCTTTTGGTGACAGCAGTTTTTTGCTGATCATCCTGCCTGCGTCTTGAGGTCAACTGTATTTTTTGAAGCTTTCTTGTCCAAGACCAAGAAATATCAACATGGACAATGGATATCCTTTGAACAGTGCGTGGAAAATGACTATACAATCAGAGTGAAGTACTTGACTACCAGCACTATATAAAGCAAACAAGAAAGCTTTGAAAAATACCTTCGGCTTGAAGACACAGGCAGGATGACCAGTGAAACTCATCACCTAAAGACAACCAACGTGGATGGAGAACCTGGAAATGCAAAGACAAGCAGTTCAACACCAAGGAAACCTTCGCATGAAGTAGTTGTAATGCATAGTTTTTATTACATACTTTAATATGTGCACTCTTTTTTTAAGCATGTTCATAGTGCCGAAATGTATTTTGTTAATTTCTTTGTTTGAAGACTCGTTTACGTACATGACATATGTATGGCCTGTGGACAATAAAAATAGTATTTGGGCACTCATTCCTTTAATTACTGTAGGTGCAATTTCTTTGTTTCATTCTTTTCTTTTTGAGGTAATTTGTGATTTCACCAGATGGTTAAAAGATTCTCCCTTGAATGATGTTCTTTGGTGATAGAGACATTCTGGTCTAGATGTTTAAAAGTGGTTTTCCTCCTGTGATGTCAATTAGGTCACTTCTGTCAAAGCTGTTATGTTTACTGGGGATCAGGTTTTCCGCCAGTTAACTTTGACTTTCAATTTCATCCAAAGAATCAACTCTTTCCCTTCATTCTGCCTTTTAATCTAAAATGCCTTTCAATTTACATAAGTATTATTTTCTTAAATTAATCTACAGGGTTGCAAATGACCTTGGGTGTTGATGCACCCATAAAACATAAAATTATCTAACTTCCTTCTACCTCACATACCCAGCATTCTCCCTTCTATCACATAATTGAATTTTTACTTCCATTCAATATGCCCTACAATAATTCCCACTTTCTTCAAATTATTCCCAAAAAACTTCTCCACCCTTCTATCCTGCAAATTTATTGTTATAATTTCATTCCCATTTGATTCTTATTGTTCTTATTGATTCTTATCTTATCATATTCAATATAAAAACACAATTTGTTTTAATAAGTTCTACTTTCCTCTGTAAAGGATATTAAGCAAGGTAGATGTTATGATGGACAACTGGCGAGACATATCCTTATTGACCATTGCTGTTTTCCCACCTCTTCTGCCTTGCACTCACCCAACACACTCCTTTACTTTCCATTCTGTCCTTATTCTCACATCCCAATCTTCTTCATTCTTTGGTTCATATTTAGTCACCTTTTTGGGAGATATAGCTCACATAGGCAGGTGAGGATGGTGGAAGGGGAGGCTAAGCAGTGGCTGGAACTCTTTAAGAAAAAACTATGAATCCATCAATAAGTCTGTAGTAACATGGTGTGAATGTAATTATTAGCCCAGGTGATTTTCCATTAAATATATTTGATTCGGTAAAATATACATTATGCTATGTTCTATTGTACCTCATCCCCCTTTTCTTGAAAGGAAAGGGATTCCATTGTTATTTTAACATAATATTACAATTTCCACATTCATAGGACAATATTTAAATATATTTTGAAACCTTTCAAATATAAATACTTTAAAAAAAATTCAATTGATCAACGTGTAAAAATATATTAATGAATTTTAGATTTTTTACACGGTATTTCTGAGTGATGAGCTGAAGATATTTATTTCAGCAAGCCATTCTTAACCATTGCTTATCACAGATATGTTCATTTCAGTGTTTTACCCATTATATTTAGACAAGTGAATAAAATGTTGAAATCAAGTGAATTAGCAGCAGTTGTTATTCAAATAATTTCCAATAAATTGTCATGGATGAATTGAATCTATTTCACTCACACACCATTTGCATGAAATTCATATCTATTTTAATTAAAGCTTAATATTTCTGATTTTACTATGTGGTTATATTAATAGATTACAAGTGAAAGTTGACATTTTTTTATTTTTAAAGGGGAACCAATCTTTTAATCTTAAACCGGTAAATATTTCTTTAGCCCTTTTGAACACAAAAGTAGTTATATTTTTGCTTAAAACATTCTAAAGTGGTTAAAAAACCACAACTTAAAATTCACAATCATATTTCAGTTGTTTCCGCTCAGGTCTTCCGATGGATGTTTATTCTAGGTGAGAAGAGGAGCATCCATGAGAATAAGGGTTGATCAGCAGCCTTACTCACCGAAGGAGATAAGGAATGAAGGTGTATATTTCCTTGCTGGTGTCAAGTTGGAGAGTACCATTAGCATCTAAAGAAGTGCACCGATTTGGGTGTCAGCCTTAAATTAACCTCAGAATAGACTGCAATTCCTCCACTGCTAACTTTGTGGATAGTGACTACAAGGGTATTTCAGTAAAATGTTTTGGTTAAAAAAGGATATTTGGATAACTGATGCAATGTCTAATGCTCATTTTTCTCAACAAATGTATTTATGAGTAATAAAGATGAAATAAACTAAAATGAATGTTGTGTAATTTTTAAACCTTTCCCTTAGTGTACTTTTTGAATGACAAATTTTGCTTTAATATGCTGTTTAAGGATTAAAGAGAAATACAGGAATCCATCTTTCAAAATATTTTTTTTTCTGAGGTTTACTCTTTATAAAAATGTTCATTAGATTTGATACCAAAAGTACAGATTACTGTAAATGAATTTATTCTAATAATCTTAAAAAAATAATGGCAGCCTGAATGTATTTACATCCTCTGGCATACATTCTGCAGTTGTTTTGAGCTGTGTATAAGTAGATAGTTTAACTTGAATGGAATGTCAGCATTTCCTCCAAATGTCAATTCGAAACATTGTTATCAAATTGATATTTTAAAAGCCAAAAATCCGTGAAAGATTAAAAAGAAAGAGGTATTATTTCAAATAATTATCAACATGAAATAGTTAAGTAATAACTTTACGTAAAAACATTTGTGTTATGTGTAGTACATGTAAAATATGAAAATATGCTTTAATCTGTACGTTGGTAGCCTTAAATGTTGCCAAATTATTTTAAAGTAACTTTATCCTATCCTGCATAGCAACATTGTGTGTGCACTCTGAACAATTGTTCTTTGGTTTTTAAGGTGTAATCGTGATTACAATAAACACACGAGCTACATTTGCTCGCACGGGGTCAAAAATTACGTCATTCACCGAGCTGAACGAAGTCCAATAATTAGAGTTAATTAGTCTATCACATGCAAAAAAGCGCGGTATCGAATGTTTTTCAAGAGCTGACTCACGCTTCAAAAAAGAGTAGCTCCATCGACGACCAACCGCTCATGAGCCGTCTTGGAGTACCGTGAGGCCCAATGTGAGGTGCTAAGCCTCCCCAAGAAAATATATTCAAGTCCCGAGTCCACCCAGCGAAAAATATTCTAAGTCCAGAGCCTCTCGCCAGACGAGAGGCGTCGAGGCAGGCAGATGCCTTGGATTCGTCAGGTGAGAGCGCCTTGCTGAGTTCGAATAGATTTTGCGAAAAAATCGGCTAAGTCCGTAGTTTTGCAGGACAAATAAAAGTTCCGAACCACTTTTTCACAAGTAACCCGGTAGCCCGGGGGATAAGAGGAGGATTGCGGAGGTGAGACTATAGTGGGTCTTACATCGATTCGCTTTTACTGCCAAAATTTTTTTTTTGCAAAAATTTTTCAATTCGACAAAATGCAAAAAAGTGCCACCAGAGATTTTGACGATAGGTTCAGGACGCCGCGGGAGATCGGGAAAACGATTAAATATTGAATATTATTGTGAGGAGGGCTGCCAATTTTTCCAGCCGGGCGGCCCGGCGCCGGAAAAAATGGCAGCCCTCCTCACAATAATATTCAATATTTAATCGTTTTCCCGATCTCCCGCGGCGTCCTGAACCTACCGTCAAAATCTCTGGTGACACTTTACTGCAAATTAGTGAACAAAAAATTAATTAACGTATTGGTTGAGGATACAATCAACAGATGGCGTATGCCTTCACTAGTTGAAACTTCCTCAAATACCAGTACATCCTGATACATCCTTTTCCCACTAGAGACACCAACAGTTAATTTCGGAATTCAATTTTTTACATGGGGGTAAAAAATTCATTGTTTATTTCGAATTTGACTTTATGGGATCGTTCGAACTAGGGGAACAGTTAATACAAAATATGACGCACCCTTCCGATTACTTCCAGCACCTTGTTTTAGAATGTGCTGGAACTTCATAATGTATTTAAATATTAGGGAGGTAATATTTAAACATTAGCGAGTTAAATAATAAATAATGCTCAAATTAACAATTGGGCGGCAACCGTAATTGATTGCAATAGCTCCTAGTTCATATTAAGCAATTTAAGTAATTTTTTATTTCAATGGAATCGGCCAATTGTGATAAATAGAAGAGTTATGTTTGTTGCAAAAACATAAATATTAGTTAATAATAGCATTTTCCAAAAATTCCTCAAGATCTTGATCTCAATGTGGTTTCAATGCTGCAGTTGAACTATGCAATTCTATCCACTGCACTGGTTGACACTTTCACATGCTCTTTATTACTGCAGTAGTTAACATTTTCATCACATATAAGAATCATTAATGCAAGAATATATTCAAAACCTTTATTAATTTCAAAATTATAGAATACAAAGTGTCAACTTAATTAGTGTAATTTCTTCAAAAACAAAGCAGTAAACAAAACTGTTTCCAAGGACTCCTTGGGGTTGACCCATGTCCCTGATATTTCAGGGATATAATTACCTCATCTCCTATTAATTTTCTTTGGCTTTCACCCATATTCAAATTAAGTGCATTGAAAACTGTTCACAGAATATTTTGTCTACACGCAAAGTTGAAGGAATAATTTAATCTCTTGCACCATGACGTGGAAAAACTATTACATATGCTTTCAATTGTACCAGAAAATTAACTTTACAGACTACTATCCATATGTCCCTGTCATATTCTTAAATTATTTACATTTACCCATCAATGGGATTCATATTAAAAACCAAATAAAAATTCATTAGTTGCACAGGCATAAGGAATTTAGATTGTAATGGATTTTCACAACTGCATATTATTAGCCCATTAACTAGGAAGAGCTATGAATCATGGCAGAGGAGAGGGGATTGCAGGACATAATCAGGCAGGAAATGATGCAGTCCTTTTTGATTAGCAATGGGGCGCTGAAAATTTTAATAGAGGGGAGAATGTTAGGCGAGGAAGGGGTAGTAATAATAGAGTCATATAAGCAGAATGGAATGAGGATGTATGCATAAATTGAAGAGGGGTCTTATTGTAGTGTTGGATGTTGTGTTATTTATTTAGGAGAGGGAAGGAAGTTGTCACTGTACTGTTTCATAGCTGGTTTACATCATAAATTTATTGGTAATAATATAATAATAATTATTATTAGAGCTACGTTAAAGAACAGGAAAATGTAGCAATCAAATGAAAATTAAGATGCCAAGAAATTTAAAATAAAAGATTATAATCAAGTAGTAGGTTTTAAAAATATGAAATCTCCACTCCAATTTAATCAACTGAAATTCATATATTTAACCACATACACGTACCAATCTTGCTGTTCATTTGATCTATTGGTTTCAGCTGGTTTCTGGCAGTTAAGAAATGAATGGCTGCCTTTTAAATATTTTTAAAACATTTCATTACTCAACCAATAGATAGGATAAGTCTTTATTTACATGTTTCATGTTAAATATTGGATAACATCAAATAGGGATAAATATATTCATCATAAAAACAAAAGAACAATCGACCCATGTCATGAAAAGCTATGTCAGTTAATCATATCTCCCTGGGAAACCAGAGCTGGCTCAGGGAATGGAACTAGCCCTATCTTATTATCCTGTTATGTTAATTTTCACACATTGTACAAATAACATTTATTAATTTAAGGAGATCTCTCTTATCACACCAGCACAATTGCATTGTTTTGATTTCAGATCAATGAGGCAGTATCTCACAAAGAAAGTTAAAATTATAGAGTCTGACAGGAAAGAAACAGTTTTAAACCCCCTTACAAGTCCACCCGTCTTCATTTCAATTCGTTTTTGTCTATTATCATTTTCAAATATACATTTGAGAACCTCTCCTTGCTCAAACTAGGGACCAATTGGGTTGGGCATAGCGCTAAGATTAACAGATGAAACTTAGCATTACCACAGTTACCATATTTGCCATTCATCAGGTAGCAAAAATCTACCATTTCAATGACATTTATATCCTTCTGGGCATTTCACATAAGGAAGCAACCCAATGTTCACATGAAATAATGTGTGATATCTCTTGGCTGAAGCTCTTTGTCACTGAACAAGGGGGAAGGCCTCATCATATATGCCTGAATCTTGGTTAATCTCATGTTCTGCAGTTCTCATTCAGTGAGCCCCTGAATTTTTGCTCAAAATTTCCACATTTTACGTAACTGTTGTGTAAGTAGTGTTTTGTATTTATTGAATGTTTAAGAGTTCATTCCAGGGAAGAAATTTTAATTATAACTTGTGAACTTTCATGAAATGCATGTTCTCAGCAAGGATAAAAAGAAATTAAATTGATGACTTTCAAGAGTGAGTATCAAGTTATAAACAATCATTATATATTTGGATTAATTTAATCAATAGTAAGATCCACTTCCTTCAAAAATTCACCACCATTGCCACGAATACGTCCCATATGTGACTGCTACTATTGCTTGATTTTACCACTGTTATACTGCAACAATCAGGATTCAGAAGCAGCTGTAGGACAAGTCATAACCATAACATCACTATTACAAAACTACAATGGCAATGAATTTCAAAATCAGATCTTGTTGAAGTTTAACTCTGATTGTAAATAATTTTTTAAATTACTACAAATACCCTCTTGCCCAGAAAGGTCAACCCTTTATTTTTTTCATTGAAATTTTTATTTAATGTCATACCTATTGGAAATTTTCCAATATTCAGGGGAATTAGGTTATCCAAAGAAATTATATTCATCATTCCAATAAGGGATATTAGAAATCTAAAGTCTAAACTTTTCTCTGTCAAAGAGTCATTATGAGAATATATCATGATCATATTCCTTGCAGTAATCTAATTGATGTGACACTAAACAGCATCAATCCACTGTCCATCACCAATATTCTCCCTATGAATTGTGGTGATGAAGGACTTGGAGAAGACAGGAAATGCAATAGAAGGGAGAAATGGAAGGAATGAAGAAAAATAACCAGTGATAAAGAAGGTGCCCTGCCAACTGCATCCCGTTTGGTCCCTCATAAGTCCTGTGACAAGTCTTCAACCTTCCCTTCTGCTATCTCCATTTAGCCATATACCAATGTAACCAGTGAACTTTCAAAAGAAGTAAGGTATAATTAATCACTGCTTTCAATGCAAACATGCGAGTTCCAGGAAACATCACTTGAAAGACAAAACATCTTGTTCATTATAGATTACCTTTCAGTGAGATTCTGCAACAGGTGAACTGAATTTCGTGGACAATATGACTGAGCAAAACAAGGTAATGAAAAATAGGCGAGAACAGAGAAAAAAACAAATATTGGAAAGAAGGATGTGGAGAGAGGGGGCTGGGACTGGGGCAAAGGTAAGGAAATAGGTAACAGAAGGGTTTAAGGTGTTAATTGCGGTAACAAGAGGGTTAGGCAATGGCTGAGAAATGATGAGTTAGTCGTCCTGGTTTTTCACTGCTTTGGCCTATCTTGTCTAAAGCAGTTTTGCAATTAATCCAAAGAATTTTATAATTAAAAACATCCCAGGAGGCATTTTCAAGGTCAAGGGTTAATGCGGCAAGTCTTACATTGCCCATTCATACAGAACTCAGCATGGGAAGCCACTACACTAGCTGATGCCCCAACCTGATCTCCTTCATTGACATTTATTCGGCTAAATGACATATACAACTCGACTGTGAGTAATTGTCTTCACTTAGAACGAATTTTAACTTAAGTACATGAAAAGGGATAAAAATGAGCAACTTATCTGCCTGGATCTTTCCTTGCCGAGTAACTGCTCCAGATATTTGATATACGTATTATATTAATATTCCTAATAGAATGATGCGACGTGGTAGTATAGAAAACCAACATTTTACATACTGTTAAATGGTCCCCGGAATGAAATCCTCGTCGATATATTTGGAGAAATCTGAAATTAAAATAGGAATGTTATGTGGTAAACATAAAACGAGGAAAACGATATTATAGGACAGAGACATGATTTGAATGTTCTCATTTACTGGATTATAGAGTTTCACGCGGGCTAAGAGTGTTCATCGCAATCTGTGCAATCAAAGTTATCTTTTAAAAAATCCTTTCGGATCGATTGCTAAGATATACATTGACGGCAAGAGTTGATGAAACTCTTTCTAGCCCACCTGGAATACGTGGAGCAACGTCCAGTAATTCCATCGACCAACCGGAGCGACTCAACCTTGGCTCACTCCGACATTCACTCCTCGTCCGCAGCCACGAACAGAATGCTTCCAAAGAGCCCTGAGAAAGAGGGTTAGGACGAGAGAGGGGGGGATAAGAATGAAAGAGGGGAAAAACTCGTACACTCTAGGTGACCTGGCCGATGAGTGCGTTGGAATGGTGAAATGAGTGAAGGAGGAGGGGGCGATGAGTTTGTTGGGGTGGAGGTCCTTTCATGTTGACCTATCTGATGGCTTTGCACTGGGAAATGAGTGGAGGGGTGAGAGTGATTTCAATGACCGCGAGTCCATTCGACCATGGCAAACGCAGCGCGGGTCAAGCCGAGTCCCACGTTAGTAGACTGCCCTTCCAAACGGAGTGAGTTGGCGCTGCTGTATTTAACTTTGACACAAGGCTTTTGGGGGACGGTGGTGTGGGCCATTTCATTAAGTCTCCTTATTGTGGACAAGGGTGGGGTGGCCCGTGCCGAGAGTATTTCTTACGAAGCGAGCCTTTACAGACACAGGTGAGAATATGGGAAAGATTTCTATCTCCTTTTCGAAGGTAGTCTACGCGAAGAAAGTCAAGGTTCCCTTTGTTTTGATTGTTCAAACAATGGAAGTTTCGGATCAGAACGAGGCTTTTTTCCACTGTCAGTAGGAAGGAAGTACAAGCGATCACGGCAAATGAGTGTGAAGACTTATGGCGACTCTTGGTACGGCCCAGATTCATTATTACATCATTTCAATAATTTTAATGAAGAAAATCTTTATGAGCCTTTATCACCAAAGAAAGACGTTGGACCAATGGTCACGTACAACAATTTTCCTCGGAATTGTCCAAGAACTTGTAAATTTTTCAAAAGAGTTTTGAAACATTTATTTCATTTCATAAAAAATATCATTCTAGGTGGCGTACTTGCTTTACTAGCCCTATCGTTTCACGGTAGGAGAGATCAAGTCAATCCAATTGGAGAGATTAAGTGCAGCAGAAATAGATATAAGATGTAATTTTTCCACCAACGATAAGGGATCAGAATAAAATGTTTGCCGGACCGCTGTAGGAGGGAAAGGTGTTTTGGGTCAAATGTAGTCTGGTGTGTAATCACCCACCGCCATACACCCTAGTGATGGCTCACAGGGTAATAAATAAAACTAAAAGTAAAGTTTAATTTCAGAAGAAAATTAATTGAAATCAACTGTAGTTGATAGCAGTGAAAAGCGCTTCCATCAAACTTAAATGTGCCTTTTTTATTTTTCTTTGGGGAAAATTACAAATTCGATACAATGATGATTGCGCCGCTTAATATCTATAGAATAAGAGGGAGGTAAATGTATCACAGACCCTTACAGAGAAGGGGATAGGGAAAGAGAGAGCAGAATACATGTATAACCTTCTAAACCTTCTAAATAATTTTAAAATGGCTCAATTTCGGGTGCAGTCAAACAGATGGGAATAAGCTCGCCTACTCGGGTGTAAGAGTCAAAACTGACCTTTCTTCTCCACCACTCTCCCTTTCCCTCCCTGTCCCATTTCAGCATTGCCCTCCGGAAGTAAGCATCACCTTTTGCTCCATTCCAAATGGACTGACGACCTTAAGGCGCAAGAAGACAAGCGAGTGTTGGCCAGGTTATCGTGAGCAAACAACTCTTGGCTTTGTTCGCCAGTCACCTCTCGTTGCAATTTTACTTTTTGTTGAGAAGTTTCCTGGACCTCCCTTTTCGAATTCTCGCATAATTTTCAAGCGTTTTAAACGGCGGGAATATTTTTTCCAGAGTACAGTTCCTGTTCCTATTAGTAGGCCCTCTCTTATAGGTGGAAGGCGTGAATTAATTCATCCCCTCCGCTGAAAATTACTCGATAACTATCACTCCATTAATCCCCACTGTCCTTCAATATCACCTTGCATAGACTTGAAACATCTTCATAAATTTCCTTTTTCCATCTCTCCCTTTTGTATTACCTAATTTTTCAGTCCTCAACATTTTCCTGAAGTTCCAAGTTCCTATTCTGACTGATTCGGTCTTCTCCTGCGTCTTCTGTGCGGCTGCTGTCAGTTTTTTTACCACAGTTTCACCTTTTTGAGGAGTTTGATTTCAGTCAAATGAAACAATTAATAGGAATGAGAATTACATTTTAATCAAACAGACACATTATGATGAACAATATGATGATGGATGAGGAAGATACTCTAACATACATTCACAACCAATTTTTATCAAACGGTTACTGTTTCTGATGGAAACTGTAGTCACTAGCAATTTTTCTAACAGAAAAATATTATTTGTAAGGTATAGTATGATATTCACATGATGAATCAAAGTACCAGGATGTTTCATATTAGCACACACACAAAGTTAACTAATTTATTTATGAAATGAAGAATTATTGTTTATTTTTATTTATTTCATGAATAACGTAGGCCAACAATCACACTGACAGATAATACACTCACAACACTGTCTCTGCTGAACTTTTCGATCGGATGGCCTTCCAAACACCAAATTACTCATTGAAGATTTCTCAAACGGTCTCCAAGTGATGTCTCATGTGACAAATATTTACATGATACCTGAAAGAGAGTGAACAGAGTTTCTTTTAATTATTAACACAAAGAATGGCAATGTTTTTAAAATTGAATAATGAGCTAAACAAATTTTGTGTAAATACTGCTCTTTCATTTGATCCGAACAGAATTTTCAAGTGAGTGGATCTAAGCATACAAGTATTGTGATAAGTATTAAAGTTTCAGTTGGATGTAGAGAAAGATTAAAATGTGCAGAGTGATTGTTTTTCAATGCCTTTAGTCGATCAGGCAACTTTACAAAGAATATAATCAAAATTCAAAAAATTAAAAGATTTGAATCATATTAGGAAACATTAAAAAAAATTAAACTGCTCCAATAACAAGGAAGAACAAATTTTTAGACTTAAACTTTTAGACTTTAGAACAAAACACCTTTAGACTAACGACATCTGAGCTATTTGGGATTGAAGTTGGAGGGCATTGGAAATAGAGGAAGGAACAGTGAGTGCACAGGAAGTAGAGACGATGGCAGTCTAGCGGTAGTTATCTTATGTACGAGCTATCTATCTCGTATCTAGCGGTACTTTTCAATACGAGGGCGTATTGAAAAGTAAGGTCTCCTATTTTTTTCATGGACAATCAAGTTTATTCTGAACTTTGCACGCATCATTAGAAAGGTTGAGCATTTAACTATTTTTCTACATAGTCGGCTTAACGATTAGTCACTTTTTACATCCTTGTAACCACCTTTTTAATACCGGCGTCTTACCTTTCTCCCACCGCGTCGCGAAGCCAACTGCCGACTGCTTCTTTCACTTCCTCGTCTGACTTGAATTTATGTCCCCCAAGGTGTTTTTGGAGACCAGGAAACAAGTGGTAGTCGCTGGGGGTTACCTCCGGGCTGTAAGGAGGATGGTTGATGATATCCCAGCCGAATTCGTTGTGTAGGGTGGTCGTTTGATGTGACTCATGTGGAGGCGCATTGTCATGATTCAGATACACTTCTTTGGTGAGCCTACCTCTTCTTTTGTTTTGGATGGCCTGTCAAAGTTTCTTTAGAGTCTCGCAGTAGCTTTTTGAGTTGATCGTTGTTCCTTTCGGCATAAAATCCACCAACAGAACCCCCTTCTTGTCCCAGAAAACGGTCGCCATAACTTTTCCCGCTGACTTCTCTGTCTTGAACTTTTTGGGCTTCGGTGAGGTTGGGTGACGCCACTGTTTCGACTGTTCCTTCTTTTCCGGGGTGTAATGATTTGCCCATCTTAATGCCTGTAGTCACTATCGAATCCAGAAATCAGACGAGGAAGTGCAAGAAGCTGTCGTCAGTCGGCTTCGCGAAGCGGTGGGAGAAAGATACGACGCCGGTATTAAAAAGCTGGTTACAAGGATGCAAACAGTGATTGATCGTTAAGCCGACTATGTAGAAAAATATCTAAATGCTCAACCTTTCTAATGATGCACGCAAAGTTCAAAATAAACTTGACTGTCCATGAAAAAAAATAGGAGACCTTACTTTTCAATACGCCTTCGTAGGGTCTAAGTCTGAATTGTTTGGCTGCCAATCTTATAACCAGCAAAAATTCAGACTGAATCCACTTCAGAAGTTGCACTTCTTGCCATTTAATTCCATTCCCCTTTTTGGTAAGAAGGAAGTCAAAAGGGTCACAATGCTATTGGCATGTGGGCTCTAGAAGGGGGTACTTAGAAGATAAGAAGAAAAGATAGAAACAATTGGGCAAAAAGCTCTTACAAAGAGCAGAGAGTTGACACAATCTTTGAATCGTAGACGTAAGAAAAGACTAGTTAAAAATTTATTGAGAAATGAATTTTTGAATGATGTGAAACATCATCGAAGCAAGATGATGGGCTAAGATTGGAAGCTGTTGAGATTTGGGTATGGAAAAGAATGCAAAAATGTAAAATGGATCTTAAGAGGAAACATATGAATGAGCCCTAGTCATGGTTAGGGGGGGGGGGTGAGGGAGAGATGATTGTTGGAATAAATCCAAAGGAGGCAGGAAAGTGTGGCACTGAGCTATTTCATTAATGATGGAGTGCTCAAGACTGCAATAGAGGGGAGAATGTCTAAGTAAGGAAGGTTGAGGAAAAGGATATACCGGCTGAACCAAATAAAGGGAAGTAGAAATTATGCAGAATCAAAAAAGGGTTTATAGGGTATTGGGTGCCATGCTGAGTCATATTAGGTGAGGGTTAGTGATTCAGCAGTGGTCAGTCAATATGTCCATCTAAAGACTATTTTCATGGGATTTACCAAATTATTAAACCTAGGAAGAAAATATTTTTTGTGTTATTATTTACTCTCCTCATGATTGACAACCTTGATATGTTGGAAGGGGGATTCTGATGACCCTTAGAACAGTTCTGGTGGGAGCAATGATATCTGCTCCTAGTAGGGCCACCCATGTCAAATAGGTTGAACAGAAGTAGTTAGACGAAAAATAGTCTTGATAGATTCTGTTCCTCAGTGAGGCAGCTGCAGAGGTATCTGAGTAGAGCAGGGTTGCAAATGAAATGGTGGTTGCGCATTAAAAGCAGTGTTGAGGGAGGCAATGGATAATTGCCTAAAAAATTTATCTCGAGACTAATATGATGGATGCTATAATGAAAAAAATTGGGGAGGTGGAATAAAATTTCTGAAAGTCGTGAAAGTGGCGCCCCTCGATTGTGCCGTGGCATTGAGGAATTACTATATAGTACATTAAATAAGGAGCAGCACTTAACCATCGAATGTATCCTGGAGTATAGGCAGTGTAACAATATTAGTATGTATAAAACATTGCCTAACACTTAGGATACAAGAAAGTCCAAAGAAACTAATAAATTAATTCAACTGACATTTGGAAAAACGTGTGAAAATATGTTAAAGACACTCACTCGTGTTACTCGATTATTTTCAAGTTTATTGAGGGCACAAGGGTTAGAGGACAAAATTATTGATAAAATGAAACTTGGAAGTTACTTCTTTCATTCAGTTAAAAATAAAACACCGTTAGGATAAGCTTAATCTGAGAATACAACTTTAGTAATTAATACTATGAAAACTTATATTTACCAATAGTCCAACGAAACAATTTTAAAAAACTAAGGGACAAAAAAAGGACAATATTCATGAAATACTCATCTCTCTAGGTTCATGAATTCATCCACGACACGACCTAATATTTAATATTTTGGTGCCCTATTCTAGTTTCATTTTCACCAAATGGGAGAATGCCAATTATTATTGAATTAGACTGGCTTAAGCTTATCCACAAAATCATATCTTATTGGAAAAAGGTAATGAAAATTAATCCTGCCAACTATGGGCCTCCGCCCAATTGGCTATGTGTTATGCCCAGCAGTGGGTGAGGCAATGTTTCTGCGGTTGTCATCTCACGAAATCCTTGCAAAGCAAAAGTAACAGTAATAGCATAGAAGACTCAGAAGGGGACCAAAGTGGGACGATGTTGAGGACAGGAATATTAGAAAATATAAAGCCAGAGATTGAGAGAGGGAAAATAAAATTTTTAGGGCTTTGTGAGACGAGAAGGAAGGATAATGGGGATTATTGGATTGATATTAATAACAACATTGAAGTACTGGAGATGGTGGGTGAAGAAAGGGGCTTGTTGAGAGAAATCCTATGGAGGCAGGAAAGATGGATGAAAGGCGTATTGGGCGGTAGTGGGATGTTGAAGAAGGTAATAGAGGGGAGAATGTTAGGCAAACGAGGAAAGGGCAGGAACAGGATAGGGATGTTGGACGGGATGGAGGGAGGAAAGAAGTACACAGAGATGAAGAGGGACCTGATGTAGAGTAGGTTTGCTGGATTGGGTCTTGTTTGGAGTTACAAAATGTTTATTTTCTAGTTGTGTCCATCGAAAAACCTACCTTAACCGGTAGATTACCTAATAATAATTAATAACCACAGAGGGGAAGATGGCCTACAAGGCATGGCATTAATATTAAACCAAAAGGGTGGTAAACACCGAGAAAAAGACTGGTAGATTACATTTAATAGAAGTGAAAGCTGAACCAAAATCAGGTATATGATCAGTAAAATTGATGCTCCTGGATGGAAATATATGATAGTGATAAGGATTGGAGCACAATGGTAGGCTAAGGAAGACATGGTAGTTAGGTGGGGGACTGTAGTTTAAAACCAAGAGAGAATTCAATAGAGTTCTGCAAGAGAGACGGATTATTCATCACCCACACTTGGTTTAGGCACCTCAAAAGGCATAAGTATGCACGGAAAATGCTAGGTGACTCAGAAAGGTATCAGTTAGATTATATACGAGTATTACGACTAAGCACAGATATAGGGAAACATGATCAATTCACACAGTTTCCTTAGAGCGGATGTGGACTTAGGTCTCAATTTAGTAATTATGAATTACAGTATTATGTAGGTACCCAGAAATATTGCCAGTTCTTGAATGGGTTGATAGCTATTGGCTATAATAATTTCTATTTAATTTTTTGAAATCACCGTTATAAACCCTCAAGGATATAAACGAAATTCAACATGGAAATTAATATGCCTTAGTCATTATTTCAAACATCCTGGAGATAATGAAATATAGAACAACTTAATAATTTAATTTTCTAATCTATTGATAGTAATACATTTAATATTGTCAGCTGGAAAATTTGTTTAATATTATGATGAAATGGATTGTTAATTAAATTAATGAACACTGTTTAATAAAATTTATAATTACTTCCAATTACTTGCCAATATGATAGCTTATTTAAAACCAACTCAAGCTTAAAATTTTATTTTAACAAATTTTTTTAAACAAAACGACATTGAATGTTATTTCTGGTATTAAACAATACAGTAATTAGACGAATGTCCATAAACGATGAAAACAATTGCGGATATTGTGCATGTATTAGGAAAGCTCGAGTAGTGAAAGTCAAATGATTGAGTAAAGAAAACAATAATATTT
Source organism: Hetaerina titia (assembly GCA_037158775.1). Taxonomy (NCBI): domain Eukaryota; kingdom Metazoa; phylum Arthropoda; class Insecta; order Odonata; family Calopterygidae; genus Hetaerina; species Hetaerina titia. The sequence continues at coordinate 31,959,576 of CM073777.1, forward strand.
ATTTGAGCTGAAACTTAAAATAAAAAGAGAGCTCTTACTATTAAATTATAGCTCAAATGCTACAAATTAATAGTTAAAAACAAATAAAGGTTCTTTTTCTTACCACAGTATGCTTATCATGGATACTCACTGTCATTGCCATCCACACAGAGCAAATGCCATGATGTAGCATCAGAGTAGAAAGTAATATGATTTCCCCAAACACCTATTCATTAATATTGTACAAAGCACATTGAGCCATGCAGAAGGAAGTTGGATAAATCCATTGTTGCCTCCCCAAGAGTCATGCTGGACAGCAGCCTGCTTTTCTCCTATTAATGAAAGATATAAAGAAGAAGCTGGTTATTTAAATTTCACTGGAATATTTGCCATATGTTCAGGACAGATATTAAAATTCCAGATAAAACTTTCGGTGGTTTTGTATTTTCGCAGTTAAAATTTAACACAAGCAAATCACATATTTTAAGAGTTAAATTATGCTCTAATCCTATAATATTTAAATCCGAGATAGTGGGAGGAAAAGAAATGGAAGTAGAAAAAATATGTATGTTTAAGATTTAAAAAATAAATCACTTACCATTCAATACATGCACTTGGACCTCCACAAAGGAGAATACTGATATAGCACAGGTATATACCCCACTGTCCGAAGTTGTGGCACGTGGGACTATCAGTTGGCTCTGCGATTCTCCAGCAGTTGCATCGCTGAAAAGATGGTAATATAAAAAGGCATTTAATTCAACAACATTTATTGGACGAGAAAAACGACATAATAATGCATTGTACTGGCCTACCATTCATATTAATGATTTAAAGGCAAATCGCTTAAAAAAAGTGCGGTAGTAAAGATAAGCAAATTTTATAACAATAGGTAACTTTTAAATAAAAGATTACACTTGCTAAGTGTGATATTTTATTGATTACTAGGGTTTCATGACCCTTCGTTTTACTTGAATTCTTATGATAGTTTGGAAATTAATTATCAAATGATATTGAAGTAACAAAGTTGTAGTGGTTGATTGAAGCTTTCTCATTCTCTTTGCATGAACTTATCAACAAGATTCGTCTGCAGAAACAAATATGACATCCTTATATTAATATTACAAAAACATTGTGTAGGTGACAGCATAGCATATGTCGTTTTTAATAATAAAAAACCGCTTTAAGTAACACAATAAGCAATGAGCATATTCAATACTCTTCATTGCATTATAAAGAGCCGTGGTATTCAACAGGAAATCAAATACCAATATAAATTACAATGCAACAATTTCAGATTGTAAAAATCATTCGCCTTGACCGGAATTCGATCCTGGATCCCCTGACGCCCGGCCGAGTGCGTTAGCCAGTTAAACTATAGAGGCGTTCTCTTGCACTCCGAAATTTTGGGGGCTTTAAAGGAACAAGATGTTGTGACAAAATACCGTATATACAATGCCAAGCGCATCCGTAGTCGTTTGCGATGCGATTTCGGAGTGTACGAGAACGCTTCACTGGCTAAAGCACTCGACCGGGCATCGAGGAATCCGGGTCCGAATCCTGGTCAAGGCGAATAATATTTATTTTATTAAGAACACGATGTAACATCCACTGTTATTTATTATCGAACAACTAGTTTCAACGCTTAGGCGTCATCTGAAATTGTTGCATTATATTGCATATTAGCGGATGACTCCGTCAAAAAGTTATTGTTGTGGCATCTCCCGCAGTTTTCTGGAACCAATATCAATATTTCAGACCATATGAATGATCACATAATTGAAGAGTTGTGCGATAAGGCAAATCTCGGGATTGATACGGAACCACTATCCTAAATTTAAAAAAAACTTTAATTTGCGCAGTGGTTCTGCATTGATGCCTTGCTGTGTCAAGATTTATCACATACCTCTCTCATATCAAAATAATACAGATATTGGAGTTTTGGTCATGCATTGTCTACTTCAAGGCAATTTCTACTTCCAACTACATTGATTTGCGAGTTGGTAAGTTATTTATTTATTTATTTATTATCGACTTAATTGGGCGAGGTTGAGACTAAATAGTCCCTTCTTCCACCTAGTTAGGAAGGGGAGATAGGATCGGTTATTCAAGGTTCACTCTGCCTAACAGTCAAACGGGCTAATACGAATAAGAATGCTTTTCAAAACTGTCTAATGACTGTCTATACAAAACTTGGTTAAATTTTCCCAGAAAACTGCCCACTCATGTTTCCATAGTAGTACCCGTCTTATGGACATGGTAGAATTAGATAAGAAGGAAAACGTAAATTTATGAATAGGAGTGAGTCACAGCTCTTGGCTTTTGTTGTGACATTTGAAAAAAAACTATACCTTTAGCAAAAAATGGTACATATTTCGGCCATTAATGTTTTAAATGGATAAAAGCTCAAATAGACTATGAATTTGATATCCATCTAACTGTTCAAAGCTTTTTTATTTCCAAATATTCTTGTCAAAGCTTTTCCAATTCAAAATCTATTTTAGAATGGGAATTACTCTCTTACTTTCTTTAATAATGAAACTAAATATGTTTCCGATCTTAAAATCAGAAGAAATGTGCCGTCTTGTAAGTTAAATTACAGTAATTTCCTAACGACCCTTCAAAAACTGGGCGGAACCACTGGCTCTTCAATCGTTCTGTTAAGGTTAGTTTTTGTCCTTGTGTTCTCTGACTCTCCTATGAAATAGCAAGTAATTTTCAGACACAATCAAATAAAACTTGGTAAGGTAGTAATTATATCGAACCGGTTTCCAGCAGTCTAGAAGAAAGGAGGAACGCAAGGTCAAGTTATTAAGGTCAAGGGCCACCCACCATATGGCCCAACCACCCCTCCCTAGCGGTAGGCAGTCATTGTAGTCATACAAAGACAAATGCTATCGTTGAAAATGATCGGATTCTTTTGGCTGCTTTCGCTCACTCACACTCGTGATGGATGCTTGGAATGGGAACTATACAAATAGATTTTGCCTATCTGAAAATTCTCTCGTTTTCAATGTGGCCGTATATTAATAAAATGCCTACAAAGAAGATGCATAATATGTGTATTTATAATAGTTTTGTTTCTAAAGGATGCCAAAGCATTACTCTAAAAGTTTCTATTAGACACAGATTAGAGATTAAAATGGTAACATAGACAAAAATAAATAGGATAATTACATACTTTTACCTTTTTACGGCCATGTTTCTTCGTTGAACAAAGCAAAATCAAATTCAGAATAATTTTTACGACGAAAGCATGTGCACGTCGACGCGTAAAAATGGATATGAACATATACAAGTGTAATAGACAAATACATTCGTCTATTTAATAAACCGCGGGCATGGAAAATCCTCTAACTCCTCAGCGTTGGATAAATGTTGTGTAGGCCAGTTGGGTATTCATAAGCTAACTAGACGATTTTCGATAGGGATGCTGAGAAAGCATTCCTTGGCTACATTTCCGACAAACTCAAGGGACAAGGAAACATCTTAGAGTGACAAACAATGAATTGGCCGCTGAAGAACCACATCCATCCAGAAGGTAGGGGCTGAATTGTGTAAGCGTGAATAGTTTTGCCAAAAAGTCGAATGAATCAATGACTTTCATTTAGTTATCCTGGGAAAATGTCCAATAAATTTTCCGTAGTTTCTTTCACCGCGGTTGAGTCATGGAACATTAACGTGAACGGTGGAATAAAATTTTTGAAAGTCGTGAAAGTGGCGCCCCTCGATTGACCGTGGCATTGAGAAATTACTATATATTAACTAAGGAGCAGCACTTAACAATCGAATGTATCCTGGAGTATAGGCAGTATAACAATATAAGTATGTATAAAACATTGCCTAATATTTAGGATACAAGAAAATCCAAAGAAACTAATAAATTAATTCAACTGACATTTGGGAAAAAGTGTGAAAATATGTTAAAGACACTCTTTTCTAGTGTCATTTTCACCAAATGGAAGAAAATAAAATATTATTGAATTAGACTGGCTTAAGCTTATCCAAAAAGTCATATCTTATTGGAAAAAGGTAATTTTTGAAGCAAGCAACAGGTCTTGTTGAGGCGATAGCATCCGGCTTCGTCGAGGCAACTGTAAACTAGTTAAATGGACGACTCTGCTTATTGTAAAAACATTATGAATGCAAGTGTTAATACAAACATATGAGAGCAGAAAATAAAAGATATTTGATAATTAAGGCTTAAAAATTGGCCCACTTTCTTTTTCTAGACGTAAGGAGCTAAAGGACTTGACAGCTAATGTCCACCAAATTAGCCCTTCTGCCAGGAAGGGCTAATTTGCTTGGGATTAATTACATTGTGTACTCTAACCATTACCATTGGATGCTTCCTGTAATCTATCTCATTAAAAAGACACGTTAAAGTTTATCCAAACATGAGTTGTCCCGGGAAAATAATTCATGTTATTTCGGTAGGCTAGCAATTAAAATGAATTCTCATAAATTAATTAGATGTTACCTTATTCCTGTAGTGGTGACTTTGGCTGGGAGAGGTCCATCATCCTTAGTCCACACGACGTGAGATGGTGTCAGTATGTTTGTCACACGACATGTCAGCTCGATGGTACTTCCCGTTTTGTAGTAGCGATCATTAACAGCATGTCCATGCTCGTCTACCACTTTCAGTTCAGGCGCTAAAATAGTAAAAAATACACACATCAGTTATTCATAAATAAAGTTTCTCAAACTATTTAGTGATTTGGTGGGATATTGTGCATGAAAAAACGACAAAAACACATGTTACTGCTCAAATAGACAATGGAATTGATAGAAACAAGTTTGAGTGGACTAACTAAAACCACTACCCACATATAAACTGAACGCTAACTTTAATTGCGTGCAGCTCGTCCATGAAATGCTACCGCAAATGAGGTGAGTAAAATTTCAGTTCCATTTCCTTCCATTACTGCCCTATTACACGAACGAAAGTAATTGAGGAGACCTAATTGGTCATCGGTGTTCGAAAGGAATCATAGTGCTTCAACAGTGCAATATATAAGAGTACACCGTCCCGTAAAGGAAAACGCAATCACACATTATAGTACGATGTCCATAGCGGCGTTCAATGCAAAACTGCAAAATTCGATTTAGCGGGCAAATAGATTAACCACCACATTATTTTCGAAGACACTGATCGTTTTATTTCGATGGATACTGAACCCTTGAATCCCATGTTGAGAACACGGGGTCAATTATGACATCGTAATTTACACATATATCACAGACAGCGTTTTTCATCATTTTTAGAATTCTGCTCACCAATTTACCGTCTTCCCAACTACTTTAGAGTTAATCAACAGACCTCTTAATTTCTTTATTGCCATTTCCCGTTATCGCATCCCTTCCCTCAAAAATACAACCCGGGACTTAACTCTCTCATCCCTTGGTATTTTTCCTCTCCACCGCCGTCGATTACTATGTGATATAAAATTCTTACATAGCATCTTTAACGGAACTCTACGTACTAACGACCTTCTTCCTCTATTCTCAATTCGTGTTCCCCCTCGGCCAACACGTAACTTGCGAGTCTGTTGCGGATTCCAAATTTCCGTCTCTCGGTCTCTCAACGTTCCCTATTCCATCGACTTCCCGCTACATTTAATTCCCTGAGCATTCAGTATCCTTCCCTGGACCTCTCTTCCTCCCTCAACGCTTTCACCTCTTTCCTTAAACGTCAGATAGTAACTTAGCTCTTTCTGGTTGTATATGTGCTCTCCTGCCATCTTATATCTGTTACTGACATTATTTGTTTACTTTTAATTATTGTTTATTGCTTTTAATCGTTCTTTTTGTGTATGTTATATGCCAGCCAATGTAAAAGTCTTTGTGTTGTTTTTAGCTGCTTTGTTAAATAAATAGAAGCAGGTGCAAGCAAACTAAAACTGTTGCAATGGCTCCCACTGATGCAGCAATGGAATTCAAACAGTGCAACTGGCACCATGTACAGGATCTGTCCCCAAAAATAAAAAAATTATCAATAATCAAATCAAAATTAATAAAAAATAAAGAAATTAATAAATCCGGCAAAAATATCAAACCAGATCAAAATAAAAAATAACAAAGAATTCTTTAAAATAACACCGTTGTGTATCAATACACCGTTGACAGCATCTCTGCGAGTCGCGGTACGCTTCTTGGAAGTCTTCGACGGGAACCTCGTTCAGGTATCTAGTCACGACCTCTTTGACGTCATCGAGCATTCCACAATGACCGCCTTTCAAGTCCCATTTTATTCTTGGAAACAAAATCAAGTCTGGCGATTCCCTATCGAGGCTGTAGGGCGGCTTGAGAGCGTTGACACCTTGTGGGTTGCCAGGTATTTGGTCACGAGGAAGGCGGTGTGGGGCGGCGCATTGTCGTGGAGCAGTCTCCAGTTGGCAAATATCTTCTTCCTTACGCTCATCCCTTCATTGCCTTTCGAGATCTTACTCGTTAAAAATTGCTGTTAATTGTCTGTCTATGAGATACGAACGTTTTGTGGATAACGACTTTTGAGTTGAAAAAGACAACGAGAAAAAGAATACTTATTTTTGGGACATTCCCTGTTTATTTTTATTTACGAGCTTATATATATATATTTTTTTAGCTCTCTCCCCCTTATGTATATATGCAGATACATACATACTTACACATGTATATGTATATATATATATAACGAGTTTTATATACGAGGATATAACGAGTTTTTATACTTGTATTATACATTGTGCTAACAATATAGCATAGAATGTTTGCTCAATAAATAATATGATTAAAAAAATATTATCTCTCTGTGTTGATCATTGGAAGTTATGAGAGTAGAGGGCTGAAGCTACTGACCGGAGTACCCGGGTTCGAACAAGTTTTGTACATTTTTAGTACCAGATCTTCCTGGGAAACCGTAGGGGGCAAAAGGGAATTGACTGTCCCCTCCTCTCCTGTTCATATGTGAATTTCACCTGCTTTTAAGTTTAGTATTTGGTGGTCTCTATCTAATATCTAGGTAGCTCTTAACTCACCAATTAAAGCAACCTTCGAGTCGATAACTGCAATTAAGGATTAATGGCGTTAGAGATTCTGGATGGAGGAACTTAGGGAACAAAACATATTCTCTGTCCTTTCTTTCTTCTTGAACCTTGCCCCGAATCGCCAAATATACGTGTTAGTGTGACACCTTTACGTTGTGACTATTATGTACTAGCTTCTTCCAATTATATAAGCCTAAAGTTTCTCTTTTTAAGCGTAAAACGATTTAAACTAGGTTCTCAGGCGTACAAATCTAGAATAGGCTTCAAGCGTTTTCGTAGAAGTTACTTTGGTTCCTGTCAATTTAACAAAACGTAAGATAATTACATGAAAACAAACTTCAACTCTTCAAATGTTTACAATATACACTTATTTTTTAAAATGACATTTTATTAATACATTTTATATGACATTTAAAACATGTATTTAATAACAGCGACAAACACTCTTGCAATGTTATACTAAATAACTAATAATAATAGATAATTTTCCACAAATGAAGTCTCATTAAGTGGAAAATTTCCAGCGTGTTCGTCTCTGCTATTAGGGAATAGTTCCAACACATCGCATATGTAATGAATAACATATATTTATTTCGTTCTATGTAACATATCGTCACCATGAACCTAGTAACAGTAAAAATAGAATTATCTCTGCCATACCCCGGAATTTTCGAAGAAATTAGGCCAATGATTTTGTTTTTAATAGAATATTCCGATCTTCACTTAAATCGGCTAATTCATTGATTCACAAAGAGAGGGTAAAACACACTAGTTGTGAGTAATGTTCACATATTTTATGCTTCAAAGCAGTAACGAAAGCCATCAAAGAGCCACTGGGTGCTGTGTTATAAAATTACTATAATTACGGGGGTTGCTTGCAATTACAACAAGATAATTTTCATCGCTGTGTGTGAAATTTTTTTCTTTTTAATATGGCTAATAAACAATATGTGCACTGCAGTCTGTTATTCAATAAGTGGCTTACGGGAAGGAGATTTCACTCAAAAGTGAGGGGATTTCGGAAAAAAATTCTATTTAGAATAGTTAGGGCAATCGCGATGTTGGAAGAGATGTATAGACTGCATCAGCAGTAGACGAAAGGTATAAGCCAAATATGAAACGATGCTGAAAAATAAATAATACATCACTAATATGACCCACTCATAAACGAAAACAACTTAATTTTTTGGGATAAATCATATTTATTTTTCAGCATTGTCTCATATTTGGCTTAAACCTTTCGTCTACTGCTGATGCAGTCTATACGTAGATCTCCTCCAAAATCGCTATTGCCCAAAGTATTCTAAATAGAATTTTTTTCGAAATCCCCTCCACTTTTGGGTGAAATTAAAAACACCTTCCCGTAAGTCACTTATTGAATAACAGACTGCAGTGCACATATTGTTTATTAGTCATATTAAAAAGACAAAATTTTCACACACAGCGATGACAATAGTCGAACACATTAAACGTCATGTTTATGTTCAAATCACCGTAAATAATGAAATAATGCTGATACATCAGTTTTGTCACAAAACTTTTACTTTTTGTTCGCTTTGCTTGCATCTATTTTGCCGCCCTATTTAATGGATACCTCGATGCATGTGCCATCTATCGTTATTATGCTCTTCTCACTCGTGCTAAAATGACGTTTCTCACGCTCGTAAATGTCTCTCCGAATGACTGACCATACCGACTACGAACATGAGTACATAAAATTCTGGCTCGCTTTATTGCCACCGTCGTCAGAAAAATGGAACATCGATGAATTCGAACACCATTCGAACTGACATATTTATGTACCTGACTGCCTGCAAACGTTCCGAGTGTGCTGCAAGTAAACATTCTCCGCCGAACTCTCTCACTGTGCTCTAGAGATAACAGCGCAGGCTTTCCTCTTCCCTAAACCCTATCTAAATTTGCAGAACCGTAAAATGCTTCACGTTTCCCTTCCGTCGCTAATCTGTAAACCGAAATGTAATAAAAGTTCAATAGCTCAATCCATTCATTCGATTTCCGATCTTAGAGCAACCTACTAAGGAAGGTACTCAAACCAATGCTAATTCTAGCCCAAATAGACCCATCCATCAATGTTATTCGAACTAAAAACCTTGAGAAGTGATTAACGGAAGCCAAATACGATCATTTGATTTCCGTTCTTGCGGGTAATTCTACCAGGAAATCGCAAACATCAGTCCACCTCACTCAGAACAGGCTGCCATTTATTTCGATTTGACTCTGAAAGCTGAAATTTGAGTAATTGAATATTAATAAATGCCTCTGTTACTACAGTTTACTTCTCAGAATTTATTCGCGCATTTTAAAAGTACGCCACTAAGATCGAGTAAGTAGCATACGAATTCTGATCAGCGCTTGAGAGAGATTTGGTATGTCTATTAACTGAAGGTTATTTGAATAATCACACCCGGGGGTGGTTTATTCGGGTTTTTCCTTTTGAATATCGGAATTAGCATATATGGTATGCGTTAACATTGGCCAATGAATTTTTTCACTCATTAAAAAGACTGCAATAGAGATTGTGAATGATAAACTATCAAAGAGGGTGAACCCTAAAAAAGTAATATACGGGGAGGTAAAGGATACACTGTTGAACGAAATGAATGGAAGGAATATGCACGCAGAATTAAAGAACAACTTATTGTACCTTGTGGTACAATATCAACATGCAACAATGATATCTGTTGCGTCTGTCAGGCGAAATGAAGAAATCTAGAGGCGTTAAGTTTGTTTGCATCTAAAACCTATTGTAGACTCTCATATAATTAAATTGAAATAACAGAGCAATAGGCTTGATGCGAACAAAATTAGTACTTTCCACTTAACTTGGTTAGATCATTCAAACATATATATGAGATTATGTCAATTCATGCACTGAATGGTTGAGGCCTTAACTTTGTAGAAATCCATGTTTAACTTAAGAAATTAAATATTATCTTTGCTTTCTACGGGAATTCCCGTAGAAAGCAAAGATAATATTTAATTTCTTAAGTTATGTCAATTCATTTATGGATGGATATTTTATGTCAAATAAAATGCAAAGACTAAAGTGATTTTCATTCAAGTAAAATTGATTATCTATCTACTTGAATTAAATAAATTATTCTACATTAACCACCAACCTAACGGAGGATACTTGTGGTATCAATATGAGATGAAACATAATACATCTTATAGGGTGAATTTAGTGAATATAATTAATATGCATGATTTGCGAGGGACCAATACAGAATGCGTTCCAATAGCGACGCAATTATTTTTTAAAAAGTAATCAATTGAAGAGATTTGCACAAACACTTAAAATTCTTCAAAGTACTGTATATTCTTCTTTCTTCAAATTCAAATTTCTTCAAATACTGTCCTTGGACCTCTGCAAATTTTTTCCAGCCACTCTGCCATGATCCGTATGTGCCCTGGAAGGCGTCTTCGGGGACCTCTCGCAAGGCTTTCGTCATGGCTGATTGGATATCTTCTATGGACGAAAAATGGGTTCCTTTCAGGGCTCCCTTAATCCAAGATAACTAAAAGAAGTCTGCTGGGGCGACATTAGGACTATAGGGGGGGGGGGTGGGGCAGCGTTGGTGGTCATAGTTTGTCGTGAACCTCTTCCCGGCACTCCTTAAAGACCTTTAACCACCTTGAAACTTGTGAGTAGGACAGAGCAGAGTCCCCTTAAGTCTAATGAATCATATTGTTAGTCTTCTCAAATGATTTTTTCAGTTTATAAAAAAACTTAGCAATCGCGTAACGTTGCTCGATCGCCAATTCCATTTTTTTCGTGGTACCCGGTCGGCGCGCAGAGGTTTACAATAGCTAATGCCCTACCACTTCCACAGCTCTGACAACATAAAAACGGATTTTGCGGCAAAGCTTAGCGTTCCTCCCACCTACTCCAAGTGTTTTGATCCCACTCCGACTAATAGGAGCCCCGCGGGAAATTCAATTGGATTAACTTTGGAACGTACCCTGTATATTTCAATGTCATCCTTCCGAAATATCTTTTTACGCATTCAAAGGCGTTACTTATTTTGCTTTTAGAAATGTACATTGCCGTGAGTTACATGCATTTGCTTCGTAAGAGACCATTAAAACTTTGGAAGTCAATGTCCTGGGAAAATTAGATAGAGGTAATTTCACTTTCCCGCGAGACTACATGCGCTTTTGAATGTGGGCCTTACCGCCGCAAACGTCTTCTGAATGAACGCGTTGGATTAATCACTCCTTTCGAATGACATTCAGCCTTCACTATGCCTTTAGGTTAACGTATTTGCTGCCAAAGGAGTTCTAGGGTGTGTTACTGGCTTCTTAAACTTAGTTGAATTGAGACGTTTGAGTGGTCTCGAATATTGTGTATTTACTGACTTTTAATAATAAAACCACTTTACTTTTCCACATAAACTTCTTAATTTTTGATACCTAGGTTTTTTTAGGAAAAAACCTAGGTAGTAAAAATTAAAAAGTTTATGTGGAAAAGTGAAGTGGTTTTATTATTAAAAGTCAGTATGAAGATTTTCCACCAAGTTACGCCAGAAACTGTTTTATTTATTGTGTATTTAATTCTTTTGAAAACATTCCTTCAGCCACTGTTAGAAATATAAAAATATGGATTGTCAATTTGGTCTAAATCACTCAGAGAAGAAAACAACAACGGAGGCAAGAAAACCATAAAGCAAGTGTATTTGAATATAAAAATATTTATGAAGAATTTATAATCAAATGAGTAGACAATGAGGAATTGAATGAGAGAGACAGTGATGATAATCAATGGCAGCTTCTTTTAAACGAATTCTCAATTCAATTATAAGCTTTTCTTTAGTCAGTAATCTGCAGTTAGCATCGATCTGTCATTTGCAGCTTGTACAAGACATTCATCCGGTCCCTGGGCTGATAAATAGCAGTTAGAACCGCTTCTTTTATTTAACTAAAATTTTATTTATAATCAATTATTAATGTAATTGTTCATGGACAACATAATTTTCCATGGGCACTTGTTGGTTTATCATCACACTTTTTTACAACCTGATATTTCCCCCCACACTACAGTTCAACTCAAGACGACGACGACCTACAATCTGGAGTGAGGTTCTAAAAATAACTACAAACTTTTTTCTCAGAGTCTCCTAGTAGAATTTGAGCTTGCTTTAGGATATAAGTACCAATTAGGCTGTATTCTCTTGCGGTATGAAGAAAAACGTTTCCAAGTTTCGTTGAAAGCAAAACTATCATTCATTTGGCATGGGAAAGGCTGCATGGCTCCGCATATTGAAGGAGTAATTGAGTCATCGCATTCATTCTGCATGTGATGGTCAAGGAAAGACGAATAATTCCAAGAGATAGTCTAATGTATCTCTCAATAACTTTTATTTAATTCTAGATCTTAGTTAACCGACTTCTGAAATGTCAATAGGCACTCCTGAAGGGAATAAGTCTCGGAACACTTGGGAAAGAAGTGAAGGTAAACTTTGTGAAAGGAAACGTAGTGGCGCTTCTCGAGCTTTGAGGAGGCTCTTGAAAATGAATGCTCGTGGCGAATTTCTAGAGAGAGTAGGGTGCTAAGTGAATGATGGTGTAAAGATAATGAAACATTTTAAAAATGTATACCTAATGACATGACATTAGCTTTAAATACCCCATCTATTATCATCCGTATTCACTGAAAATGTTAGCGAGGGGAAAGCAAAATCAAACTACGTACAAAAATGAAGTTTACTACAATAAAAGTCACATTGGATAACAATGTGTCATACATTAGCGTTCTTTTGTATTTTATTGGCATTTATCTTTGCAAAATATTTCACGAATTAAACTTTCTTTACATCCAAAAAATATAAACATGGAAATTTTAATTCGTTCCTAAGCTGGGTTTTTTAATGGCTCGTAAATGAGTTTCACCTATCCAATTCCAATCCCGTAGTAACTGACACTTGAATTTTTTCTAGCGTCTGTGAAAATGGTTTTTCTTCAGACCAAGAGGGGAAAAGTTTTGAAAGTGTATTATCTTCCACCCATAGTAGGAGTGTTTTCATTTACATACATTTCTTATCTATAAAAAATAATAATCCTAATACTCGACTACTTTACACATCGTCTTTACATTTTATTACCATATTTAGCCTTTTTTTAAAGCAACACATAGTTTTGTTTTTTTTAACTGTTTAGGGACGTTGCATGAGGAGTGGGATAACATTCAGGGAAATTAAGCGAAATTTATGTTGAATTTGTGAATTCTATTACTTTAATTGAATGGAAATGCAAACATGTTGATATCTCACGCAATGTTTACTTGATCCAAACCCAGCTGTTTTATGGGACGCAACCAATAGTCATCGTTTAATCACCGTTTTTGCTGCGGAATAATCAAATGTATGTTAAGGTTAATAAATGTTTAAAAAATACTCTTTTATATAATGCTAGGTGCTAAAAACAGTTTTCAAGTTTAAACTCAATGATTTTCTATGCATAACCATTTCTGATGACATAACCTGGAAAAAGAAAGCCAATTAATACCATCCTGGCCTTGATACTTTTCAGCGTCATTGTTACCACAACCGTTGCAACCAACTTTCCCTTAATGGGTCATAATATATAATATAAACAAACTTACTGCATGATGCCTAATTCAGGAAGTATTGGTATAAAAACGATTATCAACCCGATGGTCCGTTTGGTAGGTGATGGTAGTGTACATCCTACTAAGTCCAACGGCATAGGAAATTCACATATATTTAACGGGACAGCGTATGCTAACAAAATCATGTGGAAAAAAACGATATTTCTTTTAATGGATATAGAGATACGTAGTATATTACGGCTTAATGTCCATAATACAGGGGCTAAAAATAATAAGTATCCACTGTTAATATAAATAGGTCTCTTGATAGTTATATTATTTAGACAAAACAAATAATGCATTCACAGGAAGTTATATTGATAGAACATACATAAAATAATGAGAGGTAAATTGTATTACATTTAAAAATATACTCATGTAATCGTAAATTGAAAGTCTGTTAGGGCTATGCTGAATTTTGAATAGATGCTTAAAACTCTATGAATATAAACTCTTGTTTATATTCTCACTTGTGTAGGTAGACTAGTGCACTGGTGAGTAAGGGGTCACTTTTGTTCCCTGAGAGCTCTTCACTTTGACTTTGTGGGCAAAGGGAACACTGGGAGAACCCTTTCATTCGTCTCGTTCCACTCCATCCATCCACCATACTTTCCCTGAATACCTACTCTCCATCCTTTCCTCTCTCGCTCCTTCAGTCTACTCTCCGAGGCTCCCGTGCCCACGCATGAGCCAGCGCACGAAGGTAGTCCAATGCTAGAATGCACACGGCTGTCCTTATTTAGACCGTACATTGTAAGCACTGATATGTAGTTTGAGATATAAGGATAATTTTCAAAACGACTATAAAGTTTGAGTTCAAATCGAACGATAAGTTTCTTTGACTTTCAAGCACACCCGCTCTGTTTTTTCCCATCTCTCAAATGCCGTCAATATAGTCATTACATATTTATATAAACGTACAAAATTGAATGATCGATCAACTTTCACTTAAAATGAAATGAAAAATGAAAATCACATCCATCTTGCACAGGTATAGAGAGAAATTTCAGGTTCTACTCTCATGTGGATGATGGCGGGGACTTTGTGGTCCACGTTTAAAATTTAACGGAATGAAGCTGACAATCACTTCAGTTGAATCCAATCAAATTATAATAAAGTCACTCCCATACCCTGCAATACACCTTTATGAAAAATGTCTTATTTTCAAAACCCAAACCTCATCCCTCTTCCACCCGCTTTTTAACTCTCTCCCACCAATTTCCTACTCAACATGTACTTTCAGCAATGTAGTTTACCTTCTGAAGTGCTAACTATGCCCTGATTTTATATTGGACAGTGTACTCACACCCCTAAATATTAGAATCAATAACCACCGGGCCTCATGCAAGAATTCTTCCCAGAATCATATGCTCCCCATCCCCAAACACGCATCCGAACACAACACTCTCTTTGACAAATGCTATAGTATCGCCATTTTAGCATCCCTCTCACCCTCTGACCCTCCGCTAATACTCAAAACAATAGAGCAGACGTTTATCTGGCTGCTTGATTCCTGGAATGAAACAGGTTTTAATAGTAGACATTAATTACCCCAATATTTACATATTTTCATCCCCCCTCCGCTCCCAACACCTTCCATATTATTCCCAAATTTCTAAAAATTCGCCTCCCACTCTTCCCTTCGTAAAACTTGACCAGCAAAAACTCAAAATTGTGTGAATTTCTTTTCTTTTTTGTGTTTTTCTGTTTTTGTTTGCTAGTGCTTTCCCCGTCCTTATATCTATTTCTATGTGTAAATTAATATATATATATATTGACCACTGATACTTGACCACCAATAATATATATAGACCACTGCTTTCGGGCCCTCCTCTGCCTCAGTTCTGTTCCTAATTCCTCTTGAGAAAGGTGGTGGGACCACCGAAAATTCGAGAACCAGTGAGTTTTTCCTCTTTTGTGTTTTGGTTTCTGTGTTTGTTATGACTTATCAGTGTATATATATATATATATATATATATATATAGGTTTATGGTTATATATATATATAACCATAAACACAGTAATCAACCCGAAGGTCGGTTTAGTAGGTGATGGTAGAGCTCACCCATGTACCAAGCCCGACGGCGTGTGAATATTCACACATCAGGGTAGGGGGGCCAGTTCCTTTCCCTGTGCCGGTTATGGTTTCCCAGGAAGATCTGGTACCCGAAAAATCAACTAGCTTGGGTGGAGCTGCAGGTGCCCAAAGTGCCTTGCCCGGGAATCGAACCTGGGACCCTTCGGTCAGTAGTCCAACGCTCTACCCACTAGACCACCGCTATATATATATATATATATATATATATATATATATATATATATATATGTGTGTGTGTATTCATTCACAAGGAAATAGATACAAGGAAAAGAGATAGGAACACATATAGAGGACGAACACAGGAGAGATGGGAAAGGCGTAATCGAGCAGTTCACAAGCGCAAAAATAATACCTTGACCAGGACTTGAACACCGGATCTTTCGGCTTGCCAGGCCGATGCTCTAATTAATTGAGCTATCGAGGAAACTTAATTTACACTGAGATCAGCGGGGGATTTATGCAACCAAGTGCCCCGAATCTTTGGCCAAGAGATGACGTCAGGGAGCTGTTTCACCCACCAAAGGAGAAATACACGATACACACAAGAAGAAAGGACAGTAGGTAAGCAATCATACAGCATCATAAAGGATAAGAAGAGTGCTTTTCGTGGCACGTATAGCTAGGAGAAAGAGACGAGCCACATTGGCCAAATACACATTCAAACACGAAAACCCGCCATACAGCGAACATACTCGTATATTCATACACGTGGAAATAGATATAAGGAAAAAGGATAGGAACACATATAAAGGACGAATACGAAGGGAATGGCCAATGTGGCTCGTTTCTTTCTCATTGTTTTCTTGTCAATCCATTGAATTATTGTATATTATTATCAATGTATATTTTTTCCATGACAATTACAACGTCTACCAATTCTTAATTGGTCAATAAAATGAAAGGACACGAGTTCTTCGAAGGGTTTTAAAAACTAAATACTTTTGGCCGTCAGTACGGGTATTGGGTTTGAATGATTTGAATCCATTGCCGTTAATATAATCGGAAAAGAATAGAGAGACATTCACTACCGAATACTATTGGAAAATTCTTTGCTTCGAAAACTAAAAATAAGTTTTTGCCAAAATGTTAATAAAACTACAGAATAAAGGCCTTTTATACTCCGTCATACTGTAGTGTGTGAATGTGCTTCATAATACGCTAGAGTATCAGTGTCTTTTTTGCCAAGATTTCCAATTTTTAAAATACACAGTTTGCCTGGGAAAGTTTTGATTTCCGACAACCCTGACCTTTAAAATAGCTTTCTGGCAGTACGGTATCTGGAAATTTTATATGAATATTTAAAGAAGACTCTCTTCACAGAATAAAAAAATTAGGAAGATACACGCGTAGTACTTATCACCAACAAATTCTCCCATGGATTGGAATTTCATCGAAATAACAGAATTTTTAAGGAATAATAATTATATTTTTTCTTTAGAGCTACGTCAGCATTATGGTGTAATTTTTTGTCTCGCATGACCTGATTCCACGTCTCTTCAGTAAGTCACGAGAGTCAGATCGAGAACGACAGATAAATCCCCACTGGAAAACACGCCTCCTGCTTTCAACATTTAAATCTACTATATCTCAGAGTAAGATTTATTCAGTGTCTGATTTCAAAACTACGCCAATTAATGAGGACTACTATATGTTGCTTATCAAAGTAAACAACAACACACTGCTCTAAGATGTTTTGTCACTCACGGTTTATGCTTGAAAAGTCATCATGATATTCATCCGAGACTTTGATGGAATTAAATTAAATATTAAAGTGAAATGCGACTCTAGTAAACTACTAATAAATGTAACTATGCCACAGAATACGAAGGAATCAAGGGGAAAACTTAAAAATAATAAAAATTTCGAAACATGGTGTCACTGTCCTGTTAATTGGTAGAATTGACAACCGTGGTTTGACGAGTGGTTCACATTTGTCTGCACGATGACAAAGTTTAGATTTCACAAGAGAAAGCGTTTACCTTGATTAAGAATACCTAAATTCCTATTGTGGTTTTCAAATGTCAAATACATGTACATCTACGTAATACCCCGCAAGCCGCCGCAAGGGCGTGTGGCGGGGGGTGTTAGGTCAACACCCAAAAAAAGGAAAAAAGAAAAACCGCATTCAAAACTAACACATACATGCAAACCCAAATCCACAGTAGTGCATACATTCATAGAAACATCCTATCATTTTAAACGCATGCAAATACACATCTACCTCCCTTCACTTTACAAGCATGCAAGTACATATGCTTAATTATAACAAATAATTGTGCCTTAGGATGCAGCAAGAAATTCATCCAAGAACGTGCAAGCTAGATTTTAGTAAGTAGTAAGGCGAAATTCCACCACCACAAGAACGTGAAACATAAAACGCTCTCCTATTCAAGGTGAGGAATTTGGCCCTACGCTGCAGGTAGAAGAAGGGCTCCCCCACGGAGAGGGGCAAGGGGTGGAAGGGGAAGTTTAGGGTACCAAAAGCAGAGATTATCGAACATATTTGTCTCAATTTTATCTATTAAGTTCCTGCAACACCTTGAGTATTCCTGAAATAAAATAATGTTTCCACGGACATGAGTTTTAAAAGTTAGACGCTTTTTGAACACATTTTCCCATAACTGGAAGCTTTTGGATTTCGCGGACAAATAAATTTGAAGTGAATTGGTTCTTCTTTTCCGCGCTATCCCATTCTCAATTGAAATGAAAATATCCGAAAGGATTTGAAGAGATAAATAGTCACCGTCAACACATGGTTCATACTGGGTGGAAAATAAACCACTATTGGCAAACTTAAGTACAGAAGAGGGAGCTCTGTTGCCTTGGGGTGGCCGGAAGATATATTAATTTGATGAACTGGTGGTATCTTTAAATCAGAAACGTCATGATCATGATTCCTGTCTTATTTTAAGATGTGATCAAATATATTTCTTGCAAATTTGATAAACTGTGAACCTTTGATTAATTTTTAATCTCGTTATTAAATCCTCCCAAAATTTTTCAAAGGTCTCTGCTTTAATTATACATTCTCTATTGCTCCTATAAATTCGTATACTGGAACGACAATGCTAAATGAACCAAGGCAATGTAGTAACGAACATTAGATGCGTATTTTTCCATTCCGTACAATTGCTTTAATTCCTATTTAAGATATTTTACCTTATTGCCAGAATCTCTTTATATTCGCAAGAGGCCGCAAACGGTCATATGGGCACAAGGCAGATGGTGTTAAGTCAGGAGATATACATGCAGAAATATCATTTCGTACATGCATTCGAATATATATTAGCTTACACACAAAAGTCAGTAAGTCAAAGGGGGCATTGAAATTGACACTAGGTCCCAAGATAACTCTATCGAACAGAACTTGATAATAAAGGGGAAACGTTCAAATGCGCATGTTAGCTCGATTGTCTGAGTCAAATTTGTGGGTATTTCCAATACAGATAGGAGGTGGACATTTTTCGGAAACGTTCCTATTAATCAAACGACCCTGGAAAGAATCAATAATACCAAGAAAGTGGTACAGATCTAAACTCTAATGGATCATTCCTTAAAAACTAAGGGACAGTCGAAAATTATTCTTGTAAGAACATTTTCATCAATAAAAAGGTATGAAATAATTTACCTACAACCAATGGCAATTAAACTAAAATACGACTGAATAAGTTTTATTTTTATTTTATTTTGTGATTTTCCAAGAAACTGCGGGAGATTCCGCAACAGTAATTTTTAACGGAGTCATCCGCTAGTATTTATTTCAATGCAAAGAATTCAGAGAGTAAAAATAATTCGCCGAGACCGGGATCCCGGTTAAGGCGAATGGTTTTTACACTCTGAAATTTTTGCATTTGTGATTTTCTTTTTCTTAATTGAAACATTGAGAAAATATTTCCTTAAGAAAAGGTTTTCATGATTTAATGGGCATATTGCGTTATGGATCCATTACTACTAAATGATGTTTTTATTTTCTCGTATAATAGCATGTCAATTAGTCGGACACAAAAGTCAGCTATAAAAGTCAGACAATGTGAAAAATCCGAGTATTTTGCATATTTTGTATTAAATACTTATTGTACGATTCGGGAGAATACATTTTGTGGAATAAACAACAACTAATATATTTTTAAAAAATCCTATAAATGTTGATTCGCAACAATACAAGTACAACAAAGGCCGAATAATTTCAACTGCGAAATAGTCATTCCCTTAGATATCCTACCGAATATTTTTAACTGAGAACATCCCAAAAGGGGTTAATGTTCACTATGGAATTGAAATTGAAAAAAAATACGAAAAATGTTTACTGTTACTATTATTGCTCGATAATTCAGTGATAATGAAATCAATGGAGATATTTTGTGAGCAGGAATCTATCCTGCTCACTAAGTCTAAACAGGAATCTCTCCTGCTCACTAAAAAAAAAACCTCTAAGTGATGCGACGATGGAATAGGGCCCAGTAGTCAAGTAATTCAACAGTCCCGCACTAACCGTAGCAGGATAATTTTAACATTTTTGAATATCTCTTCTCGTAAAGTATTCTGTAAGTGCAGACTATTAACAGGCTCTTAGCTTTCCCTACGGAATCGTTCTAAATATGAAATTACTTTTCCAGGCATTACAAACAGGTGACGGTCTTTGCAGTTTCATTGAATATTGAGCCCTTGGGCAATAAAACGGCTCCCAGGAAAAAGGGCAGTAGTTGGCATAAAAAGCAGTCTAAATAACTCGTTCCATAAAAATACAGATATTTTGAAAGAAACAATGCACTTAACGGGGACGCAGTTTGTTAGAGACCGTCCAAATTCTACATCTCATCGGTAGTTTTATATATCTAGCAAACAGAATGCCGTAAAACCCTACGTAACACTAAGACAGAGTCACATACTTTCAGACTGCCTTCATTCTGTTTAACATGCATATTCTTTCTTTTAATTTCATCTCGCTTACCATGAATTCTCCACTCTATATCACGATTCTTAGCATTTCATTATCTCCATATTCTGAATCCACCTTTGCTACCTTCTCCGAACTTCTCAACCCGACAGCCCTTCCCCTCTTCCCAAACTTTGATATATCTTACGAAAAAATTTCGTGAAAGAATCGATTAGGAAAATTGAAATTAAGGGGAAATTAGGATTCAAATTGGAAAGGGATCCAATTAAGATGGCTTAATCGGAAATTCTTGGAATTGAAATCTTATAATTAAAACTGAATTAAAAAACTTTTTCCCGAAAACAAAAAAAAATTTATTTGGATGAAATATGAGTGACTTTAAATAGTAGAGACTACATATCAACCACAACGGCCCTTAATGCGAATGTTGCTTTGAAATTTGAAAGTAGAGAGAGGAACCCTAGCTTCCTAGCTAGGACCTACTTAGTGCTAAGCCCAACGGCGTTGAAATTCACACATTAGGGTAGGGGGACCAGTTTCTTTCCCTGTGCCGCTTATGGTTTCCCAGGAAAAACTGGTATCCGGAAAATCACAAAGTTTGGGTGAAGCTTAGGGTGCCCACAGGCGTCACTCGGGATCAACCTCGGACCTTTTGGTCATTACCCCATCGCTCTATCTACTGGACTATAATAATAATTAAAAATATAATTAATAATAAGAATTTATAATTTGGGCCATTCGATTAGAATCGGGCAATTTATTGTTTCAATTTCAATTTTTGGGGTGCCTTATTTTTCAACGCCCAATACAATTTCGTTCAATTTTACAAAATACAAAATCTGTGTTACATAACCATTCCTTTCCGTCACCGTTCTTACTTTATCTTTTGTTGATAAATCTATCCAATATTTTCCTAATCGGTTCCTCGTGTAGATATTTCTCAATGTTCTCAATCGTTGGACGCTATGCAAATATCCAAGGATAGCTTCCAGTTCGTGTCTTTCCTCGGCATAAATCGGGCAATACAGGACTCTGTGTATTACCGTATCCTCCATCATGCATTCACACGTCCCCTCCTTTTTTTCCTATTTTCTTGAGGTATGATCTGAACTCCCCGTGTCCTGCTAAAATTTGTGCAATTTCTTTGTAAATTTTAAAGTTGATCTTTATTCTTTCCTTCACGCTAGGTAAAAATTGTCTGGTAGTTTTCCCCCTTTCTAAAGTTTCTATCTACTAGAATACTACCTCCCCAATAACGGAATAGAGAGATGATTTTTTAAACGTGAAGTAGTCTGTAAGGAAATTTTTATTTAAATTAGTAACAACCACTCAAACCTTGTGCTGTCGAATCGTTTTTTTACAAATCAACTGCCAATATTTTAAAAATTCCTTTGGTATGAATATTCTTTGATAGTGTCGTACTTCTTATAAGGTTGCTAACGTCTAATATATTTCACGAAGTAAACACATTTTAGGAACTCGTTAAAATAGTTTATGTCACGGACATACTAACACATAACTGCGTTTAAAAAATTTACGAAATCTTTATCGTTGGTAAACTATGTAAATTTAGTCTCACATTTGTTTTATTCGTCAGTTTCCACAACAACAGACAATTATTGTAAATTTGTATTGCCTTAAGAAAAATTAACTCCTAGACTTTCCATCGGAATTAATATATTAGACCAACATACAGTTCACATTTTTATCCTTTTATATTGTAAAACGATGTGCAAGCTAAGCTAAAAAGCAGGAAAAATAGATAAATAGAGTAGGAAAGATAACATATTAATTGATGGCTATCAAACTTTAAACAATGGCCAAGAAGTAAAAAAAATATTTAATAAATAGCGTTTCAAAAGGATTTATACAAATTATTGAGGTATGCCATCAAAAATATGAAGAGTACAAAAAAATTAAATTCTTAGCCGTGTGTTAGATTTTGCTGGATCACTTTTTGTAATCCCATGAAAAGTTCTGACCTCTTTGGATTGCTATTAAATAAATAAAATAATTTAAAAGAGAAGCAATTTAACGAAAACGATAATCCGAATATACAACTGACCCTAATGCAACACTTCCACCCGAGATGGAAAAGGGTTTCTCATGTGTGGAGAAGAGGTCATATCGTACGGCGTGACCAAGTTTGCAGTCAGGTTACTCAGAGGTCAGTTTCCGTATAAATAAGTAAATACCCGTTATTGTTTCCTGGAATATTTGACAGGTTAAAAATCCTAATTCAACGAAAATCAAGTTATTTTTTAATACATTCAATGTTGGGGAGGCACTTTGTAGGAAAATAGAAATTATTCGTTTGTTTTAAATCCGATTACGGAATTTAAAAAAAAATAAGGAATTCGGCGGCCAAATAATGATTGGTTTAGTAATTCGTGATGTACACATTTCGATTAAAACAAACTAGATATGCGATCTAAATTAAGGCGAGTGTTTCCATATTGAGTTGAAATACTAAGGTATAATGAAAAATTTGTATGAGAAGATATGAAATTCATATGGCCACTCCAAGGAAACCTATTGAAAATAAAGAATATGTGCACACACTCAATTCAACTTCCTGAAAGATTTAGGACGAATTTTTCAGCGAGACACCTGACATTATACTAAATATGTAAAAAAAAATTTTTCGCGAACAAAAAGTATTTTTATTTCTCATTTTAAGTGACCTAGTGTACTACCATTGCTTCACTTAACCTTAGTTTATTATTCTTCTTTTTACTAACAGTTCGTCCCTCAAGTGTAGAAAACTGTAAACTTACTCAGATAACAGAGTGAATTAAATAGTAGTCATCCTGATCTAAATAATTTTTTATTGCATATTACACATTATATAATATTTAAAATTACATATTCACATTAAACATTGAGACGGAAAATAAAATAAATTGATTTCAATTTTTATTGCTTAGTGTTGAGTCACCCACTGCGAAATACTGTAGCGATGATTAATAGGGTCACATGTAGATGTAGATGTATTAGAGCTAAGTTGGATCGTTAGTGAACCGGATTAACGGAGATCTGAATAGACTGGAAATAAATTGAAAAAAATAGTGGCAGAAGACAGTATTATTTACTAATTATTTTCACGAAACAGCCACAAAACTTAGTTAAAAATATGTGAAGAAAAATATGAACGTGTTAATGTTTGCTAAAGTTATTAATGAATTTCTGTTCCTTAAATTTCACATAGAGTATGGTCGAGGTGCAGCCACGTACACCGTTAAGCAGCAAGCTGCCTTTCAAAGGCTGTTATTGAAAATTGGATCCATATATTTTGGAAATCTGGACAAGCATGGACGAACTGTACTTAGGTATAGTGGTTTACTCACCCAAGACCGTGACGTTGGTGTAAATAGCTCGTGGCGGGTGGGTGGACAACTGGCACAGATAAGTTCCTTCATCCGGCCTCTCCACCGGACTGATGTGGAGTCGCCAGTTGTTCGGGTATTGGTAGCGGAGGGAGACGCGACTGTCACTACTGTAAGCTGCATCGCCCACCGTCAGAAGGCTCACGCCGTCGTCACGACGCCTAAGCCAAATCACCTGCGGGGGGCGGAAGAAAGGCATTTTGCACAATAAATAGAAAAAAAATGGCAAAAGCAGCAGGCCATAAAGCATACCAAAGACGCGGATCCGGAAGCATTTCAGGATGTTGTAGTAGATCCCTATACAATTAAAAACCAGAAAGCGCGAATTTTTCGGAAGATAAGTTTTCCTCTAATTGTCAGATTATTTTTATGCAAACACAGGATGACATTGATCCGACTCAAGTTTCAATGCCTTGACGTAAGATAAACAGTTCCAGAGTTGATTTAGTGGAACGAATCCATAATAAAGTAAGGATATAGCACTTTTCCATGAAATAAAACTTTATTGCGCGACGCGCGTTTCGACTCACAGGACCATCCTCATATACAAGACTAAAAACGTCAGAATAAGACCCGATGAAAAATTTATATATACATTTAAAAAAATGCAAAAAACATAGAAATTTTACATTGTAACATTAATTCACCATAAGCGGGACTTGAATCCAGATCCCTCGATTTCCGAAATTGAGGGAACTAGATTCGAGTCTCGGTCAAGGTTATTGGCCATAAAACAGTGAACTACTTTCATTTCAGTACATATCAGCGGAGGATTCCTTTAAAGTAACCGTCACTCAATTGCCCGCGGCTATTTGAATTATGCAAGTCAACAAGCTATTCGACAATAAATTGAAACAGTTGAACAACATCGCTGAGCAAGTTTTATTTCCCTTATCTGCCCTCGGCGTATTAAACACCATTACAGGTTGTGATATATTATACCATTACCAATGGCCAATGTCATACATCGAAAAGTATTTATCTTTTTGTTCATTATTATTTTTCAATATATTCATTCAAGCCATTAATGCATTACCATTGAGCCACGTAGGTTGGAAAGGTAATCAAAACATTTGCTATTACTCATTTTGTTACTGTTAAGATAGGTTTTGGGTGGACAAAGAGTGACTAGCAATTATTTCTTTACCTTTCCTAGCAGAACAAAACCTGACATGCGGCACTAGAGTAAGCCCCTTTTCATTTCCGCATACTTACTTCCTTCCTTCATTCCGTCCAATATGCCCATCCTATTCCTTCCCTCTCATCGTTTGCTTAACATTCTCCTCTCTATCACAGTTTTCAACATCCTATTGATAATTAAAATGCTCTGCATTCATCTTTCCTGTCAACTTTACATTTTTCTCATCAATACCCACTTTATCGCTTGTTTTCTTTCTGCCCACACCTACATTTAAAAATTCTCCAGTCCACGCCTATCATCTTGCCTCAATGACCATATCTTTTCTCCGTTCAAAAACAGGCTCGATTAAAAAATTTTAGAGAATATTTTCTAAATCTCCCCAGTCAACGTCCTTGTCATCGATTCATTCGGCGCGGAAACGTGGTCATTCAAGCCAGGGGATAGATGCAGATTGGAGGCTTATGAAATGTGGGTGTGGAGAAGAATGGAGAAGGTGGAATGGACCGAAAGAAAAACAAATGAGGAAGTATTAGATATAGTGGGCGAGGATAGGGGTTTGTTGGGAGTAATCCTATGGAGGCAGGAAAAATGGATGAAGGGGGTATAATTGATCGGTAGTGGGATGTTGAAGAATATGATAAAGGGGAGAATGTTAGGCCAACGAGGAAAGGGCAGGAACAGGATAGGGATGCTGGATGGGATGAAGGGAGGAAGGAAGTACACAAAGATGAAGAGGGACCTGATGTAGAGTAGGTTCCTGGATTGTGTTTTTTTAGGAATCACAAAATATTTATTTGGTAGTTGTGTCCAGCCAAAAACCTACCTTAAACGGTGGATTACCTAATAATAATAATAACACAGGCCTACAAAAAAATTTTTTTTTGGTGCTGGGAATCTTTGTGATGATTTACTATATTTGTAGAACTGAATCCAAATATGAAATCCGTTTTTATTTAACAGCTCTACTTTTTTAGATATGGCACATATTACGATTAGTTGTTTTAATATTTGATATATTCCGGAAAATAATTTTCAAAGTTAAATAAATCTATAAGTATACTAATTTCTAACCACTCTGCGGTGTTCCTTTTATTTTCAATAAACTGTCAATAAGTTTTATGTATATTTCTATATTGTAGGCCAATGAGATTAAAAAACAAAAATCGTTTGTATCGACTTCGGTAAAAGATTTATTGATAGCTCCAAGCGTAGTTTAAAATGTGTACTTCTTCAAAATGGTAACAGGTTTGGCGCAATACCAATCGCTCATTCAACTAAAATGAAAGAAGAATACGATACAATAGCATTGGTCTTAGAGATGATAAAATACCAGGAACATCGCTGGGTAATATGATATGGGAATATTATATTAATAATTATTAATATAATATTTCCATATCATCATGTAGAAGATTTTTTTACGTAAGTAACAACATATCTATATCTTGAAAACTATAGCTGATAGGTAAAAACTAGTGTCATAATTGGATTCAGCACCCCAATTGTTCTTTAAATCAGCGTTAAAAGCTCCGGCACCAAAACCACTGTTGGCCTGTGTAATCAACACGAAAATCAATAGAAACTATTATATTTGGTAACTTAATAGAAATCTTTTATTTCATTAATTTATAAAATAATTTTTGCTTTTGAATTTTCGGTGTAAATAGTGAATGAATTAGTTGGATGATCAGTGTCATGGAATTATCCTTATAGGAATGCCCTTTTTTATCTATGATTAATCTATGAAATTCACCGTCTTATCGTGCAGCATCCCGACGCGGCAATTGAGATGGACGGAGCCCCCTAACGGGACGGAAACGCTGGTCGCGTTCTCCTGGTCTTCGAAGTAAGGGCCCCAGCGGCCCTGACCCGCGTTGGGTCTTCCCGACGTGTCGTGGTGGTGGTGGTTCTGTTGGTGCTGCGTCCAGTGGCGGTGCCTCCCCACGCCGTCATCGTCGTGGTGATGCCGGTGACGCGTTCGACCCCCGCCGTGGGCCGGAGGCTCCGTCGCCCCGGGTGGGTGGCGGAAGGATCCCGCCGCATCTTTGGCCTTGACCCCGCCAGGGTCACCTTTGGCGGGAACGTCGAGTCCACCCGGCACGGCATTGGGCCACGGCTCTCCACCGCGATCGTGGCTGCCTGCGGACGGAGAGGGGTGGATATTAGCGGGGTCAAGGTGCATGGCGGAGGGGGACCTACGGTGTCATGCTAGCATATTTAAGGCACTGGTTTGAATAAAATGGACTCAAAGTGAAAAAGCCTGAGTTCCTCGAGAACAATGGCTCTTGTTCTCGTAGCTAAAGTCTCGCGATTGTTACGTATATTGAGAACGGCTGTGTGCCCATTCACAATCAACCTTAAAAGGGAGAATACTTGAATGAAAAATAATCTAAACTAAAATATAACTGCTATTTTCAAATTGTTGATTGAACAAGTTAGATGGCGTTGCCATTGTCCAGTAAGCAAGGTAGTATAAACCTGTAAATACAGGAATCAACAACTTGAAGTTAGTGTTTGGTTGAATCTTATTTATTACGAAATAAAGTATTCACTCCGTATTTGTAAAATGTTTTACTAAACCCCAATTCCGTTCAAACAGAATATATGTTTAGCTTGTGTTTTGAAGCATATTTAAATACCATTAAATCTGATTAAATATTGCAATAAATCACAATATCACATAATATTAACAATCTTCCTCATTTGCTATTATCTTTCCCAGTGTGTAATGTGCGTAAACCGCCAGAATTATTTAAATTACCCTATTTGATAAAAATCACGGCTTCTCCTTTGGAGAATTACAAACGAGCACGTGACTAAATCCACACCGAAGGTTCCAGGACTGGACAGTTAGATAAAAAATTGGGTCCAAAGTAGTTTCGTATATTCTACATTTAAGTTTCAGCGGTATTCTCCTATTACACTTAACTCCTGTAGCCTGTCTCTATTTTTGTCAAGCAACAGAAATACTTTTGTATTTTCATGAATGTATCCACTTTTCCCTATCAATAAGCTAGGATATTTGAATTTATATACTCTTTTTACTGCAAGTAGCATCAATTTAATCTTTATCTATCATTCGTACATTGGAACCCACACACTCTCTGCCCTGTACTCTTACCATAAGCGTGCCTTTTAAGTTCAGCTCCTTTCTCCAAAATTCGATCCAATCTTAAAACATCTATTCTCTTACGCCCTTTTTGAAGGTCTCCTTCTGTTTTGACCTTTAAGGCTCAATATTTTCTCCACTCACCTTAATCGACCATCGTTGGGTTTCTCCAAGCAACGTCCTCTCATTGCCTGCCATATTATAACTTCGTCCTTAGTCTTTCTGTATGCCCAAATTATTTTCTAAATTTATCTCCATAACCAAATTCAAAAATATTCAATTAAAGATTGAAGCCTCTTGTCTCCAAGACCAGGCTTTGGATTCATACAGAGCTGTTGTTAAAATTTATATTTTTAAGACTTCACTTGATATATCGGCCTTCACTTCCTTTCTTTTTGCAAATGATTCTTTTACCAAAAATACTCTTCTATTAGATCACTAACCATTGCCTCCCAAATACTGTCCTAATACAAGAATGAAATTTTTTTCCTATTCCATTTGAAAAAGCTTTTTTTCGATGATTATTCAGTAGAAAAACTTCCGAACGATGAGAGAATTTTAGGATGGTTTTATTCATAAAGATTTTCAGTTAGTTTGAGGCCATAATTCTACTTTTTTCATCCTACGATATTTAATCATAAGCTAATGTTCCAATTAAACTGGATCACATAAGGGATATGTATTACAAGAAGAACATAACATCGGATCTGGTGTAGGCATTACTCTTTCGATGAACTTTAGACTTGAGAACATGAACTGTGGAAGCTTGTATGTGAGGCACAATGTTAGATGAAATAATAATAAATCAAGGGTTACTCTAAGAATGCATTAAAAACGGATTCATAGGAAAATAAGTGCAATGGACTACAAATTATTTTACAATCACATTGCAGGTGAATGTTATAAATAGCTTTCATTCGCAGAAATTTGTCAGAAAATAACAGAGGATGTAGTTTATATTCACATTTCCTAACCAATTAATTTTGATATTCCTCACCATGGCTTCGACGGCATTTCAATTCGAAAAAGGTTGGTTATACGCATGTTAGTAATTAAAAAGGAAGCAGTGCGTGAAATATATTAGTGATTATGTAGGCGCCAGTGTATTGTTCAATTAAAAACAATACTTTTTATGTAGGTGCAAACCACTTGTCACTTCATAGTTTCAACCAAGCCTTCCATAATGATACGAGTGTACTACCCTATGGAATAAATGTGATTTAATTTTTTAATTCTTTACAGCGAAGCTCCGAAAACTTTCGTTAATAACAGTTGTTCGTTTATTGTGCTCACTAAAGTTACTCACGCTGAATGTAAAATACGAACTAACCAGATCGGCGTGCATCAGAATCTGTTCTATATCTATTAAAAGCAGGGGATAATTTATAGTAATGTAATGACTATATTGCTTACGAATGATTTAACTGTTCGCCAAAAACAAGCCATGAAATACAGGTATAATCGCTGCATAATACAGGTATAATACCTGTATATAATCGCTGGTAAACAAATTGAGAAAATAAAACTCATATTTTTAAGTCACCCGATTTGGAATTCAACAACATAAATAAAATCTAAAATAAGTTATAGATTAATTTATGGATAAATTCTCAATTTGGAATCCAATCAAATAAGGTCTGAAAGAAGAATTTTCAAGAAACTGTGACAGTAACTTTAACGGAGTCACCCGCTGTGTGTGCATTATAATACAACCATTTCAGAGAGTAAAAATCATTCGCCTTGACCGGGATTCGAACCCGGATCCCTCGATATCCGGCCGAGTGCTTTAACCAATTAAGCTACCGAGACGTCTTACACTCTGATATTTTGGGGGCTTTAAAGGAACAAGATGTTATGATGAAATACCGTACATAGTGTACCGAAATACCGTACATACCGTACAGAGTGTAAGAGGACGTCTCGGTAGCTTAATTGGTTAAAGCACTCGGCCGGATATCGAGGGATCCGGGTTCGAACCCCGGTCAAGGCGAATGATTTTTACTCTCTAAAATTAGTCTGAAAGAAGTTCTAAATTAATTGTTGGATGGATTTGCATCGTTAAAATATGCAACCTGAATTGTCCGTCTATGTGCCCCTGTGCCAAAACGTCCTACCTTCAATGAATGTGCTGGGTACATTCCCAAATTTAAAAAAATAACTTGAAAATTTAACATAAAATTAAAATATTTTTTTCCAAAACCTCTCGGATCTTTCGCAAAAGGACGTGAATTAAAATATTTTAATTAAAAAATATGTGAGAACGATTTTCAAAGAGAATTAACCTCATAGACCGTGCTATCCGTTGTTTATTTTATACACTTTCACTAACTCTGCAAGGTAAAATATTATCGCCTGGAAACAATATAAGATTTTCTATTTAATATATAATATCCTCGAGCATGATCCAGGATTTATGTTAGTGGTATGGAAATTTTTTTTATCCACGACTAAAAGAAATCCTGACGTCAAATTTTACGCTTGTGTTCTGCAATCTGAATCTTATCCGATCTGTCCAAGTCGAAAAGTTTAATCAACGAACCATGAACACTAAAAAATGAACAGAATCAGAAAATAATGGACTAAAGACTCAGATGAATGGCACAAAAGTGGTGTAGATGAATTCATGCCGAGGAACTTTGAATGATCGTCAAAATATATGTTTCACAAGGAAGCCTTTTACAGAATATTTATCCAAAAAACCAAACTTCTCTCATAATTTTTGAGAGTAGAGGTTTTTCATTGGTAGATCCCTTAGTTTTATCTCTTAAAAAGTTCCTTTACTCAACGGAAGTATAGGCTTTAAAAGAGTCATTCAGATTCGAGAGCAAATTAAGAAATTGAAATGAATGAGTTTTTCCACGCATATTCCGTGGTATAAGTGGATCACAGTATGGCGGGAGGAGACTGGCTCAAACAGTGATGCTATTTCTCTTTCTCTCTCTCTTGAAGAATCTCATTCGCGAAATCTTTAAGATTAAAGTTGATATGCCAAAGTGAGTTTAGCGGATTGGACGTATTGGGAGACAAAAAAAAGCCAAGTGGATCAGTGACTGGGAAATAAGGAAAAATCACAGGCTTTCACTACATAAGAAAAAAAATTTTCATCAAATAAGTCTGGATGATATGCGTCAAGCCAAAAAAAGCAATAACCCACCCAATTACGTAGGACGTCCATATATTTCCCTTTCAAGTAGTTCGATTATTGATGAAAATTTTTCGTCTAGATATTATTGTTTGCATTCGCAGTCGAAATCACCTCTAAGTCGAAAGAAAAATTGTATAGAAGTGCGTAATTCTCCCAGAGAGTTTATGAACTTTTGAAAGAAAACGACGTAATCACATTTTTATGTAGCTGTGAACTTCCCCGTCGGTCCCTGGTATCTGGATGCTAGAGCAAACGGCGTATACCCACTCCCATGCATAAGTATGCTACGTCTATTCTCAATTACCATTAACTTATTTTAACATTATAAATCTCACTTTCCGTATTTATTACACTATATCCTTCCATATTACATCGCTTTACTGTCGTATTTCAATTTATTTTGCACTTTTAAACGGTGGGAAATCATTATATACACCGTGTCCGAAAGAGAGGGGTCCGGGCTCTTTTTGTGAACGTAGAATTTCTTCAAAATGGAAACACACGATTTCCACCGAGATAAATACAGAGAATAATTAATAATATCCCCCTCTTTTGTTATGTAAAGCGCAGTAGCACAGAGAGTCAACTACCTTAATGACGGTCATTATACTGCGGCCAAAATGAACGCGGCGCCGGGCCCTTTTGCTAGCACGCGATAATGGCCGCGGATGCGGGAGACCGTTGCTAGCCACCGAAAGCATAAACGGCACCACCGTCCACAATGTCCCTATCTGTTACCACTGCCGCTACCTCCTCCCTCCCCCCCCGCCCACATACCAGTTCCTCCCGGTACTGCTAAATCCTCCGTGACCACGCCTCCCCACCCAACACTGCCACAAGGAGACTTTTATAGCAAAACTCCTCACTGTATACGTGGTCTGTATCAACCCACCTCCAGGGCATGCAGTTTTGATTACGGAGTTTAGTCCTTATGACTCAAGAAATGTTCTCCTCTTGCTGGGAACCTACGTCTCTTGAAGGGAGTGCTGTCCTGTAGTATTTTGGTGGAGGAGATGAATTCGGCGAATTGGAGCATCTGCCGTGCTTAAAGTTTTGGAAGGCGTCTAGTTTTACGCAAACTAGGAGATTTAACAGCACGAACGAACGTTATAGCAGGGGTAACAGGGAGGTAAATTATGTATGGCGAAAGCAGGGAGGAAGCTAAAATAAAGAATGGACTAATGTAGGGCTGCTCATTATCACAATTGAAATTTAATATGCACATTGAGAATGTAATTCATGAGATCAAGGGAAAAGTAAGAGGTGGTGTAGGAATACGCGAAGAAAGGATATACTGCAGACAGGAGATTAATATAATTAATTAATGAGCTAATCACAATAATAAAATGTTTGAGAGATTTCATTATTAATGTACAAAAACATGGTATGACACCTTAGGGAAAGGGATTCGCAAATTTGCTTTTTGCAATACCCAAGAGAGTGTTATGATACTTTTTCATCAATTACGTTTATTTCAGAACATTTTCCAGGTAATTATTTGAGAATTTACAAAAATTTATTCGGCATATATAATCAGAGTTAAAAAAAAACTGTATTGGTATATATGGGTCAAACTTTCTCAATTTTATCTTGAAACCATGGCGATTTTTTTCTCTTAAAATTTGGAGAATTCATCTGATGTTTATACTCCTTCAAGCAGCTTATATTCGTTATGTTCCACACAATTGCTTGGCAAGTTCTCTCTCTCTCTTGTGAAGAACCTCTTTTCAATTCTCCAACATGTTTCCACCCTACCATTTTTACTAGTAAAAAACGAGTAGACTTTTTCCAAAAAATTATATTCGGATAATTATGAATGGTATTTTGTCATCGAGAGATTCTTAACATCCTTTAATATCCATTTTCATGGATGCCCTAAACGATAAGTAAAACGCTGCATACTGTAGTCTTAGAAGACGAATGTTAGCGACCTTCCAGCCCAAATGCAAGGAACTCGAACAGAACATCTTGACTGCAATTCACCTTAATTTTATAGATGAGTCAACGTGACTTCATTGAAATCTCCCTATTTATTGCTCCATAGGTTAATGAGAGCATCGGATTTTATACAATTTCCTTACCAGCTATTAGAGAATTGGTTAAATCAATAATACCTATTATCCTCTTTTTCTTTTAATGACGGGACACTTTTGAAAGATAAAGCAACGCATAAAATAATATATTTTACAGGTGAACATCAAGTATCAATTTAACTAGTTAGAATAAGAAAAATTTAATTGAAATTTTAGAATTTATTTTCAAATTTAAAGTATACATACATAAGAAAAAAAGAATATATTTTTTCCTGGAATGAAATTCGAATTTTCCTTTGTAATGTTAATTAGGTTACGGACGGGTATTAAAAACTTAATAAAAGTTAAATATTTTGGATCGGAACCAGGTTCTTTGAACAGAACATGTGGAGCGACACTGAATGAATTAAATAGCGAATCGAGAATCGGTCAAATATTGTGCTCTTCCTATCAAATGGAAATTCTAGGAGCAAGAGCTATAGGTTATATATTTTCCAATTCTGGAGAAAAAATTTGCTAATCGACTTTTTGAAAGATGTTAGAGGTAAATGAGTTTCAAATTTGCAGACGAAGGTGCGTGTACAGAGCAGTGCAGCAATTTTTTTGGCTGATTTACTAAATGAATACTCTAAGGAAATAATTCTGCTGTAATATAAATATACATTCTCAAGTTTCAGTGAGGATGAGCGAAAACTCACCATC
Source organism: Hetaerina titia (assembly GCA_037158775.1). Lineage (NCBI taxonomy): Eukaryota > Metazoa > Arthropoda > Insecta > Odonata > Calopterygidae > Hetaerina > Hetaerina titia. Next base: position 31,993,722 of record CM073777.1, read on the forward strand.
TAAATTAGCTCAGTTTTATTAAATGATAAAAAACAAAAGTTAGTTCGTTAAAGCAAACAAAAAGTGTTCTTTTAATATTTTCTGAGAGACTTTTCGCAAGTCTCGCGAACATACAGAAATATAAAAAAGTTAAGAATGAAAAGAAACCTTTCTGAGCGAAAATTTAGTTGAAATATTATACCTAAAACAATAAATTAAAGTTTTATAATACTTTTAAATGTATGAAAACCTTTTTATTGGAAGAGAAAACTATTTGTATGATCCATAAAAGGTTTTTCGTTACGTTTAAATTTTTTTTAGCCATTTATATATCATTTTTAAAAATTAGGACGGTATCCACACTAGGCGATTAATAAAGATACGGGAGTTTAAATGTTATCCAATTCTCTGTTACCTAATTTCGATGAGGTCTAACTTAGGCCTGGCCGCAAATTAGCCGGCTTAGTTTCCAATTACGCTTCTCAAAAAATCAATCCATCCATGGACTAGGATGGCATGTAATCTCCACTCCAGTAAGGTTGAAATTTGGCTTTTATACATCGGAGAATTTTATCCTTGATCCTTTACCCTCGGACGGCAGATCGTTGTTTGCGTAGGTGAAATGGTATTCGCCGGCGATACCGAAACGCGTGCCTATCTCGTCCTCGTGGTTTGCGGAGCCCATGGAATGCATTTGTTTATAAACCCATCGCTATGTCGCATAAGGCATTGGCGTATGCTTGCCCTTCGGAGAAGAGAGTGCACAGTACGTCTACATCCAAATAATCCCCAAAAGTCGCCGCAAGGGCACATAGTAGGGTGTGTGAGGGAACCAACAATATATGCAGAAATATTAGTATATACAAAATAAGCTCGAGCAAATACACAAACCTGCCAATATACAACATGTAAGAGATGGTTTGTTCAATTTAATTACTAAATTTTAGCCTTTAACCTCAAATGTTCGGGTTCCTGCATTCGATTTTGTTTCAACAAATGATTACGTTGAAATATAAAATACATCTATGCAAAAAAATTGTCTTTTCTTTTTTCCTAAGGAATTATTGAACACACGTATTTCCGAAATGATTGGTCATTACTTGGCCCTGAATTGGCTGATGGTACTGCATAACAGAATGGAATTCATTGTACGAAATTTCCGGGAAAAAATGAAATGAAATATTTTAGAATAAAGACCACCATAAATGATACTGAACTTAGGAGTTGCAATATTTTTTGAGGTAGTATTTATTGGTGCAGAGGCGGCCGACAGCTGACGTAATTTTCACCATTGTGTAGAAGGATAGTTTCGTAGTGGTAGGTTACTTAGTGAATGGCTATTAGCTGGCTTAGCCTAAATGTTAAGGCATGATAATAAAGATATACGGAGCAGTATTTTGAATATACATTTGTTGTTCTAGCGAACAATCCTTTTTCTTTCAGTGAATTCTTACACCCTTTACGTAATTGTGCCGTAGTGTAACTTTCCCATTCCAGTCTCTTTATACCATGAGGGAAAGATAAAGGACTTAAAGGTAAGAACGTTTGGCAACGCCGACCATGAAGTGCTCCAAGAAACCACGTAACCCCACATCTTTCTAACGAACGTTAGTAAGCAGTACCGGGGAATTCCAAACTACCATCCCGGATGTCATTTTCTGCGGAGCATAAAAAGGCCGTAATTAAAAAGGTGCCCGATATCTATTTAATTATCTTCCTCGCTCTTCCCCTCTTACAGTCTCTTCTTCCTACCGTCACAACCTTCCATCTTAAACTTCCCATAATATATTTTCTACATTCAATTTTTCTGTTCCCTTCGAAATTCAACAAGAAACTTCCCCTCTACCATGCATAAAAAACTTCATCTTTACATTTATCCCTTTTCAGCATATTTTTCCTCATTCATCCCCATGCCTGCATTTCAAAAGAATCCCATTTACGCTCTTATTCCCTTTCCTCAAAGATAACTCGGTACTAAGCATTGCTACGCTTCACATTAAGGTCTTCACTAATCTTTTCTTTATCTCTTTTCGTTAGAGTGTCTTCCATCAATTCCCTACCTCTTCGTCAATGCTTCTTTTACTAACCAATAATAATAAAAGTCTTTGAGTCTTTACCCATTTCCCTAAAAAATACGGCTCAGGGTTGTAAACTGCCCCAAGTGTTCCATTGAACTTATACCATCATGCTCTAACTAATATCTTAGCCTTTCTCCTTTGAGTGTACCATCACTTTCTTTAGAGTTAATGAGAAAGTTGCAATATCAAAATAAATAACGTTAAAGTGACTTACTATGCACTTAGCAATTATGAAAGAAAGGAAAATATTGGAAAATATATTGTATTTGTGTGTATGTAGTCGCTCTCTATTTTAAGTCCCCGATACTTTAGCATCTTTTCATGGCAGCTTAAAAAACTACTTGGACATATTTTTTCATTCGTATTCTACAAGACATAATCTAAAATGAACCAATTTAGGTCATCATCAGGTAAAGCCTACGTCTTGTCGTTGCGTCCATTCCTCTCCTTCATCCCCAATCTTTAAATTCCATTTTAACTACCTCAATCTTTAAATAAGATGTTTTACATCAGGATTAGGGGTTAGTATATCTCTTAAAACAGCTTTAAAAACGTAGATGACGGCGATTTTAGCAGGTATGTCCATGTTATTCTTATTATAACTAGTGGGGTTTGGTCATACAAGTAATAATTAACATGACACGGAGCAATTGGACTTGGTATATCCAGCTTGTTGATGTTAAAACATTTTGATATTTAATGTCAAAGTAAGTATAATCAAAAACTAGTGTAGTAACCTAGCACAAGTTGAAGAAAAAAAAATAGCTTTACCAAAGTAGTATGACCGTCCAGTGGACTACTACTACTTCTGCGGGTATTTTGATATACAAACAAAGAATATCTTTCACCAAAGTACTAATGAGGTGTGTGGTTAGAAGATCCTCAACCATAGATATACACGCAAAAGAGCGCAGTTGTAATAAAAATGAGCGAAAATGTAATGGAGGATACGGTTTAGGTTTATAAACTAAGTCATCAATTGAATTTTTAATAATTTCCGATCGTTGAACTTATTTCCAAACAGCCCTCATAGGCCCTAGTTGGATAACTAAACCTTTTGACAAACCACTAGCAGATTAAGATGGGTTAAGAGGGAGTCCTGCTTAATTTTATTTCGGCAACATTTTTCTTTTAACTTAAACCTTCGATTAGTGTTCATTCTTGACAAATTTTCTGTATTTTTTACCACTCCAGGTTTCCGTGTCCCGGTATATCTTTTCATGGTTCCTTTTGAAGGGAAGGTATAAGATATTTATTTTTAGAAATAATACAGGGACTATTCCAAAAATGAGTGGAATGATTCTTTTTACCGCCGACGTGGAATATTGGAGTGGGGCGATTTGTGACGGAAAAGAACGTCAGAGATCTTGGAAATGTAACATAACCCGCGTCAATTATCTGCGTGTTTTAATGTAAGCAGAAGATCACATTATTTCAAAAACTAAAGTATATCGTATTCTAACCGAAGATTCGGCCAAGATGGTCCATTAAGGTACCGTTGGTAGATCAGGAGGTTGCTCGTGTGACAATCTCGCATGATCTTTTGGACTTCCTGTGAAAGTGGCCTACAACCCTAATGACGCTGGGTCGGACTTCTTTTTTTCCCAAGAATAGAAGAAGTTTGAGATGCAAATATTTTTGGCATGCTGGATAACTTCAGAGAGGCCGTGAAATGCCTGAATGCGATTACCGTCGATGCCTTCCAGGAAGTGTACCGCGACTGCCAGAGGAGCCCCCCTGTCCCACCCCCCTGCCCCCCCCCTGCCACACACCTTTTTGGTGGCTCGCAGGGTATTTATGTAGATGTAGATGTAGGAGTTGCCATCAGTGTTTCGATGCAAAAGGGTTCTATTTTGAAGTATTTTAGTAATTTATACTTTGATCTCCAATATATTGTTCCTGGATTTTTTCTATTTACTTTTGGGACAGACTGTGCACGTTTTTAGCGTTTGAATTGAGATCAATGCTGAAGATGATAGCCAAACGCGTGAGAATTGTGCGTGGGAATACCGAAATGCAGGTTTGTAAAAAAGGGTCATATGATGGCGTCATGTTTCGGAGAAAGCCAATGCGCACGAATCTCTCGGAATTGATTGAGACTCGAAAGTTTCTTTTTGGAATGACATTTCATCGCAAATTTGACCACACATACATGCATATAACTGGTTGATTGAATGGAAACCGCGCGCTATTAGTTATCGCGTGGAAGCCGACGTGTCAAACTAATATATTAACAACCATTCCATCCCTATGGATCTCAAATTAACAACGGTTCTTCATTATCGTCTTGATGATAATGTGGGTTGCGTTTTCATGATTATTCGAAACACGAAATAATTTCATCCAAGGGGAAAAAAAATGATTCCTCATTATTACCCATTCTCAAATTTACGGCCAAAATATTGATTTAACTCGCTTGGATGGAATCTCTATTTTAGGATATTGGACATCTGCGGATATCTGCGTTAAATCTACAGATTTTAATTATTGGTGATGGAAAAATGTACAAAATAATAAAGATGCTGGAAATGATTCACCTAAGTTTAATTTCCCCTAATATTTTGAAAAATATTAAAAAACAGCAAATTTTTGGTGATTTAATATCACTAAGGGTTAGAAAATCTTCCTAGGGAAAGGAGTGTTACAAAATTCTAGTAGGATACCTTTAATTGAAATTCTCATTAGTATGCGTATGATTCTATAGTGGTCACAAAGGTTATGAAATAGATAAATGTTGCACGATATGATAAACTATACGGAACGATAAATGTTACACGTTCAGTAATTATTTGGACGATTTGCTAAACATTACTCCGGAATTATTATCAACAGTTGTCTATCAGGGAAGGTGAGTTTTGATGGACCCAGGGACACTTACACAATAAATTATTTTAAGCCATAAATTAAAAATAAAACATTTTTTCAATCCCACATACTTTGTATTAGAAAGACAAACAAAAAAGTACAAGGCATGATTTTTACACTAAAAAATGGTTGGATTGCAATACACATTAGCGGATGACTCGGTTTACTGTCACGGCATCTCCCGCAGTTTATTTGAATTTGTCTGACCAAACCTACCTTAAACGGTAGACTAACAAAAAATTATAATCTTATCTTTATATCTTCATTCCTTCGATCATATTTTGTCTTTCCTTCCCTCATCCATGCTTACCCAAAATGCCTGCTCTCTATCAGAATCTTTTATACTCCATTGCCTTTCCGTATACTCTGCACCCGTAACTGCAAGCAAGACTTCATTCAATTGCTCCTTAAAACGTTCATCCCCTACCATACTAAGCAAATATTAATTTATATTTTTAAGGTCACTTTTTCCAATTTTCTCCATCCACACATCTCAAATGCGCCCAATCCTTGCTTATCCTCTAGCCCCAACGACCAAGTTTAGGAGCTATCAAAACTGTTACCTAAATGAAAATTTTCAACAGTCTTTTAATCACATATATTTTTACTTGAACTTCTTGTCATCAGCTCTCTTCTATTTACAAAAAGTTTCTTTACATAACGTAACTTTTCTTTCTATGCCCTTTTCACGCATTCCATGCTCATACCATACACAAATAGGTCATTTATTCTATCTGTTCTAATTATTTCTCCTCAACATTAATGTTTATGCAAGCCTTCTTGCTTGTGAAAAACCTCATTACTTTTGTTTTACCTCATTGATGCCCAATCCAAACGTATCACACCAATTATTGTGATGTGCCCAGCTTAACAGAAAAGCATAGTCGACTGGCAAAAAAATCTTTTTGATCGGCAAATCTAAATGAATCAATCAGTTTCATGTCTACTTTACAGCTTTACCTGCATTACTATCTCCAGTTCCCTTTCTTGCTTTTTCCTTTATGCATTATTAAAAAGCACTGCCAATTACGACCAACCGCTTCTTACCCCATCCCTACCACTGTCCATTTTGACTCTCCATCCGATACCCTCACTCGTGCTGTCTGACATGGGAAGAGATTTCTGAGAAGTTACTTAAGTTACCTACTCTCTTCAATTCGTGCCGTGAACATACAAGGTCTGTCCCAAAAGTAGTATGACTTATTTTTTCCCAGGAAAACAGACGGACGGGCGGTGGTTTCTCTAGCTAATTTCAGGTAGGAGGGTCTCAGGAAATGCTGGAGGCCAGTGGCAGTTTGCTCCAAGCCTTTGTGGAGTGCGAAACGTGCGAAGTGCGAGTTCGTTTGCGAAACCTCAATAACGTGACCTCGTTACGCTCCGACATGAGCCGATTATTGGAACAGCTCTACGCCATCAAATTTTGTGTGAAACTGGGAAAAACTGGGAAAGAGACTCAACGCTAGGAAAGAGACTCAAGGCTGGGAAAGAGCTCAACCCAGCCTATGGGGATAACGCTATTGGTAGATTGGATGTTTTTGAGTTGCAAAATGTGTTTTGGGAGGGTAGAGAAGATGTAGAAGACGCCAAACGTTCAGGACGCCCTTCGATCTCCAAAGGTGACGAAAATCTTGCAAGCGTGAAGGTTTTGTTTGACAGGGATCGCATAATAAGTGTTCTCATGGTTTATGATGAACTCGGCAAACATAAAAATGATGTACATCGACTTATGACGGAAAACATGGGCATGAGAAAGATACGTGCGATGTTAGTGCCACCAGTGGTCTCGGACGAACAAGAGGAAACTCGCACGTGTATCTACCATGAACTTCTCAGCCATATGAGTGAGGATCCAAATTTTTTAGACAGTGCCCCGCCATGGCTCACTGGAAGCGTTACAACGGGCCGTGATGAGGGAGCTTAGCAGCATTCCGGGCGCCGCCATCCAGAAGGTGTATGAAGCGTGGAAAACCTACTGGTAGCGGTGTGTGGACGCACAAGGGTACTACTTCGAAAACTTTTGGGTGAATGTATCAATTCTGACAATAAAGTTTGTAATCTACTCAGTCCACCTACTTTTGGGACAGACCTTGTATGTTCATTGATGGCGTTTATTTTACACTATAGAACGACTTGTCAAAATTTGCAAAGAACATAAATGTCTGGTTTTATCCCGATTTCCTGGTTTTTCTATAATTATTTCCCTCGGTGACCTTAGCATTGCTTCGCAATCAAGCGCAACCTCAAACTTTCTGAGCCAAAAAAATCTTCTTTCCCTCCAGTTTTTGTGTCTGGAAAACTTGTGGTCCTATATTCTTCGCATACTGCTGCTTGTCTCTTTTCTTAGAATGCAAATCAACACTGATTGGAATGGCAAACACAAGAAAAAATTCTGCGACGAATGGAATTTTTTCTCTAATGAATGAAAAAGGGCCAATGCGTGTCAGATGGGTGGTGCAGATTAAAGTTAGGTTTGCTGACATAAGCGCTAATGAGTTTGAGAAACCTCCTTTACCAAAATGATATTAGAATCAGGTCAGTGCTATGAGAATTATTTTCTTCTTCAAGTATTTTACAAAATTGAACTCAACCAATAATTAATTTATAGATAAAAGTTTTACTTATTACAAAATAGGGTACTTTTCAATCTCAATATACTCGTGTATTTTGAATCGAATATCCTTAACCTTTCATTTGGAATACTTTTGAGGATCATTAGTACTGTAACGGATGTCTATCTTAATATTTAAAAAAATGAAGATTGATAGAAAATCTTTCGATACACAAAACATCGCATAATTTCAAATTATTGGACTGGAAACACCATCATTTTTGCACCAATATTACCTTGCCATTTTGTATAAAATATTTACAAGGAGGTTTTCGAGATCAAACTATGTGATCTAAGTTATTTTATCTTAATTAGGAGGTAAAAATGACGTACGGACTATTTTTAACTGCATTTAAACAAAATTGTGACATTTAATTTGGCAAACAGTAATGTTTTATATAGCTTAATAAACTAATAAATAAGTAAGTTGGCTTAACTTAGTCATTTTCGTCTGCCGGAAACAGTAAATAGTCGCTCAGACATTGAGCTATTTGGGTCTGAGTCTTGGTAAATTAATAGAAAACTTCCTCCTTTTCTATGAAATTCTCGCATTTTAGTACACATCAGCGGATGTTAAAATGAAAGCTTAGGCATTTCACGCCATTATTTGAATTTAATTTCATCACATCTCTGGAGATAAGGTTTATTAGAAGTGAAAACAAATCTATAATTTCGAATATATAAGCTTAAAAAATGTGACAATTTTCTTAAAAGAGAATGCATAAAACTTTTGCTAAAAAAGAAAAAACTACACACCAAACAAAGGTTTCTTCAATCACTGTAGCTTGTAACAAACCAGGTTTTCATAAAGTACACTCCATTTTCAACTGAGAGATTAGTGAAAACAAATTTGCAAAAATCCATTTATCGTTTAATTTGTCATAGAAGAACTGCGTAAGGAATAGAATCTTTCACAAGGAGGAGGACGATGGGATTTGACGACAGACATATTGAGTGAGGATGTTAAGAAAATGTTAGTGAAAACTTTGGCATGAAGCTTGACTTTGTTCTGCGTGAAAAATTTGTCGTTGAAGCAATGTGAGAAGCTAGTAGTGGATTGGAGGTTTTCGTAATGTGAGGGTGGAGAGGGATGGAATAGAATGAGTCGGAAAATTAACGGAAAATAACACAAAAGAGCTAGGGATAGTGGAGTGGGAAAAAGAGAGATGTTGCGAGAAATCCTAGGGAGCTAGGAAAGACGGTTGAGAGCATTTTGATTGGCAATAGTATGTCATATAATATACCTGTACTTTGAGACAGGAGGATGTTAGACAAAGGGGATAGGATCAGGAAAAGAATAAGCATATTGGATGGAACGAAGGGAGAAAGAAGGTATGAAGAATTGAACAGCGGATCGTGGTGTGGAGTGTCAGGTTCTCTCGTGTTAGACAAGGCTATGAAATGTAGGCGTGTTCAGTCTGTGTCCATCAAAAACCTACCTTTAGGTAGACTACCAAATAATATTGGTATGTATTTGCTCCATCTCTGACTTCTTCCTATTGCAGTAAGTATAAATAGCATGGATTAGAGACAAGGACCATACAAATAGACCAGAGGAATGATCTATGTATCTGTACGATCCATGTCTATGATCGAGTACATAAAAAAGTTGCGGTATTCCCCAGTTCCAGAAATTAAAATAAAAGAAGCCTTAGAAATTTGGTTCTGGAAGTAATTAAATAGATAAATAAAATAATAACTGTAGAAGTATAAAGAAGAATGGAAGAGAAAAATACCATATTTTATGAAAAAGAGGAAACAGATGGATTGGACACTATGCGGCTCAAAATATTTTTTAACAACAGGTAAAATAGAAGGAAAATATAGTATATGGAGACGTCCAACGAGTAAGAACACGGGATGAATACCTCGGGAAAATAAAGAGGGATGAAGGGCAGAAGAGCCAAAATTAGTGTGCAATAGGGCAGAATGGAGACCTGCGGCCAATCAACCTTCATTTTGAAGGACTGATCAACGAATGAACCATGAAAGGCTTCCTCTTAAAATCGGGAGTAAGCAATCCTATAGAATGGGAACTGAAATCAATGTCATAAGCTTTCTTCCAACAATTTGGAACGATGAAATAAAGAAATTTTTTCTCAGTGAAGGCGAACAATTTCAAATGCGTGAATATGGATTTGGAAAATATAGTTACATTTGGACAGTTATCTGCGAATGATACGTTACTTGAGGATTCCTAACGTATCATTAGACACCTGTGCTATTGATGCTCGTTCCCGTACGATGACAGTAAAATTGGTGACCCAGATGACCAAAATCGACCACCGGAACAGACTGGGGCGACAAGTTGACGAAATTGAAATTTCAAAGTCCGGACTGGAGCTCAAATTTTGCAGTTGGCTCAGTGAGTAAGCATTGATACACCACCAATGTTTTAAGCTCAATCTTGCCGGGAACTTGCGTACATTCGAGAGGGGGGGAAGGAGTAGGAGACCCTTATCCAAAGGCGTCCTCTGACCGAAAGAAGCGAGGAGGATTCGTGACGATGCCCAAGATTCGATGTGTGGGAGTGGAATGCTCTGTAAGGCAGTCTCCGAATGCGAATGCTCCGAGTGCACTTAATGGCTGCCCCGGTTCCTCCCTTCGCGATATTCACACGCCCTTTCCACACACACACACACACGCTCAGTTTTTCTCCGGCCCGGTTCACTCCAGGCGATTTCACGAAAACGTTCCGCCTGTCTCTCGGGTGGTAGCTGGGTGGCGAGACCTTCCCTCCTTGCATTCAATTCCTCTTGAAGCAGGGAATCGCATTCGATTTTCGAAGCCTCAGAGGAGCCGCCTCCCTAGGTGGTGGGAGAGGGGTGGCCTCCCACGAATTTCCCCAAGGCAGACTTCACCCCCTTAAGCCTCCCCCTTAAATGTTGATTTGCACGCTTTTCAAAATCCCTCTCGTGAGGGACTCGAAGAGTACAAAAAAAATGAAGAATGAAGAATCTCCCCGCGAGTGGAGTGGGAGGGGACCATGCAGCGTCGCGGGCTTGAATTTGGAGCCTGAATATTTTTCCTTATTTGCACACTTCGAGAAAGGCGCCGATCGGTTTCGGGCCTCCCAGCTTGCCTTCTCGTGGATAAAAATCAGAGATGGGAGGAAAAAGAAGCTTAGGAAGAAATTTGTCTGAAAGGCTGGAATATTTCTGCCACAACCCTCAGACAGTGTCGGCCTTTTTTATAAATTTTCAAGTTTTGTGTTTTTTTTTAAGGGGGAACAAGTTATTATAATACACTCTCGACTTATGCACCTGACTACGCTTTCAGACACGAGGGATACATATACGTACTTCAAAGGAATTTCGAGGGAGCTTTTAAATTTCATCAATTTCCTCTATAGGCAATAAGTCTCACCTCATATCAAGCACAAAAGGACATATGCAAAATTCTCACTTCAGGGTGCATGGGGTTGTAGTTCCTTTCCATGAGCCGCGTTTAGTTTCCCAGGAACACATACTCCTATTACCCGAAATTCATACAGTTTGGGTGATACTTGAAGTACTCCAAAAGCCGGCGAGCTCACGAGCGCGTAGTAATCTCGTATGGAATGAAAAGGGAACTCGGATTTGGAAAATTTGAAACAGCGAAGCTATCGTCAAAATTTTTCTTGGGAGAATAGGCAAAAATAGGGTTTGGAGAGACTAATGTGATGTTATTCGAGGAAAAACGGTGATTTATAGCACGAATGATTACGAGATTGCAAAATTCTTCATCGTAGAAAAAGAGGCAAAGGTTGCGCTGGCAGGGCTATACCTATTACCGAGCGCACTGTCTGTCTGACAGATGTCTGTCGCATTGGTGGAAATAGGTGAGGGAAAAATGATGCAGAATGAAGGGTCACAATGTGGGGTCAACTAATTGAATATTCGGCAACATATATCTCGTGGACTGTGGGGTAGACGTTTAGCTAAAAAACCTAAAGTAGATTAATAATTTGATACGACATTAATAAACACGATATGGAACTTTTCTTATTTTTCCTGCACCCACGAAGTGAGATCGGTGATATTGTTAAGGTCTTTTGCCGGTGCCATGAGAATGAAAGGGAGGATTCTAACAAGGTGTGTCCATTGAAGAGATGTTTGGAGATCAATATTTTGACAGTAAGTCATGCAGATTAAGAACTAATTTCCAATATATTTTTCCGGGGGAAAATAGGACGTGAGTGGATGTGGGATTGACAGTTTTCCTTACATGGGGGCAACTATTTTAATGTAGGTAGACCTGTCGGTGAGTCTTAACGTGAAAGTTCTACCAATTTCTCGTGGCTTTCTCATCTAAATGCCAAATGGTGCAATCATAAGTCAACACAGTCATAAAGACACGACCAAGAACATCCTACTGTCCTAAACGAGTAGGTGTGCTGGGTTGGTTGGATGCACAAAGTTGGGAGTCGTTTGACTCACGATAGGATTAGCCAAGACAACTATATAGAAAGAGCATTAGAGAGGTACAGGACACCCAGGGATTATAATGGCCCCATATTACACTGGCTGACCCCCAGGATTCGAGACAATAAGAGATATAGACTACAACACCAACATTCAATTCTTTCCTCCCTCTACACTCAACCATGACAAATTAAATATAGGAAAACCTCCTATATATTAAGTTACAAAAAGTATGGTTTTAAACATTACTCCAATATTAACATTATATGTAAATAAGGTAGGCATGTATGTGTGTAGGTGAACGAGTTCAACGAGTTCAAATATACGAGATCTATCCGGAAGGGATTCAGCCATGCAGTATTTTGAGAAAATGGCCAAACTAGAACAACTAGGTCTTAGTCTCCTTCGAAGTACTGCCCTTGAGACCTCAAACACTTATCCCGGCGTCTCTTCCACTTTTCAAAACAATCGGCAAAGTTGTTTTTCGGAACGGTGTTCAGCTGCCTCGTTGCATTCTCGTCTTATCTCGTAAACCGACTGTTGGGAAGACTGGGCTTTTTTTCAGGGTCATGGCTGTAAAATCATGACTAATCTTCAGTAATGATCTTTTTTAGAAAACCTGGGCCATCCTTTGCGGCTTGGAGTAAGTCCCCTACGACTGCAGCACGAAATTCGCGACGTTGAAGAGAGAAAAGAGAATGCGACGAGGTATCTAATGAAAATTCCGTAAATGAACTTTGACGATTGTTTCAACAAGTAGAAGAGACGCTGGTATAAGTGTGTGAGGTCCAAGGGAAATACTTGCAGGGGGTCTAAGGCCTCATTCTTCTAGGTAGGCTATTTTTTTGCAAAATGTTGCGTGGCTGGATCTGGTCAAACATCGTATATTTAGTTTTACGAATTGATGTATATTAATGTACGTAACTAAAGGACTGCTGCCATGACACCCCAGCCACGAAAATTTTCAGCGCATTTTGAGATTACAGGTAGAAATCTTTCTGTGGAAAATATACTTTATAACTGACGCTGAAAGTGTGATGAATGGAAGGCTTAAGAATGCAAATGCGTTGAAGTATGGAGATGGTTAAGGCAGAAGTTTTTTATTAATATTTTATATTGACGATTTAATTTTATCACTTAAAAAATGTAAAGATATTAATTCGGAGTTGATTGAATTTTTTCTTGTTTACGGAAAATAATTTAAGAAAGCCGGAGCATGACGCTTTCAGGAATGAAGATTCACAGAAACGAAGTACATTACCATATCTAACACTCATGTTGTTTGATACATACATACATCTCAGGGGTCGTTTATATTTGGAGTTTTCCTGTACCAAAACCCTTTGTGCACTCCCTCTGAGATAAGGGTGGCCCTTGAAGTTACACCAGGAGCGTGTTTAAGATTCATCCGCAGAGGCATTTCCTTCGATGGTGATGGGTCAGCTGGTGCTCAATTAGCTTCAGCTCGAGGGAGTCGGTATTCATTCGGGACCATTATCGTTACCCCCGTGAGAAGATGATGCCCAAGCTCGGGAGCTCGTCTCAAAGAGTACTACTATCCTTGTAATTATGCAGCGCGATGCACTGAGACGTCTCGAGCGAGTCGTTCTCGTGGGAATATAATTAGGTCAGATGCAACGGCAAAGGGAAAAAAATTCTCATTACAACATCCCCATCTTCTTACCGATAAAAGGATTCGTTAGTTACGTAACGGCGGTGGCGGCGGTTGAGGCTATCCCTTTCTCAATGCTGATGCTCTCGGTCGAGTATTTCTTCCCCGGCCGGCCGCAGACGAAGAAATAGAGGATATAAATCAACGATTCATAATCTGCACTCGTAGCCGTGGAATTTTTCTTTAAGGCCTCGGAGAACGGGGATTAATCTTAGAGTAGTATTCAGACTGCCTTTGATTGAAAAATAAAATAAACTTCTAAAATTCAAAGCCTTACAAAAGTTATAAATTCAAAGCCTTGCACGATGCCACTTAGAAAATAGGACTACAATAAACTCTTCGTCAATTGCTTATACCTTCTGTCTCCCTTCATTCCATCCAGTATGCCTATTCTTTTCCTTTCCCTTCCTCGCCTACTCCTCCACATCCTCAGTTTAACTTGCCTACTCAACTTTCTTTCCTGTCATCTTGATTCAACGATCCAAATCACGAAAAAAAACTTTTCACGAATCTTTTCTTGACATTCTTACTCAACGTTTGAACCATCAACTCTTACCTCCTTGTAAAAGATTTCAATTGAATTGTTGAATAGCTTTCGAGCTGTAATGAATCAACGATAGTTAATGTTTACTGGACTTTTGCCGCACTATTTATAGGATATTTTCTTTTTGTAATATCTCCACCAGGCTCTTTTTCGTCGCCATCCAAAAGGATAAAAATGGCTGACGCTGTTAGTTCAGGGGGTGGCGTATTCGGCCACTAAGCTCAAGATAATGGTTTTAGAATCCCCTAGGGGTTTTCGGCTGGTGTGTTGCTACGTGATGGATTTTCTGGAACCTTCGTGAATGAGCGATATTACCTCTAGAAAGAAAAGTTAAGATTTGGTGCTGTGCATTGCGAAGCCAACAGAAAGAGTTGTGGATGCGAAACCGGTTTATTTCTATATCCACATACGGAGTCTCCTGACTCCTTAATTGATAATTAGGTATCCATATGGCATAGATTTTGAGGATGAAAGTTTTTAATTACATTCAAGACTATTCAAAGGACCTGTCTGTTAATTGAAAAAAACTTCCTGTCGGTTTACCGCTCTTGAACTCAGAAACAATGCTAATACTATTCACTTCACAAAATGTATGCATGCATCCATATGTGTGTGTGTATATATATATATATGAGTGTTTGTGTTAAAAATGTAAAAAAGAGCATTTGCCCGACAAGTCGAAAGAACCGTGGTTCAAGTCCCGGCCAAGTAAACTTTGAAACGCTAGTGATCTGCTCGATTCCACCTTCCCCACCATTCCTGTGTCTTTTATGTGTGTTTCTATCCCTTTTCTTCTTATTTATAGCTATATTAATGAATATATATATATATATATACAATATACATAGACATATATATATACTACCTTCATCAAAATGTTCCCGGAATTTATTCAGAAAATTAAAATTCAAGTTTATTCATCTAAATCTATATTGTCCCCTTCAAAGTAATCCCCATCGACTGCAACACACTTATGCCAGCGCTTGATCCAATCCTCGAAACATTTTTTATATTCGGTTTTCGGTATGTCCATCAGTGCTTCCTGCGATTTTTCCATTACTTCCTCTCGGCTGCTAAAACGCGTTCCCCGTAATGGTTTTTTAACTCGATTGAACAGAAAGAAGTCACAGGGAGCCAAATCAGGTGAATTCGGTGGCTGTTGGATGGTATTTGTTGCATTTTTCGTCAAAAAATTACGAATAATGATAGCACTGTGCGACGCTCTCGACGCACTGTGCGACGATTTCTGGTCTCTTTCGGCGAATTGCTTCACGCAAACGTCTCATAACGCCCAAATAATACTCTTTGTTTACTGTCTGGCCTTCTGGCAAAAATTCATGATGCACTACACCGTTGTAATCCATGAAAACCGTCAGCATTGCCTTATTTTTTGACTGAAAACGACGTGGTATTTTGGTCTCGGCTCATTTGGTGAACGCCATTCACTTGCCTGATGTCTGGATTGCGTGTCGTACTCATAAACCCACGTCTCGTCTCCAGTAATGATCCTTTTGATGAATGTGGGATCGGATTCAGCCTCGCAAATCATGTCTTTTGCGACGTCAACACGGTCTCTTTTTTGCATGAAATTGAGGTCTTTTGGCACCAACTTTGCTGCTACACGACGGAAACCCAAATCATTAACCACAATGTCTTGGGCGGATCCATAGGCAATGTTCAAGTCCTCCGCTATTTCTCTGATGGTTAATTTGCGGTTATTGACCAACATTTCTTTTACTTTATCAATTTTTTCACCGACTTTCGATGTCGATGGTCTGCCACTGCGTTCATCATCTTCGATTGACTCACGACCACTTCTGAACCGCTCGTGCCACTGGTAAACGACTGTTTTTTTTAGAGAATCGTTGCCGAAACACTTTCCCAACATTTCCAACGTCCGTGCGCCACTAAATCCGTTTTTTACGCAAAATTTAATACAAGTTCGTTGTTGCAAATTTAAATCCATTTCTGCAATTGTAAAAAATGGCCAACACACACAGAGATAGATGTACTCTTGACTACGTAACTTTTGCAAATGTCAAGTTATGACACTAAGATTTAAAAGGAATATCAACAACAGATGTACCAATTTAACAAAAAAAAAAGAACTCAAATCGGAACGATGGGAGCGGCACACGATGGTTATTCCGGGAACTTTTTGATCAAGGTAGTATATGCCTACATACATGCTATACATATATTGATACAATATAATAGAATATATAGAAACACTGTATGGTAGAGAACTTAGGGCGACAAGGTTAGACATAGAAAAAGAACATGACGTAGAAGAAGATAGCTTAGGTCCAAGCATACTCGACGATGAAATAGAAAGGGCATTAAAGGAGATGAAAACAAATAAGGCCGTGGTGGTAGACAACATCCCTGTGGAACTGTTGAAATGTTTAGGAAAATGTGGGAAGGACTATATGGACTGGTTCGTAGTACCTATGAGGAAGGAATCTGGCCGGAAGATTTTGTGAGATCAGTGTTAGTTCCTATTCCGAAAAAGGTGAAGGCTACATCATGTGAGGATTACAGAACAATAAGCTTAATATCCCACGCAGCTAAAGTTATTCTCAGGATCATCAACGAAAGGATAGAGAGTAAGGAAAATGATTACTTAGGGGATGATCAGTTTGGGTTTAGGAAAGGGAGAGGTTTGATGTCTCAGACTGCTCAGGTGCGAGTGGGGAACGGAGAGTCCGGATGGGCAGTGTTAGGAAGAGGTGTAAGGCAGGGTTGCCCATTGTCACCGGTGCTGTTCAACGTATATGTGGAGGAAATGATTAAAGAGGCATGGGAAGAACTGGAGGTAGGAATGAAAGTTGGAGGGGAATTCGTAAAATCGGTTAGGATTGCTGATGACCAAGCATTAGTTGCTCAGTCAGCCAAGGGGTTGGAAGCATTGCTGAGTGAATTGGAGGTTCAGTGCGATAAATATGGGATGAGAATCAATATTAATAAAACAAAGGTTATGCGATTTTCCAGAATGAGAAAGGCTAAGCTAAACATTAAAATAGGAGGGGAAAAATAGAGCAGGTAGAACAGTTTACGTATCTCGAAAGTGTTTTGGACCAATACGGTCAAAGTAGTAGGGACGTAAGGAGAAGAATTGCGCTAGGCAAGGAGGCTTTCTCAAGGAGGAGGAAGTTGATAACGGGGACGTTGAGTAGGGAGTTTAAGACAAGACTCGTAAAAACTCTGATATGGAGTGTAGCTATGTACGGCGCGGAAACATGGTCGCTGAAGCAGGAGGATAGACGTAGATTGGAGGCTTTTGAAATGTGGGTGTGGAGAAGAATAGAGAAAGTGAAATGGACCGAAAGGAAAACAAATGAGGAAGTACTAGAGATGGTGGGTGAAGAGAGAGGTTTGTTGAGAGAAATCCTATGGAGGCAGGAAAGATGGATGAAAGGCGTATTGAGCGGTAGTGGGATGTTAAAGAAGGTAATAGAGGGGAGAATGTTAGGCAAACGAGGAATGGGCAGGAACAGGTTTAGAATGCTGGACTGGATGAAGGGAGGAAGTACACAGAGATGAAGAGGGACCTGATATAGAGAAGGTAGTTGTGTCTATCCAAAATCTACCATAACTGGTACATTACCTTATAATAATATGTATGCGTGCGTAAACAAATTTTAGATAATTATCATTTTTAAAGCAAAAAGAGATATCGTTCATGTTTGTTTTCTTTTATTTCCTGCTTATTCATTTTAACTTCATAGTGTGCTACGTGCATATGACTTTTTTATGTAAAATAACACATTTTAAAAATGCACAAAGGACGAGGTATTCCTTCAACGTGTTGCTTTTATAACAATAATAATAATTTTTCATTCATATTTATTAGGAATTTTTTTATATTTTTAGATTTAATTTTATTAGAAGGCAGTTTAACAAAAATACGTCCGTGAATTCGTTAAAAAAATACACACGATCACAAACAGATCAGGTTTGTTTAAACTGGACTTCAAAGGACTGTCAGTTATGCTTTTCATTACTTTAATTTTAACGACTTCTGGTTTGTTGTTGGAGGGGAGTTAAATGTCTGCACGGCGCGGAAACGTGGTCGCTGAAGCAGGAGGATAGACGTAGACTGGAGGCTTTTGAAATGTGGGTTTGGAGAAGAATGGAGAAGGTGGAATGGACCGAAAGGAAAACAAATGAGAATGTACTGGAGAGGGTGGGTGAGGAGAGGGGTTTATTGAGAGAAATCCTTTGGAGGCAGGAAAAATGGATGAAAGGCGTATTGAGCGGTAGTGGAATGTTGAAGAAGGTAATAGAGGCGAGGATGTTGGGCAAGCGAGGAAAGAGCAGGAATAGGATAGGGATGTTGGACGGGATAAAGGGAGGAAAGAAGTACACAGAGATGAAGAGGGGTCTGATGTAGAGTAGGTTGCTGGATTGAGTTTTGTCTGGAGTTACAAAATGTTTATTTGATAGTTGTTTCCATCCAAAAACCTACCTTTACCGGTAGATTACCTAATAATATATATATATATGTATATATATATATATATATATATATATATATATATATACACACATACATACATTAAAACACGAAATCCCACCATATGGCTAACAGGTATGCATTCACAAGGAAATAGATATAAGGAAATGACATAGGAATATAAATAAAGGACGAACACAGGAGAGATGGGGAAGGCGGAATCAGGCAAAATCACGAACGTAAATATATTTACTTAACCGGGATTTGAACACTGGATCTTCCACTTGCCGGACGGATGCTCTTACCGCTTGAGCTTTCGAGGAAGTTCAATTTTTACGCCGAGATTTTTCTAGTGTTATAACACCTAGTATCCCGATTCTTTGGCCAAGGGATGGATGGCATCAGGGAGTATTTCACCCACCAAAGGAGAAATGCACGACACACAAAAGAGGAAAGACAGTGAGTAAGCAATCATACAGTATAATAAAAAATAGGAACAGTGCGTTTCGTGGCACGCATAGTCAGAAGAATGAGGTGAGCCACATTGACCAAATCGGGGCACTTGGTGTTATAACACTAGCAAAATCTCAGCGAGCAACACTACCAAATTCGAGACGCTAGAGGAATGATGTACTAATTCGCTACGTATTTGGGTGAAATCCTTTCCACGTATCTCTCTAATATCATGTTACTTGGATCCTAAAAGGCCTCTCTCAGTCTGTAATTAAGATTCCGAGTTGCCAACAAAACAGCAGAGCTCACACGATACCCATGCCGTAGGCGGTAAATTAGCACGCGATCTTTGGGTAAGCTGAAGGGCGCAGTACGTATACACCCTACGATTCTCCAACGGAAAATGTTCACTATAATAATTGCAGTAGTCCAGGTGTTGGATTAGGGTAGTTTTTTGATGGACTCTATAGCTACGGACTTCTCTATTCCTAAGCCCTAAATAACATGACAAAAAATAACCTTAAACCAAAAACTACATATTACAATTACTCATTACTAAGATCTGCATACTTTCTAATTACCTTAATTTCATCTAAAAATGTTTATTACATTTTCCTCTACCTCGCTTTCACCATTCCTCCATCTACGAGTATAATCATTTTCAGCGTCCTATTGCCTCTCTTAATCATCATCGCCCTGCTCTCTTTGAATTTATCGTAACAGGCCTTACCTAGGCGTAACCCTACCATGCTTAGAACTTCAACGTTTTTTTCCTTTTCCGTTCACTCTGCATAAAGGAAAAGTGCAAACATAAGTCTATATCTTGCGATGCCTTTTAGCAGGGTATACTTCAAACATATTTGATCTAATACGAGCTGAAAGAGGGAAAAATGATCCCTCATAGCGATTGGTTCTGCAGTCAATTTCCCTCAACATAGATATCCCTGGGGTCATACCTCACACTTGAAGTTAGGAAGTTATTTCTTCCGAGTCAGCGTTACTTTTGAATGATTTGCTGTTTAATCACTTTATAAAGTGGCGGATATACTCTTCGTGTTTCCAAAGACTCGCAAATCAAGACATTCTCACAAAAATTTGAATCTTTTCCTTTGATTGATTCTATTTAGCACCTCTCCATAACTTTATACTTCCAGCACGTTCCCACGACTGAAAGAAGTAGAAGTGATAATTAAAGAATGTGACCGACAGCTGAAGTCACTTTCCCCGTTATGAATGTGTAGGAAATTTGAAAAAGGTAGGATATTCAGGAAATAAAGGAAGGAAGGCATGTGAGTAAACCAATTTAGGGATCAGATAGCTCTCAACGAAAGACTTGGAGGGATCAGGCAGTGTAAAGTTCTATCTATCGGACTCTATATAAGTTGCGCTACTTACTGGTCTTAAATACGCTAATGGATACCACCAAAAATGCTGTCACCACCGGGCTTTGAAAGCAAACCCGGGAAGCGGGAAGCCAGTACACTCCTCACCGTGCCGACCTTTGTTTGGTGAGCATTAATTTTTGTAAATTTTCGGCACAACTACTGGGCATGCGCGTGCCATTCGACGGGGAGTCGGAACGAATCAATCCTTCGTCCGTGGCACGTGCTGATCGGTGTGACCCTCGCGTGCCTTCAACCGGGCAAACAAGCCAAGGGAATGAGTGGGTGATTCAGGCGGATTGGAAGGTGGAGGAAAGAGAAAGGTTGGGGAAGTTGGGATGGATGTGGGCCAAACGGATTTGGGACATCGTCGTCAACTTAAGTCGTGCTGTCGCCGGAATCCCTCACCGTCGTCTAGGAGACACGCCCGGTCGCTGCTCGTGCGTGCTGACGCGACAGGGAACGCTGCTTGGAACGGCAAACCCCTTGGAGGTGGGGGGAATTGAAAAGATCCGGAGCACACGCCTACTTCAATTCGGAGGAGGAGGCTATTTAAAGGGCTTACTCCGTGAAACTACTCCGTGCTACAAGGAAATCCCTCATACACGCGTAAGTTTGAAATAGGTACACTCGAGACAGGGTTAACCATTAAGTTTGCCCCAGTACATGAGCTATTTGTCAGGTATTATCAGGTACAATGAATTTTTAAACCATAGAAAATAATGTGTGAAGCATCGCCGGATGGTCGACAAAAGTTAGAAATTAAATGACTGACCTAGTGGGTTCGTCACGTTTTATTTTCAATTATAATCTATAGCATTTTCCATCTGTTTCATCCTCACTCCTTGGGCTTAAACTCACTCAATTCAGTTCCGTTTCAAACCAGTTATGCTAGGCGCTATATTAGAAGTTTTAGAATACAATATATGAGCAATTGATTTTAGGCGCCCTCAGACTGCCCATACTTCCCAACAAAAAAGACTCCGTATTATTTACTCGATTGATGCAGCTAAATTCCGAATTCTACTGAGAAATCTGAACCGAGAAGGATTAACTGACTCTAGAATACACAAAGAACAATGGGAGGAAGTTTACCTGACGATTAGTATTGCAAAGAAACCAGCATTTATATTAAACAAGCTCTTTGAAAAGATGAGGTTGGGTTTTATTAATATAGATTATAAATGACACATGTACAATTCTAATTTTATAGTGCAAGCTATGATGTCCCTAATTTCCTGCTTTCAATAACTAGGCAAATACAATCGCTTATTAAAAAACCCAAGATTAGGAAAGTGCTGACTCATTTCAATGCACGACACCTTGACATAAAAATATTGGCCTGGAGAATGGTAATTACTGTTTCAATGATCGATAATGATAATGAATGAGAGTGGTGGGTTAAGTACGTTAGAGAAGAATTTTTCTCTCTCTCTGAGTCGAATAATTCACATTTCCACGGGTCCACCAGAAAGGTGTTGCTCATTTGAGGCGAAATCGTTCAACTCTCCCTCAAAGCCGAAAGCCGTCACAGTGTGTGAGACGCCGCTTTCCCTAACGAGCGTGATACCACTCCAAATGTGACCCTTGCGTCCATCCCATTTTTCAAACTCAAGATTGGATCTCTGTTAAGGCTACCTCCACGCCCCACAATTTCTCTAGGGCCGTGTGCTGTCACACAACACCGAACACCGTCGCTAACTCGCAGGTTTACTGAATGAACTACATAAGTTGAATGACATGTGAACCTAGCCGAAAGTTTAATTAATTTGATAGGAGGATCTACTAGAGAGAGTTGGAAAAAAAAGATCGGAACTGAAGGGAAACTCCAGGAATCCCGAGAGGTCTAAGTGAACATTTGGCTAGGAGAGTTAAAAATACTATATATATTTATATTTTGGAGGATCTATCAAACGTGAGCTAATGAATGTATGGGGAAGGCATTTCTGTGTAACACAACGATAAACATCGTAAAACACATAAAGAAGCCAATTTAAAAAACCTTTATTAACAGGTATTTTCTTTATAACTGAAAGTATTTGAAATATTGTCAACTATTCAGATTCATGAGGTTTTAATGACTATTTTGAGGGGAACATCTGTTTTTATTAAGTCATCCGTGGTGAGTTTTAAAAGGGAAATCCAACGGTATTGATTGTCTATCACTTGGAAAAATCAATCAATGCTTACAGTGACAGCATTTCGATAGAACTTATTTAACGAGTGGAAACCAATTTAATACCAAATCCAAAATATTGAGATGGTGCTCACTTTAACCTAACATAACATTACATGGAATAAAGACACCCTTGAAAATCGACGAACAAGATTTTTCGTTGCAATTTGTCTTAGATAAGTTCGTATGAATTGAAAAAAACACAAATTCAATTTTTTTAGTTTTTCTTGCGACAAACGATATACATGTTACCCGGAGCAGTAAAGGATATTCCCTCTATTAATCCATGTTTACTATTTTCCGTAACGCTTTGTACGGAGAAGTGGTAGATGGTGAGTTTTGCATTTTACCTAGTTGTAGGAACATCTTTCTTGAATATATTTTCTGCGCAAAAAATTTACCCACTTCACTACCCGAACATCAGTGTTAATAATAATTCAATAGATACCACAAAATATACGCAATATTAAAAAACGAAAAATAACTATTAAAATCAACCAATAATAATAAAAAGACGTCTTTATTTTGATAATAATACTATTTCGTATTTTCAGGATACAAGTTATTACCGAACTTATGCCAGATTGGGGTTTACATCAACGAGCCAAAAACTTTCCCGAATACATCTTGTAGTTAGATTTATAACGTCACTTTGCTGCGTTATGTGCAACCCATAGTGCGTTCTGTAGTTCTTGTGTCACGGACGTATAAATTTAAGGATATCATCTCCTTTCGTTAAGTTAACGGCGACCTGGAGTGCATTTCCACGTTTCTCAGTCTGTAAGGACGTCCATGCCGGTCGCTCTACGCCACTGAAGCTTCCTAGTTCTATGCGGTAGCATCAAAGAAATCAGTCGTGCTAGAAATACAGAAAATTAAGCTTTTCACTTGCGCAATGTTATGCCGATTTATACGGAAGCAGCTCTCTCCAAGACCCCCCGAGTTCCTTTCTGCGTCCCTGGAGGTTCATTCGAAGATGTTCATGGGAATATGAGAATTTTCAAGGAGCCACGACCGTATTCCGTTTGGTGGGCGAGGGCAAAGGGTGGAATTATGACTCTTTGAACTTGAGAAGGAATGTGGGATGACAAAGGGACAAGGATAGCATTCGTCACCAACTAGTTTCGCATCTCGAGGGAGACCTCAAAAGATTATACTGTAGGGCTGTCTCACAAGGAACCTGGAAGTTGTAAGACCCAGTGGGATTACTACTCACGTAGCTCTTGGGATCACATTAATTTTTCCATTATTGCCGTTTGAAAAATTTGCAGTGAAAACTTACGCACTGGAAACTTGCCGAGTGATAAGTAAACGTCTAAATTATATTTTTCAAAGTGTCAAACAAATGCCAAAATATGTTTCACGAAACCAACACTAATAAAGTCTTTATTCGAAAAAATAGCTATCATGAAACACCCCTAAATATAGATATGAAAGAACTTACAAAAGTCTTACCACTTTACGTGTGCTTTTAGGGTAGCTAGTATCATTCATCCCTCATGATCAGCAGATAATTCAATGTTTCTTAAATTTTATTTTTCAGGATGCAGACGTTTACCTCTTTAACAAAACTGATATTATTGGTAGGAATTATATTAATTATATATCTGAAAGGTGCATAAATTTGGGTATGCTAAAGAGTGTAGTGTTAAATATATTTATAATGGTTGTGGTATTTGCTGTCAAAAATTGGCTCTTGATGATTTTAACTTTCATCCATGAACTCCTATAATTCTACGCCCTGGCCAAGTCTATGAAAGGAATGAAGGATTAGTATATTTTTTTTCTAAAATTGATATTGACATTTGAAAATTATATAACTTGGCTTTTTCACTTAGAATTTTTTATTCTCACGACATACTAGGTTTCGTTATGGAATAACATCATCAGGTTTGTGGAAATCAAAATTTTAAGTGGAAAAGGCAAGTTGTTTAATTTTCAAATGTCAATATGAAGATTTTCAAAGTTACGCCAGAAACTGTTTTATTTTATTCTAAAATTGATATTTGTTGAAACTAAAATCTCTCGTTAATTGTTAAACACTATTTACTGGGATGACTATTTCATTAAATTTATCTTCGGAAGTCACAAGTGCTCTCAAGTCCCTGGTTTAAGACTTAATAGCCTATCTACTGCGACAGTAATGCAAACATAGATGCATGACAATTAAAATATATGCGATAAAAATGTACAAGAATTGGCTGTGATGTAGATTTGAACAATATTTCCATTCCTGATTTTTAAAACTTGAAGGAGAATATGTTTATCAAGTCGATTGCAAAGTGTTAAAGAAATCAAATGGAAGGTCTTAAGGGGTTTTATCCAAGTTAACCTCTAAATTCTAAAGGGGGACGGGAATGTACAAAAAAAGAACAGATTTTTCCAACACAGAAAGTCAAAAATCACATAACAAATTTTCACACTCATTTAAAAAACCACAATGGACCCTGAAGTAGATCATTTTATGCACGGGCACAAATATTTTTCAAAATTGGTCTGGAATTTAAATAATAATTATTTGTAGTTTTTTAAAGCTGAAAATATTCCCATGCGGGAAGGAGGGTTTGGTCAACATGCTAAGTCACCCTATAGATACGTTCCTAACGCCAAAATGATCAAAATTACCCTTGAGAGTTAGCAAGGAATTTCGAATGAAGAATTCTCATCAGAATGGCTCGTCTCAACTGTCCAATTGGCGTTCTCATCTCCCCTGACAATTGGCGAGCTGAATTAATGTTCGTAAAAGGGAACCGAGATTAGAACTCAAATTCGCAAGCGAAAAGGACGCCCGCAGACTCACCAGGTTTTGCGATTGTACACAGACGGGTCCTGGATTCGGTCCGCGCACCGTGAAAACGAAGCAAAAGGAGGCTCCGCGTGCGTACAGACGCAGAATGTTGGCGGAACGAGGAAATGTATGCTGAAGGGATGGGGCGAGTGGGTGGAGAGAATGAGGGAGGGTTAAGCTAACGCAGAGTCGACAAGATCAGGGCAGAAGCGGAGGGGTGTACGAAAGGGACGTTGGACTGCTGAGAGGAAGGGATCGCGGCGGAAAGGAGGAAAAAAATGGAGTGACAGGGATAAAGGGGAAAATTATGAAGGGTGCAAAAAAAATAGGCCGGAATCGCGAAATAATAATGATGCTGATGACGACAGTGGTGACAGCGTTAAAAAGGGCCAAGAAAGAGCGCTCTGCTAATTCCCCCTCCCGCATTCAACACTGCAATCCCGTCAAGTTATCCCCGCCTACCCCCTTCCTTTCTAACCACCCACTCACTCCGTCCCACCCCCTCAACAATTCTCACAGTAACGCCTACCATCCTCCACCCTCACTCGTCCCTTGCGCCCCTTCCTTTATCTCGTCCCCGCAGAAGTGAGCTTGCGGCTCTTGGTCCGCGGGAAACCCTACCTCGCCGAAACACGAACGAAGTTTTTATCCTTAAAAAATGTGATTTTATTATTTATTTAATCTTACTCTCCGACTAATAGAACTGACACACGAATGTTATTCGGAGTAACAAATAAAAAAGATCACTCTTGCCATATAAGGTACTATAAATGCCTAAATGTCGGAATATATGGTAAAATTCTCGCCAATTCATATTCTCCGAACCCCAATGGCTCCCTTATCCGATTATTCAAACATCCACTTACTAACAGGGAAACGCAAATTTCTTCTTACAGTGCTATTACGCTCTTAATTATCACTCGTGCAGCAAAAACCGCTTTACATTTTCAAATTCACACGAATGGAGGGTATGGGGACTTCTTATTGTTACTTCACAAAGTTCTGTCATTTGAAATTCTTATCACAACTTAATATACTTAAGTGGGTACTGATTAGAACAATTAATTGTTTACAGTGACGCAATAAATGCTCATTCCTATCAACAAGACATACTCAAGCATTGAAAGAATCAATAATTGCGTATTGAAATCAAATTACTGTATGAGTCATAAATCAATACATGTAATAAATAGCGATTATTTTATCAATACTTTTGATAACTTATTAAATTGTATCAAAATTTAAATGTGAAACAAATATATTAAAGGGATGAAGTGGCCTTGCAAATATGATATCCATAACATTATGCCCTATTACATGATATAACTGTAAGGTCTCGTAGATTTATAAATATTACGATTGCGAAAAACACCAACTAGCCATATACAGTAAGTGTATATTTCAAACATCGCTCCATCTTGACTTTGAACTAATGAATAAGTTTTTAAAGATTTAACTAACGGAGCTAAAGAGCTCTTTAAGCCATTAAGGCCTTAGCTTATAAGGCGCCACAGCTCAGCGTTCTGTCCTAAGGATGATTCACCGAACGGAATAGTTCTCCAATTGAAGTCAAACGGGAGACTAAGCACCAAATCCCCTTTGATAGTCGAAGGTTGATTCTTATCATTAAGGTGCATTCCAGCAGGCATTCCGATTGCATTCCTTTTTGAAAGGTCATTTGAGTAACTTGTATAGGTTATAGAAACAAATTCGTTTTTATGTCAAAAAACTATAGAATGATAAAGCCTATTTACACAAACATTGAAAATTGGTTTGTATTCTGCTTTTATCCCACAAAATCAATTTTTCACTTCTAAAAAGATAAATAACATTCGTATGCATACTATACATCGTAATAGTTAATTTTTTCGACTTTCCGATGTCTTCTTCGATGTAGATGATTTATTCATTCATTAGTTAATACAAAAGAATCATTTACAGCTAGTTTTTTGACCTCCCGTCGGAGTTCATCTCCTACTGTCTGCATGAAAAATTACAACCATTACCACAACAAACCTAAAAAAAGATGAAAATGTCTATTTTTAACATGCTTAACTCAAGTGTAACAATGTCTTTTAGAAAGGTTTGACGTAAATCAACCCAGTAATAATTTATCATTAGTACAAGAGCGACACTTCCCCTCTTAAAAAATCGGGTTATGTTTGCGTGGAATTAAATCCCTTGTTTATTTTGACCTGATATTTTGTTTGCTTTTATGACCAATTACAATATGTAGATGACAGTTTATATTTTTCCCATTTCAGTATCCTTTTTATCACAAATACTCCACCTTGCACAACTCATAATTTCCACGATTAGACGCTTTCTTAGATTCAGGGCTGAGCTGCTCATTGACTCAATATAAAGATCTCACAAAATTATCGTAGCGTATCAGAGTAAGTGTAATTAATTTTTGTTGTATACACATGTCCTTAACCCTTAGATACGAGATTTCAAACCAGTACGACCTTCTGATGCCTTATAGGGTTATTATTATTATTAGGTAATATACCGGTTAAGGTAGGTTTTTGGATGGACACAACTATCAAATAAACATTTTGTAACTCCCCACCTAGCAACCTAATCTATATCAGGTCCCTCTTCATCTCTGTGTACTTCTTTCCTCCCTTCATCCCGTCCAACATCCCTATCCTGTTCCTGCCCTTTCCTCGCTTGCCCAACATTCTCCCCTCTATTACCTTCTTCAACATTCCACTACCGCTCAATACGCCTTTATAGGGCCTTATAGGGTATAGGTGCTTAAATCAGAAATCTGAAGGTGTTATATTTATTTACGTTGTAAAAAATTGTTTCTAAAATATAATTTACATGAATTATTTCACGACCAATATTTTTTATGATACTCTTTTTACTATTTTCCATTTATTATTTAAATTTGGTTACCCATCTTTGCTAAATCAGCTTAGACAATCCTTACCTCCATTGCGTTTTCCACCTGGTGATCTTCGGGCTTTCCTGAGATTCGGGCCTACTCCTCAATGGATGGAAATATAATAGCCATTGATAACACGTTGATTCAAATTGGCCAACATTTTAAAACCCCTCAATAACTACTCCGGAATAATGAACTTATATACGTATCCTAACCCTGACGTAGGTACGTACCCTGACGAAACGTACGAGATAAAAACTCTAATGGTAGACATAAGTTCAAATCAGGACACAATGCGGGGAAAGGTCAAAACTAGATACTTATTTCATCCTTCCCATAATTGCCTTTCGTTCGGCAGGGGACGTGAAATGACCTTCCCCATCAGGCCCTTCGCGCGCACTTTCCCAGGCTGGACTAATGGGATGACCGTCGGGGCTAGTAGGTGGGAGGGGGGAGAGGCAGAGGTCAGATAGCGGCAGGTGTGGCCTGGCCGCCTCAAAGGTCGGAAATTCTTATTGAGAGGAGGACTCCTCATCCGGTGGCAATGGGATGGGAGACAGGCATTCCACAAAGTATTATATTGCAAGAAGACAACGACAGGTGGCCGCGGGAAACTGACCAATCAGGCAGTGGGAAGAAACGGAGTGATGATGGGTGATTATTGAAATAAATACGGAAACGATGAGTGGGGCGTCATGTTCAAAGCGTGAGTGTTCGTATTCAAGATGCAGCGTTTTTATTCATAGTTTTGACACTAAACACTCGAAAAGTTGCACCACAAGACATTGATGCACAAACTAAGATATTATGATATTACTGGTCATCACCCGGCGAGCTGGATGAGGGACTTCTTATCTAGCCGTAAGTGAAAAGTAATCATCTATGGTTTGAATCTGGAGTACACCAGAGAAGCGTAATGGGGCCCCTAATCTTCTTGATATAAATTAACTAACCAAGTTCTCATGTTATCAGCACGCTTATGTTAATTGCAGACGACGCAGTAATCACGAAAAAATGACCCCAGCAGATGAAAAGCCACTATCTAGCCATTAAGATCAGCAATTGGAGTAGTTTTAAGAAATAGGGGTTGCAATTAATATTGGAGCGGTTTTAAGAAATGGGGGTTATAGTTAAAATTAAGGAAATACCGAGCACTAATTGAATGGAATAAAAGTAAGAAAAGGACGAGACATAGTAGGTAAATCATGAAATAGTTGGAATCGAATTCAGCTACTCAGAACAGTTTAAATACTTGAGTGTCACTCGTACATAAAAGTTTTCATCGGTACAAAAATTATTAGAATATGCGGTTCAGCGTTAAAGAAGTTAGGTCTCATCAGATGGGTAGTAGGAAGATGTGGCGAAAAGTAAAACAGTCATTTAATTTATCTTTAACTAGGCCACATTCGCAGTACGCGACAAGTATTTAGGATTCATGGGGTAAAGTTGAAAGCAAATCTGAAAGATGAAGTTTTCTCGGGTCTTCCACCGGGTCAGGGGTTCCATGTTGGCCGACGTTTCGATGCCCGACTCGTGCATCGTCCTCAGGGTTGATGATTGCCACTCCGTTTTTGGCCGTCTTATATACCTGCGCTCTCGGGTTCAGGTGACTTCTGATTGGTCGCCGGGTCGTTGTGCTCTGTGCCTTTCTCTTTTTACCTCCAATAGCACGAGTTTCCATGTGTTGCTGAGAGAATAACCGGAATCCCTATTGAAATTCTATTTATTCGATATCCTATTGGGATTCCGGTTATTCTCTCAGCAACACATGGAAACCCGTGCTATTGGAGGTAAAAAGAGAAAGGCACAGAGCACAACGACCCGGCGACCAATCAGAAGTCACCTGAACCCGAGAGCGCAGGTATATAAGACGGCCAAAAACGGAGTGGCAATCATCAACCCTGAGGACGATGCACGAGTCGGGCATCGAAACGTCGGCCAACATGGAACCCCTGACCCGGTGGAAGACCCGAGAAAACTTCATCCAGCAAATACGCCGGGAAAGCACCAGATCTTACTTCAAATCTGAAAGGTTTGTTAAAACCACGAGAAGAGAATAAGCGATACGGGCATGTTGGAAGAATTAGAATGGAAACATCTAGAGTCAAGGAGAGATCAAGAAAAAATTAAAACTTTTAGTGTGTTAAAAACAACCGGGTTGGCGCTTGAGGGAATTGTTATGACCTCAAATTACATTGACAACAGTGAATTACCAGAATATAATAAGAGGTTTTTTTTTGCGAGGGCTGACAATTATTTTGTTCCTTTATGCAGATCACGTAATCCAATGAAAATGTTCACCTAGTTTTACGGTGAAAGAGGTCTGTTGGTGAAAGAGATGATAATACTATTCGTACTTACTCCTTAGAACAGCAGAGGTGTTTTAAGGGTCATGTTGTTCGGTGGAACGTATACAGGGGAAGTTTTCTAGGGGCACAAATCTTTCGGAGCGTTCTGAGAGTTTTTGTTTACATTATTCCGGATGCATAGCGTGCTGTTTGAAAAGAGAATTACAGGTATATATCAAAATATTTCAATTAGAACATTCCTGCATGCATTTCTACACCCAACTCTTGAAATGGCATTGCCTACATTTTTAGCTTTGTTGACGACCACTTGTATAATTTCCAATTCTGATCTGCATTTATTGTTTCAATTTGAATACACATAAAATTTACCTGCTTCCCTTCATCTTCCCTAGGTTATGGTTTCTTCTGTCATCAGATATTCTTATTTTACGTCTTCTCTTCATTCTTCAAAAAACTCCTTCCTCATGTGTTGATTCAGAAACCCTTCTAAGTAATTTTCTCTCGTCAACGTCAAGTCTCTCTTAGTTTTTCTCTGTCGAGACCGTATGTTTGTCTCATAGCCGTTTGTTTAAACTGGTCTTATTGCTGTTTTGTAGATTTTAATTTTGGATTGTTTGTGCAGAATAAAAGAGCTTAGTAGTACCTTGAGATAATAAGTACATCTTGTATCTGCATATAATTTCTCGATTGTTTAATCTAAGAATGCATTATTCACTCTTTATGAAGACCCCAGGTATTTGGAGGCACGCGCATTTTAAAAGATCCCCATTTTGGTCTCATTTTTTTAAAATCCGAGACCCCTTTAATTTAAAACTGCACTATTGCGTACACGTACTGTTTCAATCATACTGTTTTCAATGAAGGCTCCTTCAACACATTCAAATCAACTAATTGATCTTCCAAGCATCTGGAGCAAGCAAATGAAAAGCAAAAATTTTGTCTCACAAATTCACTCAGCAAAACTCTTTTATCATATGATAAAAAAACAGTTACGCCAACAGATACAATTGGGAACAGCTGGTTGACCTTGAACCTTGGGTGAATATCCCCTAACATTGCTATCTTAGCTGGAAAAAAACTTTCCCGTCGACAACTTTCAGTATTGGTTGATGCACCTATAGGGATCGTGGGTTTTACCGTGTCGGTTGGATTAGAGTACGAATAACTCTCTAAATCCAGGCAAACAGATGGACTGTCTATATTTAGAAGAGTCTTTTATAAAATAAAATGATTTGGTTTTTTCTGTTTGAAAAAAAGAGCGAATGCGGAAATTTCTCAAAGGATGGACAGTCGACAAATACATTCAGTAAATAATAATTAAAATGAGTGACGAAAATAGTGTAAAAATAAATGTTTGACAGGATGACCATTCCTTATTTATCTGAAGTTAACCTCGAAGATCCTTAATAGATAACATGGGAAGGTAAGAGCATTCGCCCAGCAAGTGCATTTCATTTTCCAGAACACAATTCAAGATGGGTGAGCGGACTTGGTTACTACTTTCGTTCATTTGAGTATTCCTCTAAGTGAAGTAAATTACCGGACGTTTTCATACCATTAACAAATTTTATAATAAAGTCCCAATTACTTATCATTTCAATTAGATTTTGGATGGACAGAGACTGAATATTGCTCCATTTTTTAACGCCTTCTAACAAGACCGTGACCGTGACACCCAAAACTACATTAGACTGTTCTTCGATTCCGCCTCTTCCTACTTCCTTTCATTTCGTTCATGGTTATCCATTCCCTCTCCCTACCTCTTCTACCTCTCTTATCTAATGGGGTACCATCAGTATTAAACATTCCATTGCCAATCAGAATGCTCTGCTTCCACCCTTCCTACTTCCTTTAGATATTTCCCAACAGTCCTCACCTCCCACGCTCCCACCTCCCGTCTAGCACGTCCTCATTTGATTCCCTTTCTGTTTTTAAATCTTTTCTATCCTTTTCACAACCACATTTCAGAAGCCTTTAATCTACGCCTTTTAGAATATCATACGAGTCTTTTCTTTCTTACTCATCATTGCTGTCATCAACTGCAATATTACTCTTCGTGAAAGCTCCTTTGCCAAACCCAATGCTTCGTCCCATGTCCCAACTATGTGCCCTTTGAATTTTGGTTAAACATATTTCTTAGATAGTAAACTGCCCTAGTCTTTGTCCTCCTATTTTAAAGTTGTAATAAGCCTCCCTCTTTCTCGACAACCTTATAGGTTTTGTATGGTTCAAATTTATTTTCATCCCGCAAACAAATTATGCATTTTACATTAAATAAAAAATATCTTCCTAGAAGAATTAATTTTATATGATGATAACACCGCTGTATTATAGGCATTTTACACCATATAAAAATGATTATGATCCATAAATAACCAAGTTAATTAATGGTTTATACTCTAAATAGTAACCTAAGGGTTGTATGATTTATTAGATCAATAATGACTACGCTTCCATAGACATACTCACGCTCCCATATGCTAGATGAAGGTTATTCTGTTTGAGAGAAAAATGCCACGTTTTGTAAATAACGACTATCTAAACATCTCTCTGAACAACCAGAAACGTCGGAAACAGCACGAGAACAATTGCTCTTGCTGATAGGGCCTCTTGGATCCATTACAAAAGCGCTGCGTGATTCTCCCGGTTGTGGTTCATTGATTCCCCTCTCCCCTCCTAATAACCGTCCATACTTAGGAAAAGGTTCATCATCATTATCTTCTGTCAACCGAATACTCGTTTACGGCTGAAGTTTGGGAGATTTTAGATTGGAAGCAGCGGTGAACATTCCATTTCAGCTGTCGCCACTCCTAACTGAGTGCGGCAGGTAATTTTTGACAGAGGAGTAGCGTATGCCGATGCGTGCGGCGAGATTTTATATACTCGAATGAAACCTTTTTAAATTCTTATTGTCCTTTTCACTCACGTCCTCTCATCCGTGCGCGAAATATGAGAGAGACAAAAGTTGATCCGTTTGCTTTTCCCATGAAAGAATAATTGAAAGGCTGAAAACCACAACTGTGAGTCATATCAAATTTTGACAGTTATATAATATGCTTCCCGACCTTATATTTGAGTAATTAATCACCTTACTCTATTTATAATCTATGCGAGGCATGTATGAGGTCGATATGAAATTATTTCACCGAACTGATTAATGTAACTTGTATGAACTTAAGGCACATTAGGCCAATAATTATCATCTCGTATGTAAAATATAAGACCATTGCAGAAAAATTAAACCCATTTACATCACGCAGATATTTACAAACGCCACAAAAATACTTGTCCTCAGAATAAATATTTGATTATTTTCACTTCTCAATCAAAAAAAGAGGAAGAAATAATGAACTAGATTATTATTCCTATTGGTGCAATTTTACTAATTTATTATTATTGAGATTTTCAATCAACTTAGATTAATAGTTCAAAATAAATTAACAAACTTGGTTGTAATCGAGATACTCATTTTCCATTTTTTGGAGATTTCACTCTAAAGGAGAAAAATTTTAAATCTCTATGTGGGTCAGAAAATCTGCAATAAATTTCTATAATTCAGAATTTGGCTAAATATTATAATTAATCAAACCAGAAGAATTTGATCACGCGCAAAAAATCATAAGCCAAGACAGTCGTGTACAACTTCAACTTTGTCTAATTATATAAATTTAAATTCGCAAATTATTTAACAAATTAATTAACAAAAAAAAGATATAGCTGGAAACCAAAAATAACTTCAGTATTTGCCAAACAAGTAACTGGAAATGGTCATAAAAGTCATTTAAACGCAAATATTTTGTATCTCAAAAATGAGGCTCGCGCAACACGCAATATAAAATCGTGCCCGAAATATGAGCGCCAAAAGCTGAGAAAGTTCAATTTTCTTGTGGCAAATTTTTCTGTAAAAAAAGTCACAGGAATTTATGCCTATTCCGATTGTCCATAGTTTATTGGAGCGAACATTCTTTGCTTTACTCTCACCCATATCTTTGTTAACAACGCGCTATCTCATTGATTTCTTCGTCTAATTTGATCGACTACTTCTTCAATCAATAGAACAAATTGAGTCGCGTGTCTCAAAGAGGCGAGAATTTTAAAATTTGGCCTTTGGCATGAGATTCTCGGGGTCAAATATTGAAAACTTGGAGAAGTTAAAATATATTGTTGCAATTATTTTCAAGTGGATCAAGCGCATTGCGATGACCTTTCATTTTGGCTTAATGAAACGATTAAAAATGTCTACGCTCAATTTAAAATGTTCATTTAATTATACTCAATATTATTCTACGCTTTTATATTAATTAGTTCGTCAGAAAACAGTCCATGGGAAGAGTGGAACCGAAGTAATGTTTTTTTTTAATTTCAAGAAACTGCGGGAGGTGCCGCAACAGTAACTTTTGACGGAGTTACCCGCTAACATGCATTTCAATGCAACAATTTCATAATGTAAAAATCATCCGGTCAAGGCGAATGATTTTTACACTCTGAAATTGTTGCATTGAAGTAATGTTTGTTTCGTGTGGCCGAAAACTTACGGAAACTTTGAAGAAAAGTGTTCAGATGAATACGTGAGAGCTGCTGAGACTAGAAGTACCTCAATACTAATAGTCAGGCATAATAGTAGATAAATAGACAAACGTGTTGTTTAATATGTTCATATATTCAAATTCCTGGGAATGTTACTTTGAAAGGATGGTGATAGTAGGATAAAAACAATGAAATGCATAAAAATATCAACAAAAGTTGCAAAAAATTTATATCATTA
The DNA here is from genome assembly GCA_037158775.1 of Hetaerina titia. Taxonomy (NCBI): domain Eukaryota; kingdom Metazoa; phylum Arthropoda; class Insecta; order Odonata; family Calopterygidae; genus Hetaerina; species Hetaerina titia. The sequence continues at coordinate 32,029,093 of CM073777.1, forward strand.
GTTAAATTATCTCTTTGGTTTGAACAAATAAAAAGGAAATTATATACAAAAATATCAAACACCACCATTTTAATAACATATTGAAGCATATATTGAGAACTCACAAAGAAAAAGAGACATAGATTATAGGCGATAGATCTTGATTACATAAGACGAAAATATGGGATCGCTAGCCTTGATCGTCTAAGAAAAGAAGAGGTTTAAGGAAAAAATGAACATAGGGCTGAATGTGATCGATGGTGAAGGATGGAAAAAAACTTTTACGGCACGGAAATATGAAGAGAATGGGAGATGATAGATGGTCAAAAAGAGTGGACACCATTTGGAGCAAGAAAGCGAGGATGGCTCATAGAAACTGGAACTTCGATTTTAGAGACTGAATGACCAAACGAAGACTGCAAGTGATGACGGGAAAAGACGAGAGCGCTTAGGGTGCGAGAAACGGCTATGACCCCTTCGGTCAGGAGGATTTGGAAGTCACCATCCAACGAGAGGGCACTGCGCAATGACCCACTCGTGCCCATTCGCAGAAGAGAATATACAGCCTCACTATGACGAGTGGAACTCTTCTCCGACGGTTAGGCATCTTCTGATGGTGGTTGGCGAGAGTCGGCGAGTTAGAGTTCACAACAGGCTGGGCATCGGAGGAAACCTGGTCTGGAGGTCTTCACCTTAGCAGACGACCTTGATATCCTTATTCGTATTTCCCTTTTAATAAAGACAATGTTTTGAAGAGGCATGGTAATATCGTGTTAAAACTACTAAAGAAATGTTTAAAATAAACCTAAGTATTTTCATTAATAATGTAAAGCTTACATTATATCTTGCATTATAACAGTAGATTAATGATACATAATACCTGATATGGTCTGATATAACAGTACAAAATGACCTCTGTTTTCGGTACAACCATTTATTGTACTAACCTACTTATGTACGACTATAGAGTTGAAAAAGAAGGCCATTAAATAACAGTAAATTGTTTACTCATTGATAAAACCACTTAATTCAACTTTTATTTAAACATTACGTAGAATTTTCATTGTTCCGCTGTGTCGTTAAATATATATGGCATTCTGACCATACATCGCGCAAGAGATGGCATTTCATTTCACCTAAATATTATTTGAGGGTATGGATGCGTATGTTTGCGGTGCCCCTGTAAATAGAAAAAAACCCTATGTGTTAATTTTCAGATTTTCCTCTCCATTTAACCGACATTAGTTTTGACAAGTCATGTTATTTTCAAGGTAATGCCATTGGTAGTTACTTGTGGTTACTAGCCAAAAAATGCCAGAAAAGGGGGGTAAACGACTGATGGTAAAGGCTGAGGTCAATTGATGGTGCTGTTTTTAAGACTGTGAATGAGGGGAGGACGCTAGGCATGCAAGGTAAGGGTAGGAAAAGGATAGATGTATTGAATGGAATGATGGGAGGTAGAAAGTTTGCGGAATTAGGGGACATTTTTACTTACTGCGGGGTTTAATATTGTGTCTTGTTAGACGAAACTAATAAATGTTGTCTTGTGTAGTCTGTGTTGATCCTAAACTTGCCTAAGACGACAGATTCTAACAATGAAATATTAGAGAAGGTGAATGACTGTTGCGGGGCATTTTTGCCATCACTGATGTGCAATATTATGCGTCATTAGGTGGAGGTAGCCTCAAAACATAAAAGTAACTCGAAAAACTTGCTGCAGAGTGACATAAGACGCATTATATTACCAGTGTATTTAGGTTTGACAGAGAAGTAGGGGAAAGAGAATGTCATAGTTGTCTAGTGGCTTCGATCCGCCAACATGACGTTTCGCAATTCGTCCACTCAAGTGAGAGGAAGACTGAGAGAAGAGCGACGGAAGAACGCAGTCGTCTTTCTGTCATGCACACTCGAGAATATTTGAAATGACTGCTTTCACATCCCGGTAAATACCAATTTGAACGGCGCTCTAAGTCACTTCACCCTTTGGATGTATCAGCCGGAAAGAAATTTCACACCGGCGTGGCAGACTGCATCCAATTAAACCACGTGCTTCAGTAATGCCCTCTGCTTTCTCTGAGGAGGTAATGAAAACGGAGAGGAAAGAGAGGAGTATGTCTCTAAGATGCCGCTCCGATTATTCTTGCCGTTAAATTCCCTTTGTGCTGATGCATACATGCCCTAATGGATAATGAAAAACAGCTTTGTGCCTATCGAATGCTGCAAAACAATTAAAGACGGTAAGTTGGCAGCAGCAATGGTAGAGAAAGAATCGTCTTTTCGGTCTAAACGTCCAAAAAAACTTCTGGAACTTAAGCCATTTTCCCAACTAGTTAACATACCAAAAATATTCCCGTGAGAGCTCTACAACAAATTCATCTAATTGGGAGAAAGATCCGTAAAAAATATTCCAGGGACATCTTTTGGATATCCCTAAAAAGGCTAACACTATTTGGTTGAGAGTAGAACATATGAAACCCATTATCTTAAATTACAGGAGGAAAGTAAGAAAAATGGACTAATTTACAATGGAAATGTAATTTAAGAAAATGAAATTCAAATGATATTCAGTTGAGAATATTAAGGCCTTGAAGTACACGTCACGCGTGTGCAGTAACTCTCCGGAGAACCTGTACGTAGGCAAAGGCAACATTTTTTTCGGATTAGAAATATTTTTCAAAGTGGCCTGGTTCCAAAATACTTCCTAAGGGTATCAGTTTTAATTTTAAGTCAGTCAAAATTAAATTAATTTTATCAACTTATTTGCGTTAAATTAAATTATAATACAGCAAAATATAATGTATATTTTAGTATTTATTTCGTATTAGTTTAGTATTTATTTATATATGAATGAAAAAGTGCATAGATATCACCACCAGGCCTCGTAAATTATAAATTGACTGAAATGAATCTATTATGCTGCCATGTTATTAGTTCTCGATTATTTGTCTTGATAAAATTACCAGGGACGGCTTGCTTTTGGAATATATTAATGCACTCTGAATGTGTCCTCGATTTTGAAAGTTAGGACCCAAACAATACGATCGAAAAAATTAAAAGCAAAAAGGATTTTTCGGCAAATTGTTCAAATCATCTTCGAAATTTAAGAAAAATATATAATTTCCAGATAATGAAAGTTTTTTAAGAAATTTTAGCACCCATATTTTACCGTTTTTAAACTCCTCTTAAAAATACCGAAAGACTAATAAACGGTAAGAAAAACTGATAATGTAACACCAAAAATTATTTACTGATAGCAGTTACTGTAGATATTTTACTGATATGTTTTCAAACCTTTCGAAAAAATATTCAAATAAAATCGGGCTTTAAACAGTATACGTTAAATCCACTTTTATTGCAAAATGAATGTTCTCAGACCGTGAGAGAGGGAAAACAGATAAAGAATGACGAATACGTACTTAAATATGCGATCTGAGGTAAAAAATAGAAATAGAAAGCGTATCTAGAATAGCACTGTTCCCTCTATAATGTACAAGCTGCCAACTTCGTCATCGTGTTTTCTTAGTGCTATATGGTTGTAATTCCATAAGTGGAGAAATTGGGTGCTTAGAAACAACCGCATCTTGCTCTGACAGCGCGACGTAAAGATAAGCTCAAGTATCCCCAAATCTCGATTTTATTTGAGTCTGTCTCTCCTCCAGAGAATTCCATTAGGTTCGTAAGATGGACGTTGGATTTCAAGTGTTACTCGGGACATTAACCAAAAGCTTGAGACGCTATGGTGGAAAACGCTTTAGAACAACGTTCCTATGAGAGACCAGGACCAGAACACGTCTTTTATATGGTTCGTTTACGATGACCTATAACTATGAACCCTCGGATTTAGTGAGTCACTAACATTATGTCCACCTCAGATAAAAATCATACGCGTAATTATTTTGGGGGAAAATTCTTGCAAGGGAGGTATCAAAGAATCATTAGTTAAAGGGCTTAATTCAAGCTTAAATGCATATATGTATGATGTCAATGATTATTGGGAGATAGGGAGGTAAAAATGTTATCCATAAACGTGGTGATAAATGGTTAAAGAAATAATTCAAAAAAGTTTAATCATGAAAAGCGTTCATTCAAATGTATTTCGAGAAATGAAACACATTCGCTCACGTAATTGCTAAACTTTACTAGTAGCGAGTGAATTGATGACTAATAATTTAAAAACTAAATGTTTACGTGTAATTAAATAGCTAAAACATTAAACATTAAGCATGAGATTGAAAAACGGAAAAAAACATATCATATCCTTAATCAATCTACAGAGCAATTTTAAGAAGTTTTTATCAATGCATTAAAAATGCAGAATATAGTTGAAAATTAAAACTGAAAGGATTGAACTATAGCAAGTATAAACCTATTTTATAGATATTTTAAACAAATATGAGTAAAGTAACAAGGGAATTCCAAGAAGAATGGCGCTGGACAAAGAAGTATTTACCTATCATGGGGAAGTTGAAGTAAAGGAACTTACGTGGAGAAGTAAAGACAAGTTTAGTGATTAGTAATGATAGAGCTAAAAGTGGATTATTCTGTGTTAAAAGTATAATTTAATGGTATTTAGTGTCATGTTTGGAGGTCCTTAAAAGTGTAGTATTGATTTTCCCCGAAGGCCGTTAAGGACCAACGCTGACTGATTTGAATACTCAAACACTAATTAGACAAAGTATTTTGATTCTCATGAAGTACCCTTGCTAGCTTTCGAATATGTAAAATTTTACAAGAATGATTCAAGTTTACATGCATACACTTATGACAGCACAGGACTATCACCATAAGAATAATGGATTTGTGGGTCCAGGAAAACATGCCCTTCTCACGACAAACTAATTGCACGTGTGACATTGTATAAGACTTGCAATTTCAAACAAAACAAAACGGCACATACTCACCTTTATTTACATGACACTTATGAACTCATGGAGAAAATAAGCCAAAATGACATATTTGCAAATTTTTGCTTCTTAGAAATAACCCTGAATAAGTTTGAAAGCATGTTTAAAAACTTAATAAGAATCTCAGAGTGCTTTATAAGCTGTGTATTTACACCAATTGTATTTATATGCGAGATACGAATGGGTTTTACATGATTTTTCATCACTTGTCATTAAAAAATAGACTTTGTAGACACATTGCCTCATGAATCCACGATCCAGCATCCTTAAGAATATACAATGGCCATTTTTGTGGAAATGTACTGTATGAATAGCATCTGCGATTTTGACATCGACTCAACAATTTATATGCACTTATTACTCCAGGCCCAACCAAGTTCGTAGACATAATTTGTTGGAGACTGTCACGTCCTGTATTCACCCTTGTATTACGCTTGGGCACTGTATTCAAGGCGTTGACCATCAGGATGGGCGACGGTCGTGATCAATTCATTGGAATAACCTCGTCTGCGGATGCATAGCCGTGCGCATTCAAATAACCATTTCAAAATCTATTCCACTAACTATACAAAATCCCTGGTACGAGAAGAATACTAACGTAATGAATTTATAGGAAGCAAAGCATATGAGATACGAAGAGCACAGTCGATGACAAAGTGAAAAAGTCTACAAGACTAAACAATTACTCAGCGCGCCCACATTTCTTGAACCTTGTCATTTTCTCACGTTTATCTTGCTCAATATGCATGCCATGCATTCGCCAAATAGAATGGCCAGAGGTAAAGGAACCTTCCTACATTCCTGTGATTGGTTTTCCAAGTGCCAATACATTTGTCATTTTCCAGGATGGAATTACTAATGCAGGTACCATATATCTTAATGTATAAACGAAGAAGAAATTATAACTGGCTGGAATAAAATACGGTAACTCTGAATTGAAAATTTTATTAAATGTAATCTGATTTGGAGAATTCTTGAAAAAATATGATACGTAATTTCACAAATTAAAAAAAATAGAAAACACTAATATTCTTCTTCATAAATCCAAAATACACCGGGTTGAATTTTGAGACAACAGCAACATTCACTAGTCCGCATATTAGTCGACGATTTGCAGGAATTATCGAAGAAGAGGAGGATAATGCTTTCTTCCGAAATGTTTCTATATCATTTTGAAGCAGTATGATGAATGGAAATTAGATTTGAATTTTGATAAAGGATGCTATGAAGTTTTCAAAAGAAAAAGTACTAATCCAAATTTCTATAAGTCTAAATGTACCAATACACTTTACTAGGGTTAAATGAATTCTGCATATAAATTACATTTTCAAGCAAGCCGGAAAGATGAGTTTCATTTAAGGTATTGTTGAAGGAAATGATATAGAGGTGAGGGAACTTGGTTATCTTGCTCCGACCATGTGCACTTGAGATTACGTGGCCAGTGTATGTGACGAGAAAATTCCCATTCTTTACACACTAAGTGTCCAGAGTAGCGCAATCTGCTAAAAAATATTGCGTTTAAATAAAAGAATCACTGTGATTATTGCACACTCGGACAGGAAATTAACACAGAAAATCTGGCCAGGTGCCAGACTGAAATATGGTAAAGTTCTGGCGTCTTAAATACTGATTTTAGTAATTCATTTGGCTTCCGATTTACCAATTTTATTTTGTATTTTAAACCTACCTTTAAAGGTAAGTTTCACATGAACAGAAACATAACACCCTTATATTTCCTAGCCTCAACCAAAAGATAATCTGGCACCGACACTAAACCCTTCTTAAAGCCCACATACATTCTACTTCCCTTAATTCTGTTCCATATGTCCATTTTTTCCTCTGCCACTTCGCTTACCTAGTGTTACCTAGCGCTCTCTATCACAGTATCCGATATCCCATTGCCAATAAAAATACTCTAAACCCACCTTTACTTCCTCCTTTGGATTTCTTTCGACAACCCTCTCTCCTTCCCGACACTATTCCATGTACCTCTTCAATGATTTTCCTCTCCGTTCATTTACTTTTCCACACTTCTCCGCCGTGCCCTCATTTTCAAAGCCTACAACCTACGCCTATCATCTTGTTTTAATAACCGATTTCCCGAAGTCGAGAGATAAAAACGGAAAAAAACATTTCGGCTTACTGATTAGTACCGTTCATTTTATTCGACAATATTGCTTAGATACAATTTCGATGTATATAATATGACACCTCACAAAACAAATCCGGTATATCGCTCAATGAATTCGTCCAGATATTTCTGAAAAAGCTTTGTTTCAACTAATTTTCTTTTATTGGATCAGTGAGAGAGCTCCAAACGAAACTACTCCGAGTTCTTTTCGTTAATATAACAAGCGGAATAGGACTGGTCACCAATTAGACCTTAGCTTTTGGGTGGCTGTTTTTAATGTGACCGTTTGGCATGCGCTTCTAAATGGGTTGACATCCATACACAAATGAAATGGGCTAAAGCAGCAGCCCTCAGTCAGCAAGAATTCATGCAACACAGAAAGGAAAGCAGATACGAATAAATTTTCACCAAGAGTTTATTTACCGATGTTTTGCTGGGAAATATTACATCACAATTGGAGGTTTGTGGAACGAAATCACTGATTGACTTTGTTTCAACTCGATACGCCCGATTTAAAGAAAATGGGAAATAAACGAGTGAAAATACATGTTCGAGGATAGATAACCGTATTCGCAGTTGTTCATTATTGTTCGAAAAGGCATACGTCTATCAAAAGAATTCTTACAGTGTTGGCACGAGTATATTCCGCGGAAGCCGTGTGATGTATCGCAGAGAGAGCGTGCTTGATATTTTTCATGTTATAAAAAATTTAAGTGAAGTTTTTATTTTTTCCATCCTTAGGTTACATGCCCAAAATTTTATAAAAATAAATTTTCAATAAAACGGGATACATGTTCAATACCATATGCAATCCAACTTAAAATATGAAAAAAATACTGAGCACTTCCGATTTGAAAATATATAAAATTCCACTAAGGGTTGTTTTTAACAAAAATCATACGAGCTGGCTGATCACTTACGGAAAATGTTTGCATTCGGACTTGAACCTTCCGGAATCCAACCGAGCGCTAATGCGTGCTTTTGAAGTCGACAGGCAAATACGATTATACTACTATATTTGGTCTTCTCTAGTTTGGCTTAAGTTGCTTACTGGAACGGATAAGATTTAAATGCGATATTTTTTTGGAACGACTCCACCTTGCATTTAAACTTCGAGAGAGTTCCTTACTTCTCCTTGAAGATGCTAATATCATCTTACTGAGATCGATTATTTAACCTTCCGTGTGGCGGGTCCTTCTAATTTTCTAATCGACAGTTCAGATATCTTATCGCGAGCTAATTTCTTGGGTACAAGATAGGGCTCGTGTCACTTCCTCCATCCCACTCAGAAATGATTAGATAACTCCGCCTGTGACTCCTCCTCTGTCACTCTCCCACCGCCATTCCCCATCATGTTCCACGACGTCTGACGTTGCTAACATACTTTGTTTATCCTCGTAACCTTCGGTCTGATACTCAAACCGGGACTCCCATCGCTTCTCTTTTCATGAATCTTTGAAGATGATCCCACCGTCAAAGGTTAATGCATTTTGCGCTCTAGAATTACGTAACTCCTTTGGATGATTTACGATTCACTTTCTTGAGTTCTCCGCTTTGCTCCTAAAATAGCAAATTGCTTAAAAGGCAACCTGTCCAAGACAATTAATTATTTACGGTTTATTTACATCAATCTGTTTACTAGCTCAAAAATCAATGATTTAAATAATATACTGCCCTGTTTTCGATTGGATTCGACATCAAGGGAGTCCAGCTAAATGAATTTGAGGAAAATTGTGAGACCAAATAGATAAACAGGCGCGTTTGCAACTCGAGTTGTAACTTTAAAATATAATTGGAAACAAGAACCCAGATGGGATTAATTACCTACGGTAATAATTATTGAACTTTCATTCAAATGACATACATACAATTATATGAAAATGTATTTTGAAGGTAATCATACATACATCGACAATTTAAACGAACTTCAGTGACTTTGGCTAATGAATTTTCTGGTAAACCAATTAGCATTGATGAAGTTTTTTTTCCAAATGATTCAACAACTTTTGGTACCTGGAGCTTTATAAAGCTTTCACCAATGGGCGGAGTTCAGTTTAATGTAAATTTGAAATGATGCCAATTGCTAAATGGAAAACGTCCTAAACAAACAAGCTAAACAGAGGATATTTTGCAAGGATTCTGGTATAGTAAAATTGATTTTATCGTACGCTCAATAATTTAGTAACTTTCCTCTTCAAATGAACTCAATTTAGAGGAAGGTCGATTTAAAATAATGATGCTTCGAAACTGAGGATATCGAAAAAGACTACTAGTGAATGACTGTCAGAAAAAAACTCAGAGAAAAGTAAAAAAAAAACTACTTGTTATAAAAAAAACAGCTTTAGAATATTAATTATTATCACTAGATTTATATTATTCATCCTCATTCTCATTTCATTATTCATCAACATAATGCGCACCTTCATTATCAACTCTTAAGATAATTTCAATTGCCGCTCGCGAGAGAACTGCTTTGCGCATATACTTTTTCTTATCGAATTAAGAAGCGGCAACCCCCCAAAAAATTTAGCTAAAAAGTTTTACATGCTTACCCTTCTTTATCTATGAGGACTTCGATTATTTGTAACGAATGAAAATGGTGCGAATGGAGACCATAGGGCAAAGAAAAGGTGCTATTTCTCGAAAATTTTACATCATAATGGTCTGTTGAATGCCTTAGTTTTATAGTTAAACTTCACGATATCCCCAAACCCACATGACCACCTAGGATTAAGTGGGACGGCGCAATTAGTAAGTCTTCTCATCCAAAGAAAACAGGAAGCCTATGGTAATAAACCCTCTCCATGGACAGCCTATACGTGGTGGATGGATTGCGTGCCACTATGACGCATAGAGCTGTGCTGATGGGAGCTATGATAATAGATAGTAATGGGGTCAACCAGGTCAGATAGGTCGAAGGGAAGGAGCCAAACGAATGGTTGTCCGCGCAGTGTCTGTTCCTCAGTGAGGCGGCTGTGAGGCGTCGCATCGGATCGTGGTGGAGCGGCCATTAAGTGATGATGTCACGTTAAAAACTTAAATGAATTCAAGTCAAAGGAAGGCAATGGGATACCACCTTGATTATTATTCCAAGAAAGTAATAGGAAAATGAGCTCTGACACAAGCCATAACTGGCCTACGGAGCCAAGTGTTTATTGAACGGAGGACATATACAAGCATTCAAGTTAAGCCTATGCAAGGTGTGATGGTGTGATGGACGGGGATTATTGAAGAAATGGTTACAGAGTAACCGAATATCGTTCCTAGAAATATGAGCCGACCCAATCAATCTAGTCAGGGGAGGTATTTGAAGACATTAAGGTCAATATCAGACTAGGCAAACCTACTTATACTACTTGGCAAACCTACAAACTTACCTACAATCATCAGCAAATGGATGGAGAAGAGAGCAAAGGAGTACTTAGGTGAAGATGAGCATGGGTTTAAGAAGTTAGTGGGTACGCGCAATGCCATGGTAATATGACAAAGGCATGAAACTTATCCCAAGTAATAATTTGATCACTACTAAAAGGGAATATAAAGTACAAACCATGATGTATTCGAATGCTTCGTGGATTTTTGGATGGCATTTAACAAAGGAAACTGAAATGAACTAATGAGAAAAAGATAGGAGTAGACTGAAGACATAGTCAACTAATTTAGAACCTGTGCATGTCTCAGGATGCAGAGATGCAGACGACGAATAGAAAGTCCGGTTGCATAGGGCTCATGAAGTGGAATATCTAACAGAAACCTTAAAACTGGGGGAATAAAATAGGATGGATAGAAAAGTTCAGCTAATTCAGGAGTTTTATGTAAGATGGGCGGACTAGTACGGGTTGGAAAAGAACTGCCTTTGTTAGAGAAGAATTCACGAAGAGACTGGAGTTGATGAGATGAAACTAAAGTAAATATGCTAAAAAATGACTGGTGAAATTTGTAACATGGAGGAGATTTTGGTGTTTTTCGTAAATCTGGTCGTTAAGTCAAGATGAAAGGTACAGATTTGAAGGCTTTTGAGAAGTGAGTGTGGAGAGAAATGGAGAAAATAAAATGAAGAGGAAGGAAAACCAACTATGAATTTCTCGTTATAGTAGTACATATGGGTTTCTGAAATCACTATGAAATTGGGAACTATTCGGAAAGAGAGGTAGAAAGAGGAAAACAGTAGACATTTCGGATGAAATTAAGGGAGGTAGAAAGTATGCATAGCTAAAGAAAAGTTATTGTAATATGAAGGATCATTTTTGAGGATCCTTTGTGTTATATTAGTTAGGGTTTACATGTATAATAATATGCTTTGTCTACCAATTTGAGGTGATAGTGTACCGCCAATGATGAAGGCAGCTTGGATATTTGACGCTGCAAAAATACAGGATGCAGAGAATACTTACTCTCGTTATCAGAACTTTTGTGTTAAGGACAGGGCAGAGGTTATTCAAATGTATGACAAAGAAATGAAGCTTATATCATGGAAGAGGATGTTTTATAATTATACTTATTTATCCACGGACAAGTAAACGTGCACACAAACATTTTTATTGCACACTATATTGCTGATTCCGGACTATAACCAAAAGCACATCCGGGTGTCCTCAGTCTATTTTGAAAGGAGGATACTTCCGGGAAAAAATAGGTCTGTCCCATTAATTATAGTGAAAAAATGCGTGACGCATAATTAATAAGTGACAAAAACAGGAGAGAGAGCCGACAAAACCAGTTATAAGATATCAAGTAAAAATAATTTATTTTTTACGTGATTTATTAAGTTAACGCATTTATGTGAATATTTATAATAAAGCTTAGCCTAGACTCCTAGACTAGCCTTCAAATTAAAGAGAACACCGAGCTTAACAGTGATTAAGTATTCACTTTGAAATTGTTTAAGCGATCACATACTTGTATTCTCCCCATCGATACACATTATTTTGAGCGCGAAACGAACGACGCCTCTCAACTTCATGCTTCGGTGATGTTTATAATTTACTTTTAAGAGACTGCATAATAAGTTTTGACCAACATACCCCACTAACTGTTTTCATAATAGGGTCACTTAGATCTAAATCTTATCTTGTTCAAAAAAAAATATTTCAAAATTTTCATTTTATTTTTTTGCGACGCAAATACTATGTTTAGTTAGGTTATGACTAAGTATCGCGTAAATTTAAACATTAAAGACGATACTGGCATTCCCTTTGCAGTTTGCCTTAAGCCTTTCCAACGCTTCAACCATGGTTTAGTTTGCTCACACTCGGTCTTTAAGGTTATAATGTGTCTTTGAATTGGAGGATCAATATCACTCCTTTATCTTATTTCATTTGAACTCTATACTTTTGAGAGACCTTTCTTTTCGGAAAACTTTCGAAAATCAACTAAAGCGTAAGAAGAATAATTACAATTATCTGGTTTATTTTGACGATGCACAAAAAAGTACCGATATTATTACAAATACCGATGACAATAATTAAATATATGTACCTCTTCGAATTTTGGAGAAAATTTACGCCAATAAATCGCTATCTCTCGATATTACCCCATGATGTCGAAGTGAACGGTGTAAGAAAGCATTACAAATGAGTCTATGAACGATCGTGAAATGTCTACGAAGATCAAAAACATTACGCGGAGAAATGGAAGAAAGTCTACCTGACCTGCGGATTGTGCATCAACAAATTCAGTAGTAGCATAAAGGATTCCCCCCGTCACACCCACCGAACCCTTAGTCCATTAAAGTTCCGGGGATTGGAATGTCAATTACGGAACAGGGCGCATCTCTCGAGGACCTCCCTCCCCTCCGATACTCATAGGGTTCTGAGGGCTACCCCGGGAGGATCCGAAGAAAAACCCGTTTGCACCACTCGTGGACGTCGGAGGAATAAACAAGGTTGACAACCTCTCGAGAGACAAATCCCACAGGGGCACTGTAATAATAAGAACTTATGGAAATAAGCAATAAAGTAAGACTTCATGGGAAGAATGGGAAAGAGAGAGAATGTATAGAAGGGGCGGGAGGGGTGGAGGCGAATCTTTGTCATGGACCGGGTGTGCAGACGAAAATAGGAGAGGGAGGGAAGAAAGAGAGCTATCAGGGGATCAGGGGAGGAAGGGGGAGGTACACGGTTTCCGGTGGTGGGGAGGGATTGTCGCCAGCGTAAGGGGGGTGGTAGTTTGGAGGGGAGGGTGGAGGGTAGAGGAGAGGGGACGGAAAAGCGGGGGGATGGCGAGTATGTACGTGTTCCCGGAGTGTAATCCCATAAACTGCGACTGTTTGCCAGTTTCGTCACGGAAACCTATTCGTAACCCCGAATACGCGGGCGGATTCCGGCGAATGCGTGCGTCTCCCTCTCCCTTGGGGGGGTGGGACGGGCTGGAGGTGGTTAGTGTGTGCGAGAGGATGTATACAAGGGTTTCGGGAGGGAGAGGAGTTGTTTATTTTTTTCGTACCCTCCCTCCACATGTGTGTTCCTACTCCTGTGCACAGGTTCCGTTTCGACCGTCTGGTTCCTGCGAGGTTGTTGGAGGAGGTAGTGGTGATATCCGCTCCCCGCGCCCCCTCCTCCCAATCTTCAGTGGCCTCCAGGGTTACAGTCGCTTTACAACCCTCCGTTTGCCTGCGACGACGTCCGCCTTATCCTATCTCGCCCCTCAACTCCCGCTTCCGAGACCATTTGTGAATCCACCGCTGAGTTTGAGGGAATCGCGACACGTTTTGTCAGTCTTCCGCCCCAGTCCTCACCTTCACCCCTCTCCCTTCACCTCTCCACTCGGTGGATGGAATCAAACCTGTCTCCCCCGAAACCCTTTCCGCTCTTCCGACCCCACATCCCTACCCATTCTCCCGCTCCCTCCCTCCAATATCGTCTTCTCCTTGAGATTGCGCCGCCTCCCTCGCCATCCTTCCGCCGTTAAATTTGAACGTATCTAGCTCTCTCCAGACGTTCTTCGAGCACTTGGTAGTTGATTATGAGATCAAGCAGTTTTCCACCTCCGGAATGTGGGACGTTCTTCTGCGTTCGAGCAGAATGTTTCGTCGCTTTGCCACACCCCCACGCACGTCTTAGAGCGTCGTGGAATCCATACGAACGCCGGTTTGCCCACGGGTCCCCTTGATAAGGCAATACCTTGAATCCGAAACAGTAAGGAATTAGAGTTTCGAGGAATGAGATATACATTGTAATAGAGCGTGAATTTTTATCAGAGAAAAGAGAGGTTGGGTTGTGTAAAAAGAAAGTGATAGTCTACGGTACACGTCAGAAAATGTGTCATGAATGTCATTCTCCGCTGGTTCTTAGATAAAGAAGAACAGGACCAAATTTTCTGATTAGCAGAAAAATAATTTAAAATTGGGAAATACCGAGAGATCAACCCTAAGGTTGATTTAATAGGCGAGGGAAGAGCTCAGAGAATTACTATTAACAGTAGTCTACAAATATATAGCAGGCTTTGAATGGGCCCTGGTTCTACCCTCTAATCTTCAGTTTTAACTAACATGACAAACATTAATTTAACCTCATACTTCATATGACATCACCCATTCCAGAGCTCTGCAAAAATGTTACCTTCTTAATTTGTATGTAAGAACATTTTGTCTAATATCTGTCCTTCTTGTGTGTGTATGTACATGTATGTATGTTCATTGTAGAAGTGACCAGTGGTCAGACTGGTCCGTTTCCACCAGGACAAATGCCTAATTGCAACGTGGTTTATATAATAATAATAATTTAATTCAAAACTCCTCTTTTTTAATCTCTCTATCATGATTTCCCACCATTTTACCCTGATATCATAGTCTTACCTTTCGTCTCAGCTTATCACACTGATAGCTCACCTAATTATAAGCTCAATATAGATGTGAAATTCACACATTTATACAGGGTTCGTCCGGAAAATAAGTGTACTGAGCTCAGGAAAAAAAATTATTACACTTTTACATATCTTAAGCTAATATTCCTCAAAATAGGACCCTTGTGAGTCGACACACTTGTTCCAGCGGCTTTCCCATTCCTGGAACGCTCCCGCGAAGGCATCATCGGGAACCTCTCGAAGACACGTCGTCACGGCCTCTTTGACGGCGTCCAAAGTCCCGTATCGCGTTCCTTTCAAACTCCTCTTTATCTTCGGGAACAGAAAGAAGTCCGGTGGTGTGTGGATCATTTTTGCAGTGATCCGCAAATTGTGTCGCGATTTCCAAACGATTGAGTCTTTGATCATCACTGAGCACTTTTGGCACCAACTTAGCACAAATTTTTCGCATCTGTAATTGGTCCCTAATAATCTCCTTCACTATTGTTTTTGGCACATTACACTGCTCTGCTATCATCCGAACACTAAGACGACGATCAGAGTTCAGTACATCGCGAACTTGTCGCACATTTTCGTCGGTGAGTGTCGTTGATGGGCGTCCAGGCCGTAGTTCGTCGTCGACCTCTTCTCTGCCCTTCACGAACATCTTGTGCCACCGAAAGATCATGTTTCTGGACATGGCTGACTCCACGTAAGCCTGGTTAATCATACCGACAGTTTCGGTAGACGATTTCCCAAGCTTTACCGCAAATTTGATGGAATAACGCTTCTCCAAAAACTTCGGCATCGCGTTCCGTGACGTGGGTCGAGCGTGGAGGTTCGCGTTAACAGAGCTCCTCACTACACCACAGCTCAGAGCCGACTGCCTTTTTCAGCGTCTCTTGCCAACATACCTCCCTCCAATTGCAGCCCGTCAAAGCGGTGCTGAGCGCGCCTGGAGCGGCGGGAAAAAATCAGTACACTTATCTTCCGGACGAACCCTGTAATTGTGGGTCAGTTTCTCTAGACCGTCTGTCAATCCTCCAGTTAGAATGTGTGAAGCTGAGGGTGTCCAAAGACGTCACTTGAAATCAAATTCGTACTCTCCCGTCTGTGGCCTGATGTTGACTCGCTTGACGCCTCGGTTGCTTCTCTTTTTATTATTGGTGTTCTATCGTTTAAGTTAAGTGGAATCCTTTACTACATTAAGCATTACATCCGCATACCCCTTCATCGTCTGCCTGATGTTCTCTCCTCTATGGCAGTCTTTGATATCCCATTCCTAATCACAACACTCTGTATCCATCTTTGCTGCCACTTTTGAAGTTCTCCCAACAATCCACTATACTCCCCGACCATGCCTAGCATTTCCTAGATTGTTTTACTTCATGTCCATTTTACCACCTTTTCTTCTCCACGCCTCTGTATTTATCTGGATAAGTAAAACGCAGTTATAGACATAATTTCCTAAGCAATAATTAATACAGCTTTCTATTAATTATATCAATCATGATGCCACAAATTAACGCTCCCATATGACAAGTTCTGAGGCGTTTCGCGTCAAATAATTCCTCATTTCTACATACACCAGATTAGTGAAAACGAATTAAAATAAAGCGCGGTAGCTAAAAAAATTACTTAAGTGAAGCAGAACTGCATGAAATGCTGAAAATCTGATTTACGTCGATAGATATACATTTAATGGAATTTTTAACCACCTAAATTAAGAAAATAGTTGAACTCCAGATATCATCCAGCATCAGTGAGATTTTATGTTTACTCGGAGAGATGCCAAATGCAATCAATATGCGTTTTAGATGAAATAGACAACAGCACATGATATTGTTTTACGTGGGTGGTCTGAAAAGTTTCCGACTCAGAAAATTAAAAAAAATGACTTGTATCTTTTTTAGTTCGGAAACCTTTCAGACCACTCTTGTATAAAACGAAGCCTTGATTTTCAATCCATATAATTTCAGTGCTTCGAAACAGGAGTTTAATCATAATTACTCGCACCCACGCGGAAAAGCCGTTCTCCCAGGACTAGGCTTACCCATTGCACTGAGGACGGGCTGACCTCTGCGATTGCCTCAAATATGGGGAACTCGGGCGTAAATATTTGTCAGTATGGATTTAGTTTACCCTTACCTTCTCTACTGTGTATTCACTCCCGCCGTCAGTCAGATAATTACATCAGAACATTGTGGAGACAGTTGACCCTGGCTAAGATATAAAGGCCAGACTGGACCATAAGCTCCTAATCAAATAAACCGAATGCATGCATGGTATGCTTTGTGACCCAAAATAATTCTTTAACATTGTTCAATGCAATTCTTCCACTGAGAATAAACATTCGTTGGCTATTTCTATGTTTATAAATTCTTTATTAGAAACTTGCATAAGATACAGTTATTCACTTAAATACAGGCTGCATTCCTGTAGCCGCATTCTAATGGAGATGTTTCATAAAAGATACTACATTCCACTCAGTAAGGAATTGCAATTTTTGCAAATATCATCCAGTGACGGAAGATGTGGGGACATATTCGATATTAGTATATTTATCTTTCTAAATTGGAACGGTTTAATTAGAAGGATATGCTTTTTTCAATAATTTCACTTCAATACGTATCCCACAATATCATGTTGTGTAATGGCATGGCAAAAATGAATCATATGAAACGAATGAACCTCCGATTTAATTAAAAGATAAGAGTATATCAGTTATGTATCACCTTTACCTACTAAGGGGCCGCGAGCGTATGTTTCCCGCGCTAGTTGGCTGCATTAAGATAGCACATATTTCTCTACATAAATTATTTGATTATTTTGGATTATTTACTACATTAGTCAGTGCAAAAACTACGGAACAGATATTTTTATCACAACGAAAAACATAATTGCTTTCATAAATGTTATGAAATATAGTGTGAAATTTGAAATATCATAAAATAAAGAAAATCCACATTAGCTAGCAGGCAGGACACATGCAACCCGATGGCAAGTCGTGCTCCATTACTGTAGGCTGAAATACTTCTCAGGAGACTCATTTGTATATTCCCAGAATCCATTTTAAGGTCTAATATTATCGTTTTTCTACTAAACATTAGTGCAAATTTAGTGTAACAGAATATGGCAATGAAAATCATAATGTGGATTTTAAATTATCTCAACTTAGAGGGAAATAATACGGAAGTATAAAAAAATAAAGTCTCGTTCGATGTTTAAGAAATTTTGTAGGCGTTTTTCTTTCAATATTTGAACCTCTAAAGTTAATATTTTACTCAAAGTGTTCATGAATAGTGGTTTTGAAGGAAAAAAGCTATTATCATTGGACATCTTGGGTTAGGATAATAACATTCGCGGTCATTAGAAATGTTCCTTCTTCTCCTACCTCTCATCCGTACAGCCGTTCAATGAAACTTATATAATGTGATTTACATTATTTCTTCCTAATAATTCCATTGAACCACATAAATACCACTTCCCCGCTCGTTTGACCACTTGTGATCCCCTTGTAACACAACTGAATCCTACATCACATTCAATAACCGCATAATTTTGATCCGGAATTGCCGGAAACTGTACAATTTGATGACGCTTTTCTAAATCCAAATATAACCGGCATATAATTTAATTGGCATCACCACGTTTTGCTGAAGTATCCACTTTTGTTAATATGCTTGAGGCAAGTGTTAAGTATCACTAAGTTCGTCCTCCTGAAATTCCTCCCTCCTTGGTAATACCTTGTTCCTAAACCGCACTAAATCCCTTTCCTTGCTCTCGTCTCTCCCTTCGCCCTTCACTGCGTTTTAATACCCAATTAATATCGAGCGTTTTCTTATTGGAGAGTTCGTAAACATTTCCTGACGCTCCCTCGTCATATATACTGTGTATTTCCCCTACCAGCTTGTCGACACCTGGATTTCGCGAAATTTGCTGGCTGTTATGTAATCAACCAATCTTCCCTATCCTACTCGCCACATCCACCCGGCTTCCTAATTTCCGGCCTCCCTTTGCCTACCGTATTCTCAAACCCATTCAAATCACTATCCATTCTAAATAGTCTACCTTAGCTCTCCATTTGATTTTCAACACCACCAACACGTTGCCTTAATTACCATTAGCATTACCTAGTAGTCTACCGGTTAAAGTTTATAGACGAATACTAGACTAACGTTTCTAGCCTGAACTTAGAAGAACAACATGATACCCTACAATAAACCCTTCTCCGATTTCACATTTTTTCTGTCTGCCTTCATTAATATATTTTTATCCTCTTCTTCCCACTTATTTAGTTGCCTAACGTTCTGATCCATATCACTGTCTTCAATATTTTATCACCAATCCAACTCAAGGCATCCACTCATCTTGTCTCCTTTGAATTTCTATCAATAAGTTTCAAGAAACTGCGGGAGATATGCCGCAACAGTCATGTTTAACGGAATCATCCGCTAACATGCATTTCAATGCAACAATTTCAGAGTGTAAAAATCATTCGCCTTGACCGGGATTCGAACCCGGATCCCTCGATGTTCGTCTATTAGTGTTAGATTGAGTTGAGTTAGAGTTAGTTGAGTTAGAGTTAGTTGAGTTAGAGTTAGTTGAGTAGAGTAGAGTTAGTAGAGTAGAGTTTGACTTGAGTTAGAGTTAGTTGAGTCGTCTATTAGATTAGTGTCTACACTCTAAAGTTCGCGTTTTTCTGTGTATTTTTTTGCAGTTTTTGAGTTGCTTGGGCATTTTGTTTGATGATCAACGCAGAGATCGTAGCCAAACATGACAACTGTCCAGGAGGGAAGAGTCACACAGTTACCATGGATACACAGACCACCGATCTTTCTCCGCGTTTTATCGCTGATACCTGCCCCCGACGCGATTTCCATCTGCATCTCGGTTTGTGATCACGGTCCACGAGGCTCGGCTCCAATGAATCGTGGAAGGCCGCGGAATCGTGCTAATTTGGCTTCCGCCGCGGGAGATTCGAATAATGGTGATGGCGAGTTCTTTATACATCGCAGAGATAACGATAACGGGGCCTCATTGTGAACAACAGCGATTGTAACCCATATTCATCACTTCATTTCATCCACCATATATATTCATATTAATAACACCAACACAGAGTTATATGATCAAAATTGTTGGTCGTGCACCGTCCAAAATTTAGTTTCATTTAAAGCACACGACGCATTTCAACACCTAAATTCATATTCAACTGATAAAAAGTGATGTAACGTGCTGTATGGCTTGAATTAAATAAAATTTTGGAAGGCACGAATGTTTCTTAATTTGAAACAGTACGAGAGTTTTAAAATGAACTGTTAATTTTCCACAAATCAAGTTATAAAAAAAAACAGCCATGATTTAGATTCGGTGAGGGTCACTAGCAAGGCAAATATCGAATTGTATACTATGCACTAATCATGACACAATAGAAGATGCATTTGGAGAAATGAGGACACATGTATGCAAACACCTTGACCCCCTTAATTCCATGCAAATTGCGTATTCTTTTACTTTTTCAAGTTTGAAAATTCATATTCACTCATTCCTTCGTAACTAAGTATAGTATATAACTACAATGAAATTGTCCCATGAAATCAGAAACATACTCATACTTATATATACTCATACTCATACTCATACATGCTTAGGACCCGCCCCTCCCCACTCACCAAAGAAAAAAATGTCGGCATGCATCTCTTCCGTGCGATTCGACGAGTGACAGCGAAATTAATATTAAAAAAAATCACCATTTTTCGGAAGTGGCAACGTTCCGAGTAATTTCAACAGCATCGGAAACTCTTGAGATGAGGGTAGTGACGGAATGAAAGCAATATTATTTTATTTCGGGGGTCAACCCAAAAAACCAACGGCCTTTCTGTGATACGAATCGCTGGTCACGAACAAATGCGTTTAGCAGAAACAAAAGAGGCGCTTAAATGCGAATTTCCATATCGGCTTCCTTTTGTCATTAGTCCGATTGAAGCCATCGCTTTCCGCGAAATATTGCTTCCGATAAATATATTGCTGCGCCAGTCAAAGGGATGCAGAGTTGCATGTCATCCCCTCGTACGTATAGAAATTTGATATCATATTCCATTTGCGTCTCCCATTTTAACAATAAAGCCATCTCCTAGTGCACATCATTCATCAGTCGAGCAATTTAGTTGATTCTTCGATGAAAAATTGTAATTTTCTGAGTGAAATTTTTTTACAAAATTACAAAATAGTTGGAGTAATACGGCTGGGTTGATCGAAACTTTCCTGATATTTCGACAGTTTGGTGCATCGCTGCTGTCACAATTTGTAAGCAGTACGACACTTAAATTAAAAACCTGCAAGAAGCGTTTGCAGCAAAACAACCAACCCTTCTAACCTGGTTTCTCGCAGTCAAGTTCGTGAGACGATTTAACCATCTCCATATTTTATTTAAGCAATATAAAACACTGAAAAATTGTTTTTAATGGTGAAGTTAGAGCTCCGAAGGGCTTTTTCGAAAAAGCCCTTAAGTTGAGTGAAATACACATTCCAGATTCTCAGTCCTTTCTCCATGCCCCCAGTGGATTTCATACAGCACTCAAATGAGTGCTTATGACCTCCTCTAGCCTCTAACCATCCTTTGCTACATATGTGCAATTGAAGTGCAGGCTACCGATTCTTGGAGTCAAATGAAAGAGTTCAAAAACCCTGGAGATATACGAGAAATACATACTATCCATTGTGACAATAGACTTTCGCATTAGTATCTTAGGTTTCCGCGATAGAGGATGGCTGAGCTAAACGCTAAAATAGGAGGGGTAAAGCTAGAGCAGGTGAACCAGTTTACTTCTCTTAGTATTTTTTTCGCTCAAAATTTTCAAAGTAGCGATGAAATTATAATAATTCGTATGACAAAGAATCCTTGAAAAGGAGAAGGGAATTGATGATAGGGATGTTGAGTAAAGTAAAGAAGATTAGTGAAGACTTTAATATGAAGTGTGGCGTTTTTTTTACGGCGCGGAAACATAATTGTCGAAGAAATATGTTTGCCGTAAAATGGGGGCTTTTAAGACCTGCATGAGGAGAAGAAAAATAGAATGGAAATGATGAAATGGGCAGGAAAAATAAACAAACGAGGAAGTGATGCGAAAGGTGGGGAAGGAGAAGTTTTTCGTTGGGAGAAATGGAAAGGAGGAAGGAAAAGTAAAACAGAGCAGAGACTATATTAATTGGGAATGGAGTGCTGAAGATTGTGATATATGTGATGGGGTTAGGCAGCAGAGATAGAGATAGAAATAAGATAGGCATATTGGATGGAAAGAAGGGAGGAAGGACGTATGAAGAGTTGAAGACGGATTGAGTGCCGCCGTAAATTTTTGGAGAGGGGACCGACAACTAAGGTCATTTGCACCATTAGAGATGATGGGAAAGGATGAAGAGTTGAGAGAAACACGGCATCGGCATTAACCTACTCTCAACGAAACGCACCAAGGGGTCCGCAATTTAACGTCCCATCCGACGGATGGCGTACTCACTCAATGTGATCTCTACAAAGTATCTCAAGTAGGAATCAGGATACCACTAAAAATACCGGCAGGATCCAGGTTTCGAGCCCGGACCCTCTCGGTGGGAAGCCAGTACGTCAGCCACAGCACCATCATAATCTCCCGTGTTTTGGGTGTCACGCACTCTTTTATTACGAGAGGCTAAGGAATGCATCGGTGTTTAGTGTGTGTTCATTCAAAACCTACCTTAAACGGTAAATTATTTGATAATTACTAAATTATTATGAATATTAAGCGGTAGTTGAAGCCAACCAAGGTATCTAGGGCAATTATCAACCGAACTCCTCGATATTTGAAATTATTTTCCTTCCCTCTCAGGGTCGCAACTAGAGCAAAAGCAATATTATAAAAGAGAATACGATTAATATAAGCCTTTTTTTTTAGGTAATCTACCGGTTAAGGTAGGTTTTTGGATGGACACAACTATCAAATAAACATTTTGTGACTTCCTGCCTAGCAAACTAATCTACATCAGGTCCCTCTTCATCTCGGTGTACTTCTTTCCTCCCTTCATCCCATCCAATATCCCTATCCTGTTCCTACCCTTACCTCGCTTGCCCAAAATTCTCCCCTCTATTACCCTCTTCAACATTCCGCTACCGCTCAATACGCCTTTCATCCATTTTTTCTGCCTCCATAGGATTTCTCTCAACAAACCCCTCTCCTCCCCCACCATTTCTAGTACTTCCTCATTTGTTTTCCTTTCGGTCCATTTCACCTTCTCCATTCTTCTCCACACCCACATTTCAAAAGCCTCCAATCTACGTCTTACCAAAAATAAAATGATTCGGAGAGCTAATAATCACTAATTACCGTAATAGTAAAAGGATTTTAGAGCACCAGTCATTACGGTAATTAGTGATTATTAACATTCCGAATGTTTTATTTTTCATGGATGGTGATCCTCGACTAAGTAATGACTGGCAGGTTAAGTTTTTGATGATATGCTAATTTCAGAGGCTAATTGATATGAGTCCTTGAAAGAAATCATAGGGGTGACAAATTTTTAAAAGATGAAATATAAATTTTACCATTATAACATTTGGACTCGAAAGCGACAATAATATCAACAGAAACAGTCAATTAGAGTATTCTACCTCTTTTGGACGGTTTCTGATGACCATTTATTTCCAAGTGTCCTGGGATCTTCCAATTTCTTTCTACATTTGTTACTAACTTTTGCTTGACTACATGTTGTCTAAGAGGTTCACTCCCTTCCTTAATTTACCTCACTTTTCCATGTTTCCCGTTCTATCACAGCTTTCGGAATACCACCTTTCAATATATCCCCAATCCAGTCTCTCTGTCTATTACAGATTTCCCCAAGAAACTTACACCCTTTGCTCAACACATTTTAAACCTCAACTTTTAACGTCCTCACAATCTCACTTATTTCCTCCATTCTTTTCCCCGCTCATATCTCAAAAGTCTCCAATCTACCCTCATTTTCTTGCCTAAAATATTAGGGATCAAATCTATAATGCACTACACTCCATTTTTATGACTTTACTAATAATTTCTTCACATTTACTGCGGTCAATTCTCTTATCATCAATTCAAATAATTGAATAAAAAGTTTTAATTTATTATAAACATTAGGAAACTTACAAATTTGAGCCTGCAAAGCCAAATGTGCAAGGGATTTTGTCTGTTATCGTTGGACCTCGTGCTTATAGGATTAAATTTTACTCGTCGTTTAAACTTTCCATTTAATTTTTTTTAAATTAACTCCTCTGTTAAATTTCACCGTTTAGGAACCTATTTTGTTTACGGTAGGTCATCTGTCTCATTTAAACTATTGATATATGGAAGGGGTGTTAATAACTACCTCGGCGTCACAAATGCCCTAGATAAGCCATTTCCTTCTCAAAGATCTCTCAACTTCTCTTAATCTCAGGAAGGTTTCCCATGAATGTTCCTCTAATAGCTCACTCACTCTTATTTTCAACTTGAAACAATCGCTTACATTTGAAAAAAATATTCTTCAAAATTTGTGTGATTCCTTAAAAGAAGTACCTATTCCGTTGGACCCAAATATTTTCACCATGCTCCGAACGTTTATCAACCAAGGCGACATAATGGATTAACAACGTCATTTTTCAAATAGAATATGGTGAAAATTGCTCCACATCCTGCAACTGCAGGTCTAGTATGGCCTTCAATCCTTCCGCTGTTCTTCAATACGTTGATTCAAACACGGAGTGAAGAAAGTGGAAACGAGATGCCGATTACATGCCTTTTCCTTGAACTTATTGGACTGAAGTGCTTCTATCAAATAATAATGATGAATTAGAATCTTCCCGGGATATTATTTGTAGGAATTGACATCAGCAATCCAGATTTTATTCCTTTTCTTATGGTATTGGGAAGTTACCATCAGAAGAATTGTGATCTAATGGTGCAGAAATAATTGCCGTCCTCACAAAGTACTGACATCATTGCGCATTTATATAAAAAGGGGGAACTAATACAACAGCATCTAACCGTCTTTTTTTAAGTGATGCTTATTCATGTGAGGACAATCAGAATTGCATGAGTACGAGATAGCTACGAGCTTTGTGATAGCCAAAAATAAGTTTGACAACACTAAAACGTGCTCTAAAACTCACCAAAAAATAATTTAAAATAGTATATAGGAACCTGAAGTTAGCTTGAAAAATCTACATTCGCATCACATTAGTTTACGAATGGGTATTACATTATTTTCTATCACTCGTAATTAACGCATTCTCTAAGGTGGCCTACTGATCTTGCAGCCGCGATCTAACCTCCTTTAAGAGCGGACGAAGTGAATATTCGGTGGAATCTAAATTACAACGGCAGACGTCATCCTCCTCCCCCACCCAACGCGACGACTTCTCTATAGAATGAGGTCGCCGTTGCAGATCGCGCGAAAACTTGGGCAAACGCTCCCGCCTCTGCTCCCCGCGGAACATTCCTCAGCAGCTTCCCGGCAAAAATTCGGGAATTAAACGAAAGCCGTCGAAGGGGAGAGAGGAGTGGTGTGGCGGTAAGGGAGATAGAGAAAAAAACAAATGCCGACCTCATTAACTCTGCATCGCCTTTCACTCCAGCCGCCCGTTCCCACCTCGTTCCGCTCCCCACATGGACCCCAGCAGATCCTCCCTCCGCCCCCAAAGCCACCCTCTCGTTTCCCCCGGACTTGAAGGGTGTGTGGGAAAGGGACGCTTATTTCACGCTCGTAAACTTCACTCCCTTCCCTCCGTTGTTCTTTCACAATCCCATGTCTTCCCTCGGTCGAGTGCCCACCCCGGGCCCTTCATACAGTTTTTATGACGTCCCCCCACCATTAGCCTTTCCTTGCCATTTTGAACCCCTCCTCCTCGTCCATGACTCCCCCTGCTTCCTGACTTTGCCGCATTCGGAATACAGACGCGCACCGCGGTGCGATGATATTTATAAGCCGCGAAAGCGGACAAAAAAATTCTCAACCTTCACTTCCTCTCTCCCTCGAGACACGACGACGAGAATAATGCATAAATTAGGCGATAATAGATGGCGTCTTTGTGAGCTGTAGCCTTTTTCTTCCGCGCTTTGGTTCATCTCGCGGTAATTTCGATTCACCTTTCGCGGTGGTCCCTCAAGGTGTTACATCATAATTTATAAGGCGTGCGTTGTAACTGTGTGGAATATATATAGTATGTGTGTGTGTGCATATATATATATATATGTATGTGTGCATATATATATATATATTTAAGAAATTATCGTTGCAATTAGGCAATTGTCCTGGTGGCAACGGTCAAGTCTGGTCAACTGTCACTCATGACATTACATCTATATAATACATAATTTTACAATATATAATAATATCTTAAATGACATGGACACACATGCATCACAAGAAGAACAGATAGACAAAGCTCTTATATACAATGACACTTAAAGGATTACCAACTACTTTATTACATTTACCATAATACGTGGACTAGGTTTACACCATTCGAGAACATACTACGCACCGTCCATCGTGGCCACACTCCCTCCATAATCACGTACTCTTCAATTTCATATACCGTTCAAAATCGCGTCCCGTTAACACTTCATTCACTTTTGAAATACAACTTGTAATATCGTTCAAATAACATACAAACAATATTTTAACAGTTACAATAGCATAAAAATCACTGATCAATGAAGTTTATCACCCAGTGGCTGCTTTACACTTCTTCTTAAAACTCCTAAAATTGGATGGAAAGGGTTCCAACAAACCACAAGGCAGCTGGTACCATTCATCAATATTTCTGTTTCAAAAAGAGTATTTTTTCTTATTTGTTTTTTGCGTTCTTATTTTTATTTTAAAACTGTGGTCGTTTTTTCCCTTAAAGTTTGTTTTTTCTATCTCTTTCCATAAATCTTCCCATGCTTCGTCATTTTTAAAAATTCTGTACATCGCGCCTAACCTACTCCTTTTTCTTCCATTGTTTAAACTGTCCTATTTCAATATATCCAACATTTCCGTGACACTCTCTTTTATTTTGTACTTTCCGAGTACATATCTTGATGCCTTTCTTTGTAATTTTTCCATCTTTATAATATATCCCTCTTCATATGGATCCCATGCTATGGACGAGTATTCTAGGATAGGTCTAACCAGTACCTTATATGCTTTTTCTTTAGTGGCTACGCTGTTTCCCTTTAAGTTTCTCATAACCCAATTGAGTACTTTAAATGCCTAAATATTTGCAATGGCTGCTACATGGGATTATTTCTTCAAAGATATATATATATATATATATATATATATATATATACACATACGTACGAGTATATACACACATTTGAACTAGAAAACCCGCCAAGCATTACGCCCATGCAAGGGATAGGAACACATACGAAGGAGAAACTCAGGAGAGGTGGGGGTAGGCGGATTCGAGCAGATCATAAGTGCAAAAATATTTCCTTGACCGGGACTTGAACGCCGGATCTTTGATTTGCCGGGTCGATGCTCTAACCATTTGAGCTATCGAGGAAACGCCTTTACCACTGAAATCCGCGGGGAGCTTTTGTAACCAAGTGCCCCGATTACTTAGCCAAGAGTTGGCGCTCTAGACCTGTTTCACCCATCAACAGAGGAATGAGCGAAGGCGCAGGAGAAAAGGAGCGTAGTGAAAGCAATGATTTCCAACAATTTTATCAAGAATAAGCATAAACGTCTTATTCCGCCAAAGCTACAGATTTTGAAAAATCTATATTTTCCTGCCGCTCCTAATGAGGAATATTTCCTAAAACGGAAAATTTCGACCTCTCTTATTATATTTTTTCTTATTATTTACGAAGAGCAACATATGTCAAAGTCGTCAGTATAATGACCGCGTCAGCAATCAAAAAGCCTTAATTTTATCGTTTATATGCCATTTATTCGATGAATTGATAACATTGTTGCAAAATCACCAGTGTAAGTCAATAACACCAATTTCGTGATATAACATTGATTCATGCAACATTTTGAATGCGGAAAAGATAACATTTTTAATTTTTGCATTTTATGTGACGAAGATTTACGAATAAATACTTATTATTACTATCAGATTATCCATTAGAAGTAATTTTTTAAAAACGTACTGCACCAATTGTATCATTTATTAGATAATTTTGTCAAGATTTAGAGGAGAAAAAAATGAAACTTTTTTGAATAAATTTGGGAAACCAAAACAAATCGTATACGTGGTATGTGCAATAAATCCGCAAACTGGCGAAATCTGGCGGCCATGAGGCGGACTATAGCCCACTAGCGGCGCTATTGGTCTGAGACCTAATGAGCCATCTGTGCTTTGCGGATAGTCGAGCTTTGCGTATGGTGCCAGTTATGTTAGTTTCTATTGCCCTTGTTTTCACTCTTTGTCGAAAATGGAAATTGACGAAACCACGGAGCAATGAATCAACATCATGTTTGTCGGTGAATCGCGGTAAAAGCTATCAAGAAATTACCGAAATATTGACAGCTGTTTACGGTGATAATGATCTGAAGAAAATGTCAGTTTCCAAGTGGATTAAGTGTTTTAAAGATGGTTGACAAGACGGCATGGATGATGAAAGTCCGGGACGACCTTCAACCACCTGTGTTGACGACAAACGTGATCGTGTGCAGTCCCTTGTCCTTACCGATTGTCGAAAAACTTTTCGAATGATAGCTGATGAACTGAATTTAGGAAAATCAACAGTGCACACTATTTTAAGGGAACATGATGGATGAATCCTTCACCATGACAATGCACCTGCACATTTAGCATTGATTGTTCGCCAGGTTCTGGCAAAAAATTCAATCTCCATCCTTGATCATCCTCCTTATTCACCAGATCTCGCCCCCAGCGATTGTTTCACGGATGCTTTAAGCCGTGGAAAAGAAGATGAAAAGATTACATAGCAACAAATGGAAAGTACTTAGAAGGGGACAAAATCGATCTTTATTTTGCAAAATAACGTGGTTATGGTCCCAGTTCGCGTATATAATGGACAGTGTAGTATACGAGGGTAGGCTGGAAACTAATGTACACATACTTATAGACCACAAACTAAAATATCTTCAGAAGCAATCCTGGTGGCATGTGAAAGTAACATCCCCACCCCCATCCCCCCAAAAAATAAAACTGGCAATTCATGTTTTTTATAGGAACATAATTACAATTCAATATTCTTTGCCGCTAGATTTTAAATTTGTTTTCCCCATATAGGATAGATGAAATAGCGAAGTTTCTACATCTTTTGAAGGCTATCAATATAGTAGCTGAGTTGGACACAGTAGTTCATTGATTTATCGTTACTCGTAGAATCACATTTTATTGAATTGAAACACATAGTTATTAACTATATTAAAGTAGTTATTTAACTTTCTTTTATTGATATCGGGTAGTTGCTATTGAACAGGCAAATGGTATTTATAATATATTCACGATATTCATTCCTCTCAGTTCCTGACCCTTGGCTTTTTTACTTCAACTACGCTGAGCATTTTAAAGAATTAACACGGAGTCACACTCGTTTCTATAGTTTACTCGACGTAGCGTAGTTCCTCAAGTTACGGTGAATTTCAGATGCAGTTGACTCTATTTAGTAATGCACATATTCGTGCTAAGAAGCAACCTCAACCTACAATAGTAAAACTGCATGTTGTCTTTGATGTAGGAAGCTTTTGCACTGAGAGGAATCGTGTTACTACGGTGGCTAACGTGACTGCCCGCCAATTCAAATCCCGGTGATGACATAATTATACAGAGGTATTACTGATGATTTAAAAAATACACTCTTGGGTGCTATGCATATATTTAAGTACCTAAAGTAGAGTACACCGTCCGTCAGATGAAAAATTAAAACGTGTGAACCCTCGACATATTTCGTAATAAGAATAGGCTAATTGCGTCTCCGGGTTTATCTCTACCCTTCCCCTTTACCCTCAAAATTTTATCTCATATTACCCACATATGTCATGCCTCTCTACTCTTTATGTCATATTACTCACATTAATGGCGCAAATGACCTCAAATGTAGTTCGCCTCACCTACGACGTCCTAACTTTAACAACTACTACCTAACTTTCGCACAAAAATTCCGGCTATATATTTCTACTCGTACATTTTTTCCGACAGTCAATAATCAACAAAAAGAAACTCTTTGGTCTTTGGTCCTTCGTTTATACTATAAAATGCTAACAGTTGCCTCTGAGGAAGTAGATGTGTAAAGGAAACACTTCGACTGGGAAATTCAAGATAGGAAGTGAACCTTTGCGTGAGAGGGGAATTGCTTAGGAGTTGATTTCAGTAGAGGAGTTTAATTGACCTCTTGATATACATTTAATTTCGCTAAAATTAATAAATGGTTGTCACAAAAAGTATTGGGAAGTTTTCTGAAAATTAGATTAATTTCAGATATTTCTACAATGCCTAAAAATTGTTCGAAGTACATCCCCGAGCGTCGACGCGCTTATGCCAGCGGCTTTTCCCCGACTCGAAGGCTCCCTCGTAGGAGGAATCCGGAAAGTCCTTAAGGGTTCGCGTGCAAGCTTATTTGACGGCACTTACGTTCCCATTATGGTGTTCTATGAGGGAGGATTTGACTTTTGGGAATAGGAAATTGCTTGTGCCAAGTCAGGACTGTAGGGGTTGGGGAATCGTCACGATGCCGTTGCAGAAGGTCTTTACAAACATACAAACGTCTCTGCTTTTGGTCGTCTGTAAAGAACTTTGGGAGGATGTTAGCGCAGATATTTCGCATTGCCAACTTTTCAGTAATAATGGTGTGTACGGTCACCTTATCAATGCCAATACGATCTGCGGTCATGCGCACACTTAACGGATGGTCTGAATTCAGCACTTCACGCACAAGTCGGGAAAACGTTACCGAAACGTTTTATACAAGCCTTGTATAGATAAAATCCCTCCTCGACTGCTAGACCATATCCACTTATATTTAACATGATAAGTGTAAAATTAACTGATAAAAATGCCAATGAATGTATTTATATGGTAGCATAATTACAATTCAGTATTCTTTGATGCCTGGCTTTCAATTTGCTTCGCACATATAGCGTCGATGCAACTGCCAATTTCTACATCTTTTGACGGCTTCCGATGCAGTACCTGAGTTGGATAGTGTAGTTTATTGGATAACGATTATTATTAACTCCATAAGTGCCAGATGGGTCATTGGGCCGCCATGGGTCATTTTCGACGTTAAATTTTGTTCCTTAATTTTTGTAAGAAAATAAATAATGAAAATTTTATGTAAAATAAGGGGAACAATTTTAACATTTAGCGATTATTTCAAATTTTTTAAAAACAACTTTATAGTTTAAAATAATAATATTTTTATTGTTTCAATACACATCTGAGGCATTAATCGCTTAGCTGTAATTACAAAATGAATTTAAAAAAATATACAACGAAATAACGATTGTTAATATTTTATAAATGATAAGTGCACTATAATATAAAGTTAACAGCTATGGCAGTGCGATAACAATTTTCCAAATACGACAGTCGATATAACACAAATACCGAGCGAACACGATACACAAATATGGCACCGGTCCTCAGGGCGTTTTTAAGAATATATGTAGAATACATACAAAGAATAATTCACTGAGAATTTACTGTAACAGCCAAATAATTTCTCTTGGTACTTTTATGTAAATTAGCAGATACTTCGTCATATGACAGCTATTGAAATTATAATTTAAAATCTGAATATATCATTAGGATTTATAGGAGTCACTAAATATCAAATATTTCTATTTTTGGCGTGGAGAAAAAGAGGGCATGAGCTTGAAAAATACACAAATGACCCCTCTAGCGCTTCTACTGATCAAGTGAATTGTAAATGATCACTGTAAATCACTGAATGTGGATATATCATGCGGTTTTTCAGCGCTAAATTCAGAAATTTAGTAGATGGAAATACTTGGGAAAAATACGTATATGCTTTGCCTAAAACTGAAGTGAATTTTGAGAAATAATAAATGACTTCATTATTAAATTAATATTTTGTTAACTCTACAGTGGTAAAGTAAATGTCAATCACACCTCCACAATGTTCTGTGAAAGTAATTATTCTCCAAAGTTATCAATTTGAACTCAAGTTAATCACCTTGAAATCATCTTAATATCATGCAGAATAAACCTTGTCCTAGAGCTCATGCATCTAGTACGTTTCCCTCTCCGTATTTCTCTCGCTCACTCTTCCTCGCAAAGGGATGGAGAGCGCAGTATCTAGAAGTGACGTCTCCTTCCAGAGGTTTGCAAATTCATCCGTGCCCTTCGCGACGCATTATGTCAGAGGATTCGGCACGGCCGTCCTCACGACCGCCTCAGGGTGAGACTTCCATTCGGGAATGTTAGCGGTTTGGTCGGGCTCTGTCGTGCACGCGGACCGTAATGTGGGAATCAGCCGACGCCATCACCCCTGGCGTCAAACGCCCCAGGGAACCACGGGCTCCCGCCACCCTCCACCCCCCATCCACACTCGGCAGCGCTCGACTGTTTTAACACCCTCTTCACACCCGCCCACCCCCAACCAACTCACTCCGCCACGTGACAAAGTCTCAACTAATTAATTAGATCAATTATTCAGCTCATCCTCCTACGGCGCAGCGGGTAACTTCCTCAACCCTCTCGTTCACTCCCTAAATCTTCCCACTAAGCCCCGATTCACCTCCTCCTTCAGACTTACACCCCCACGAGTCCACATTCACATTCAGTCCACCACCCGATAACACACCCTCATACATACACAACCACACTCACACATATGCAGACAGTTCCCCATTCCGTATTAAATCCCGCCAACATAACCCCACTTCATCTTCCCTCTCCCCACTACCTCCCTCCCTCTCTCCCCGTCTCTCTCTCATTTCCTGAGGGCAAATTAGTTAACACGGACAATGCAGTCTTCTGAGTTGGCACTGAATAAGACATTATTATTATCACTTTTTTTCTTTTAAGCACACTCCCAGGATTGATGAAAACTTACCAAATTCGTTCCCGGTGGGAGTCTAATATTGCGCTATTGCGGGAGAAAAGAAAATAAAGACATGGGTGAGGACGGAGAGTTTTGGAAAAAGATAGGAGGACCGGAGTCTATGATGCATTAAGATTGGTGTATTAATTGACGAAATCACCCTTCATGTCACGCTAATCTGATTTACGTGACGAATGTGGGATTTCGAGACATTCGGCATTGATTAACCAACTACAGAAATTTACATATTATACATTTTTCCTACAAAGGACTGAAATGCACAAATAATAATAAAAAACTAAATATAAGAAATATATAAAAACTCCGCGAGAATTAATGAAAATTTTCGGTGCCTTCTTTAGCAGAAGGACGACCTACGTATAATAAATCCTCGCGAGGATCTTTATCTTTTTTATGAGATTTGTGTTTTTTATTTATTCGCATATGCTACCCCTATGTCAGAATTCAGTTTCTAAGGCCACTTAAATTAGTTAGTTAGAAATTTATTAAAAATATTATATGTATATATATACACATAGTATATATTATTATATAAAAATTAATAATAATGTATTACTCACTGATATATATATATATATACCAGTGAGAAATATATTATTTATATCACATAAAAGTTGCAGTACCGTAACCAATTTATAAAAAATTCGTTTTATGGCATTAAACATTGCATGAGGCATAATAACACAGATGGAAATGTGATGCAAATTTATGTCATGCCGTATGCCGAAGTAAAACCACATCACAGGAGTAGTAAAACTGTTATATTGCGCAACCTTCTGTGGAAGACAAATGAGAGAATTAGAATGAAAATTTGTGGTATTAGTTAGTTGGAATTAAAAAAAAAATACAAATTAACTGCACAGAACAGAAGGTTGAATATGATGATGGATTAAATTAATCAGTAATTTTAATGAATCCAATATTTTCTTCACACAAAGGAGTTTTCGACATAAGAAAATATTAGAATAAAT
This sequence comes from Hetaerina titia, assembly GCA_037158775.1. Taxonomy (NCBI): domain Eukaryota; kingdom Metazoa; phylum Arthropoda; class Insecta; order Odonata; family Calopterygidae; genus Hetaerina; species Hetaerina titia. Next base: position 32,062,901 of record CM073777.1, read on the forward strand.
TTAAAGGACAAAAAATGAAATATTGCCAACATTTTCTGAATTGTATAAATTGTATATGATTTTCATGAAAGATTGCGCTTTTTGTATACAGGGTGCGTTGCGTGTGACAGTAATACATTGAATTTCCTGTGCCGCCACCTTTTGGTCGGAGTGGGATCGAACTACTTGAAGTAGGGGGGGGGGGGGCATTAAACTTATTAGCATTTAAGCTTTGCCGCGAAAGCGATCTCAGTGCTCTTCAAGCTGTGGTGGCGGCAGGACGTCAGTGATTGTAAATCTCTGCGCGCCGACCGTGTCTCGAAAAAAATGAATTGACGATTGAGCAACGTTACGCGATTGCTACGCTTTGTGCCGAACTGAAAAAAATCTCTCGAAAAGACTAATAAAATGATTCGTGAGACTTACGGGGACTCTGCTCTGTCTTACTCAAAAGTTTCAAGGTGGTTAAAGACTTTTAAGCAGGGCCGGGAAGAGATTCACGACGAGCAACGCTCTGTGCGGCCGTCAAACAGCAAAACCGACAACAATGTGACTCGCGTTCGACAATTGTTGGACTCTGACCGTCGATTGAATATCAGGATGGTTTCCAATGAACTAAAATTGTCGTCCACAATCGTGTTTCGCATTGTTACTGAAGATTCAGCGATGAGAAAAGTGTGCGCCAAGTTCGCGCCTAAGGTGTTTGCCACAAAGCGCTACGAGTCCGCGAGTTCCTGCCCAAACACCAGGTGCCATCGCTGCTCCACCACCTACAGACTAACGTCGTCCTAGCAGACTTCTTTTTGTTCCTTCGGATTACTGCAGCTCTGAAAGGAACCTGTTTTTCGTCCATAAAAAAGATCCAATCAGCCGTGACGAAGACCTTGCGAGAGGTCCCCGAAGACGCCTTCCTGGGCACGTACCGGTCATTGTAGAATCGCCGGAAAAAATGTGTAAAGTTCCAAGGACAGTAATTTGAAGAATTTTAAATGTTTGTGCAAATCTGTTTAATAAATTACTTAAAAAAATAATTGCATTAATTTAGGAACGCACCCTGTATTCCTACGTATATCTCCACTCACTTTAATTATGTTCAGGAGAATGATTAACTGGCAATGAAATTAGCATAATTTTACACTTTTAAATTTGTTATGGTTACTTTTCATTGACATCAATTTCTGCTTATAATAATAAAGTTAAACAGTCGATGATGAATCCGAACGAAGTTTTGATAGTTAGGATGATTAAGAACCAGTAAAAGGTTATTTCCACATAAGAGGATATTTCCCTAATTCTAAATTCCCCGTTCATGACTTACTCATCTTTACGAAAATTAAAAATTAAAGAAAAATTGAAAGTGTGCCAACTTATCTTGGATCCATTAAATTATTATGCATAATGGATCCACTTGATCTCAATCGTATTCAGAAGCCGAGGGGTCATTTTCCCGGTTGGGACGCGTGAGATGCGTGAAGCTGCATGCCGTACATGGATCTCCTTGTACCACTATTTGTAGAGGACGGGGAGCTATTTTTCTTGCGCTATCTGCCTCTCCGGTTTAATAAATCCATGCAAAAAATAACTACTCGAAGAGCAGTGACGAGAGGCAAAGAAAATACTCGAATTTGCAAATTTGTCATGGATTGCAGTATAGCGTGGATTAGAAAATAATATAATTCAGAGACTGTACGAAGGGTTCTCAGAAAATTGAACCGTTTCAGATATGTCTATTGAGACTTCATTAAAGATGGAAAGAAATAAAATTGTCAAAGTCGATGATCACTTTAACAGAATTAAAATTTACTGAAAATGAATTGCATTATGAGACGAAAATTTCAGACAATTACGCTGGTTTTCAAAAGATACTTTTATAAATATTGCTGTAAATATAAAATAAGGATAATAAGATCTAATTAATGATAATTGTATTCGACAAGACAAATGGGCGTATGCGTGAATGAGCATAGCATTGATTTCGACGAGTGACAAAAGAATACATCGGTAAACGACTAAAATAATTGGCATGTGGTTGATTTTGTACGTTTATGGTGGCAGAATATTTATGAAAAAAGTTTGGATAAAGAAGAAATTAAAGGACTCTACAAAGATAATCTCGAGACGAATAATTAGGAATTCTCCTTTAAAAGGCAGTGTGGGAGAATTCAGGGTAAGGGAATAAGTTTGTTAACGCAAACTTTTAGGTGTTTGACTTTTATTTTGACAGTCTACCTTTTAACGTGGATTTTGAATGGACAAAGACTGAAATCTACGATTTCAAGCCTCGTCTAACATGACAACTTGGCAAAATAAACTTTAATACACCCTTTTTTTATTCCAAATAGTCAGTATCCTCCAATTTTAGAATCCATAATAAAAAATAACTGCCACGAGGTGAAGCCTGAAACAATAGAATATAATCAATTTTAGAATGTTAGGTCTACCCTTGTCATCCCATTACCGTACCTTTTGAGACATGCGTCACGTGACATACATAAGTAGCAAATTTTGTAATATTGAACTCCATTTGCAAAATATCAACTGCAGTTTTAAATAATCGTTTGCCAATATTGTCCTAGAACTCTATAAATTGTAAACAGCATTAAGTTTATTCATTAATTAATAATTTATATCACCTGTATTTCGTTTACAAGCTTTAAGATGAGACTAATAACGGAATTCTTAATATGGTGTTCAAAGAGAGGAAGTTGTTAGAGGAAGTCTGTCAGGGGGCAAAGAAATATAAGAAGAGAATTTTGAGAGGTAATGAGCAGTTGAAGGTCGCAATAGAAGGGAGAACGTCAGAAGTTTAGTAGAGGAAAAAATAGAATAAGTTTACTATCCATCAGTATGACAGCTAGAAGTTAGGGGCATCTGAGGAATGAAATAAGGTAGGGAGGGCAAAGAGAAGGAAGTTTGCATGATAGGTAGAAGATAGTTGCTGGAGACCGTCCAAAATCTAGCGTTAATAGATAGAATATTTTGAGGACACCATCTAACTATCTTATGAACAGAAAACATTATACGAAACGAAATCATGGTTATAAAAAATCTTTAGAAGTCTAGGACAAAGTTTCCCACGCACACTCAATTCTAATAGTTGAGAAGAATATTTTAAATGCATAAAATGTAATAAACATCTTATATTAAAAATAATGTCATTTATCCACAGTGAAATCCATGAAGTATGAGTCGCATGTCTAAATAAAAATTTTCCACCTTATTGCCACGCAAGGGGAAACTTCCCTTTTATTGTTTCGCGTATCTGGGACGTTTGGTTTAACTTCTTCCCATTTGAATACATATCGTGCATACGTTATCCCATGCATCCAGAAAATGTGTATAGGTGATTTTGGTATGCACATAAATATACATGCAAAGCGAATAGGATGTTTACACGGAAGCTGCTGGTTGAATCTTGTAAATGGTCCCGGCTGTCGACGGGGCAATGAAGAAATTCCTTGAGAATAAAATGACTTATGAATAAAGTTTGGCAATCTCTCCCTTTGGCCTTTCCCTAAGTTATAATTCTTGACAATTGTTACAAATATACCTATTCAAACAGATAATAATAGTTATTTTATCGAAGAAGCCTTCAGCAACATGCACCCAACTTAAACCGTAAGAGAATATTCGATGAATATTGAGGATAGAAGAAAAAAACTTGAATTACTTAAAGAATAGCCTATCGTAGTCGCTAAAAACTTTCAATTCATGAATTGTGATTAAAAAATTATATTTTCTCAAATATTCAATTTGTTAAAATAATTTGTCGATCGAAGAAATAGCAACTTCTGTACCAGAACGAAATGCGTATAAAAAGGTTTTAAAAACACTACCTGAATCTCAGAACGACAGTAAAATCTGGCAACATCTGGGCCGGATGTATCGTACGTATGTCAAATGTGTGAACTGCGTACAGGAAGAGAAGGCAAAGGAAGAGAGATGATGAGAATAAATATTTGGAAAGTGGTAGTGAACGTGCAAGTGGCATAAAATAAGTCGAACCCCTCGAAAAGAATATTATACTCGTATATCTCTGTGATGGCAAACCTGGCGGTTATATGGATAATGTTTAGCAAATGAAGTGTACATATGTGAGGAGAAAAATAACCACGATGATCCTGATCCAAAAATCGAAGTCTCTACCATTTGCGCCGAAGTCTCCAACGTTCTCCTAGAGCACTTCCACAAAACTTCTTCATTCAACGGGGATATTTTAGGGTAATGAAAAGTCGGATAGTATTCTAACATTTTTCTCAAAATCGGAATTAGAACGAAAGATATGGTTGAGCTTAAAATACGCAAGCACTCATTATGAATAACAATTGTCGATGGCTATACCGTACAGAGCCTAATGCTTGCTTGGGTGTCGCTGGAGTGGCAAGCGTTTTCAAACACATGAAATGGCGCTGTTTACTGAAGAATAACCGCGTGCAATCATCCGCTTTCTCCACTTACTCGCACTTGGTTTAGCACCCATCGAAATTCATCCTCAATTAAGGGAGATCTAGGGTGATGGTATTTTGGTTGCGAAAATATTTCTTCCGTGGGTGCGACAATTCAAAAAAGGCCGAACGTGGTGTGAAAACAAACCTGATAACCCTCGTCCACGCACCAGTCGGCTTTTCCAGCGGCCAAATTGGACCCTTCAAGGTGCGTAGTTAGTATTTGTGAAATCATAGTTCTCATGTTGTGAAAAATATTCACGTCTACAGGGAGAATATGAAGGAAAGCAACAAAAGTTATTTCTTTCTGTTGTAAAAACTAGGTCAACATTAGGAGACCTTAATAATTTGAACCCACCTAGTTTATTGTTACACACTTTCTCACTCACTTTATTCATCGGAATCGTAGTCATTTCTGATATGGATAAAATAATTAGCGCTTTAAAATTCTCATTTAAAATTTCATTTTTCACGATTGTAACTACTTTCTTGGTCTGGGAAGAATTTTTTTCGTGAAATTTCTACTTAATGAATAAATTCCGAATTGGAATACAGCATGATAAATAAAATTCTACTATTTTCGAAGGTAATATATTTTAGATGTACTAATAATTTTTGACCTCAACTACACACGGTACCATTCAACGGTTTAGTTTGTTTCAATCTACACTCAACCGGACTTTTTCAAATGATGTGATCTGCTTTGGAAAACTTCGGCAGGGAAACATTCACCTGTGTCTATGAATATTACTATAACTATTTAAATTATCCCAATTTAATTGTGATCTGCTGTAAATTTCATGCTTAAAAAGAAATATTTCGTTATACCTTTTCAAAGAGGAAGTTCAATCCGAGGAAGGTAAAGGTGTAATGGAAAGATCAATTGAACTTAGAAGTGGAGTGTTACTTCAGATATTTTCAGAACATGATATTTGCCGAACATGATACTTGCGTTACTAGGCAAAGTATATTGGAGACTAATGAGAGGTGGGCATAGAGAGGAATGAATAAATAAAATACACAGGAAGGAAAGGAACTCTAGGAAATGTAGGGGAAGAAAGAAAGTTTGTGTGAGATATTCAACGTAATTAAGTTAGTAAGTAAGTAGGTTGCTGGAGTGTGTTCTTTTAGGAGTCATAAAATATTTATTTGGTAGTTTTGTCCATCCATAAATCTACCTTAACCGGTATATTACCTAATAAAAATAAATCAAAGTAAGGAAAAGTGGTTGCATCGCATTCAAAGAGTCATCGGAATATTTACAACGGTGATATCGATGAGAATGTTTCTTAAGCGAGGTAGAGAGGATAAGTAAAGGCCTTTGGAACGGAATGAAGGGAGGTAGAAATCCAACTGAGTTAAATAAGGTTTACTATATATTAAGGTAGGGTGTTAGGTTTTTTATGGTGAATAAAGTGAATTTAGGCAATGTTTCTTCCCTTAGCCTATGGAAACCCAACCCTGGCCGCTATACTGCTGTTCACTTACTATTGTCCTAATCCTACACTTTGTAGACGGAGAATTATGATTTACCCCTTGTACTACTAAACTAAGAGGTAGAAGAGTCAAAATATTAGGGTTGGCTATCCATATTCAATGTGGATGGAATGGGTTAAAACTTATTGACTAGTAAATGGGAGCCTGTAGTGCTCCAGTAGGAATACTGCAAAATATATATATGCAAAATAACTATGCTAAATAAGATTACCTTATAATTTAAAGGTCCTTTAGATATTTTCTCGAAACCATATGATTATGGTGCTCCGCGAAGAGACAAGATCCTCTTTGAATAATGACAGACATGTAGATGTATTTATGTGAGATCAAAATGAATCTGATGAAGATAGAAAGATAATGGAGAGAGAACAGGTATGGAAAAACCTAATATGTACTAATATTAGCCTGGAATATGCAAAAACCTATCAGTAATTATAAAAAATTAATAACGACGGTAAAAGAAAACAAATTTAGGGTGAACAAACAGGAATGGATGAACGATTTCCACTCTTTCCTGCGGACACTTTTCCCAAAGAACGTAGCCGGCTTTAAATTTTTTGTCCGTTTTACTGCTACTAGAGTGATGTTTCCTCGGCCTTAAGAGGTATTATCTTTCTCTTTTACTTTTACAACGATCTGAACTAAGATTCGCTTAATAAATCCCGACGTCCTTGCTGTCATCCCAGATATCCCCACACCCCCTTTTATTAGATCGGTCGCATCCCCCCACTCCCTAAATTCCTTCCACTAAATCACCATTGCCCGCAAAGGTCTTTCTTTTCAAAATTCTGGGCGAAGGAGTTTTTTTTCCTCCCCATCCTCCATCCATGATCCATTTATCTGGGGATCTCCCGTTTCGTACCTTTTTTTGTTTTCGTATGACGCAGCTTTAAAGCGGAGGGGGGGGTGCCTGAAGATTTCAATTTCGCTATGAAAATGAGGTCATTTATCTAGCCACCTATCTGTCAGACCTCAAAATCCTTGGCCCTCCTCAATGAGTCTCCCCCTCCCCTCTTAAATCCCTCGTTTTCCCCTCAACTCAACCTTCTTCTCTCTTCTTCAACCCCACCCTCTATTACTGATGTGGAACTCGACTTTCCCAATTCGATTTTTAAAAGTGTCTTAATCTTATCTTTCCGTTTACTTATTTCAACATTTTTTTAGACCTTTAATACCGTGCCTTCCTTTCACATTTTTCCACGGTCGTCTCATATGTAGATCCAGTCTTGGATCCACTGCTAACGATGAAATTAAGTAATTAGTCCCAATATTAGATGAAATAAAATTAGGCCCGAGTGACAAGAGTTAAAAGCCAATTACGTAATTGAATGCTGAGCGACATCTTCTCTTTTTTTTATGGATGAATACGACTTGGGAATGTTTGATCATTTTTATCCCCGAGGGATTATCCATTGGAAGAGAAAGGAAAAAAATGCTTGAAAACCCAGCTCATTAAGAATATAAAAAAGTTGATTCGTAATTTAATGAAGAGGCCAGAAACAATCTCGACAACATAATCGCGCTCAAGTGCTTCAATCTAAATGCGATTTTGTTAAACGACGAATAACGCTAATAAATGATAAAGCATCTAATGAGAAGGAAATGACAAAAAATGATAAGAGACAAAAGACTTTAAAAAAAGCTCCTTTTCTTTAGACGCTAACTCAAACAAATCGTGGAAAAACAACGTTTTTGCGTTCTATGCTTGATGCACGTTGGAAATACCTGAACTTTAAATCAGCTTTAGAAAAAAATTAAATTGTGAGTGGTTCCACAATCTCCTTTACTTTAGTTAATTGCCATTGACTGACCTCCTGGCATCGTTCCGCGAATGAAACAACTTTCAAGGGTGTAAAATTTTGAAATTTAATATTTTGAAAATATATTTTAAGGAATCTCACCAAATAACTTCGTAATATTTGATGAGAAAACGCAGCAAATGAGAACATCAAATCACCATTAGTATCAGGCTAAAATAAATAAAATAAATTTTAAAAACTGATAACATTGAAGGGATTAGCCTTTCAGTAGATTCGTGTTTAGTTCAGCTGATTCGGGTTTACGATATTCCCACCGTTATCTATTATTTAATTGTTAAAAATTTATTGCACCATGTAAAGGAAAAACTAAAATGGTGCTAACAGTCGGGGTACAAAAACCAGAATTTTTCCTAATCTTACAGTGTGAAGTAATCGATTTATATGCATTCACCTGGAAGTATGAAGATTATCTCTCGAACAACTTATATTTGGCCTTAATTAATTAATTAGTTTTTGAAACAGTCAGTCTTTTTTAGTCCAATTGCCTTATTACTGTTTTTAAATAAGACAATGTCAGCACAATAGCAATGTTGAATTTGGTAGTATACCTTCTAAAATACGCTTTGGATGAATATAGGCTGTTCACTAATGCATTTTTTGATCTTATCTCGCAAAACCTAGCACACTACAGAACAATGAAAACTTATTTTACTCCCCTTATTTTCTGCTCCCCTTCAATCCTCTCAATGTGTCAATTGTTTTGATCTTTCCTTCCTACCTCATCAACGTCCTCCCCTTTATCACTGTCCTCAACATCCCATTGCGAATAAAAATGCTCTCTATTCACCTTTCCTTTGAATTTATCCAAACAATTTTCTCTTCTTCCTTACCAAGCATTGCACTTCTTTGTCTATTTTCACCTTGCAAAATTTACTTTTTCCATCCTTCTCTAAAATCTCAAGTCCAAATGCTCTAAAGACGCCTATTATGTTCCTTCAAATACCACGTTTCTGAGCCGTAAGCATCAACATTCCATACCAAAAGTCTCAATAGTCTTTTTTAGTGCATTATTTACAGTCTCTCATCAATTCCCTCATTCTTCTGAAACCTTCTTTGCCCAACGCAATTCTTCTTCTAACATCACTGCTACTGTGACCATCTCGGTCCAAGATATCCAAAGGTTTCCACCTACTCTAGCTTTTCACTTACTATTTCAACGCTACACGCTAAATTTCCTTATTTTTGAAAAACTCGTGACCTTTGTTTATCAAAAATTGATTCTTTTCATCCTCTACCTATTGTACTGACTTTCCAATGAGCTAAGAAATATTTGCCACCCCTATGATAGTCATGAAAAAATAAAGCTTGATCATTCGCAAATGTAACCGATTTTATTGTTTATCCACCGACTTCACCAACACTTCCCATGACTCTAACCATTTCCTCCAAATATAGTATGAATATCATGGGTGTCCATCCAAACTATCCATCCGCCACACCTATCTGAGTATTTTGATACACACAAATCTTTCTCTAATCTACTTCTATCTTCTACATTACCTCATTTACTAACCCGAAGGCTGGTTTGGTAGGCAAGTACTTGTACTAAATCGAACAGTGTGTGAAATTCACGCATCAGTGTAGGGGTAAAGTTCCTTTCCCTGATCCGCCTTTGGTTCACCATAAAGATCTGGTACGCCATTAATAATGCAGTTTGGGTGAAGCTGAGGGTACCCTGCGGCGATATCCAGAATCAAATCCGGGTCATCTGGTCAGTTGGCCAGATGTCTACTGAACTATCACGTACCTCTTAGACTACAACGACACATTCATTTATTCTACCCAATTTACTATATCAAACGCTTTCTAGAAATTTACGAATCGAACAAATACATACGGATTGTTTATGTACTTTGTTTGTTCTATTGGTGATATAATTACTGGTATGAAATCAAGCCTGCATCTCTTCATTCGGAACCTAAAAATCATGCCTAAAGTAATCATTAGCCTTACTCTTCATTCTGTTATTAATTCGTAAGTAACACTTTCCCTGCGCGTGAACTCAAATCTATTGCCCTATACTCCTCACACACGGTTGTATTTCCAGGAATTCCCGCTATTCTTCCATCCAACATCTGCAAATTCGAAAATACCTTCATTTTTCTCTCCGTTTACTGATTTATATTTTCACCTTTCCCTTTTTCTCAACGTGATCCTAACATTCCAAAAGCCTAGTCCAACTGATTAAGTTCTCTTCTGTGTCTTTCTCTGCAGTTGATCTTTATGATGAGATTATGGCGACGGAAGATTTACCACTACCGCTGCACGGCACACGGACTAACAGGGTGGGTTCCGTAGTTATGACGACTCATATTTATATTCGTGCTCATGATAAGGTCATGGGATAAATAATTGAGGTGGCTTCCCTTTGTCTCCCTTACTAATAATATTAACGCGACACCATCAGTAACACTATAGAAAGCTACAATAATCAATCTGAAGATCGGTTTTAATAGCTGAGGCTATAATGGAAATGTAGAAATGAAGTATAATATAGCTATTTATAGAAATTTGGAAATAATTTAAAAGGAAAAATTTCAAATAGAAAGCAAAAACTTATTCCTGCAATTTATGTGCGTAAATTTTTGAAAAAATAGTGTAGCAAAATGATATCGAAAGCACGTTCAAATATTCTGCCTCAGTAAATGCTGTCGAATTTTCTGAGTGAACCTAAGGAATTTTATCAATCACGAAAAACTGTGTACTTGGTTTGAACAATATGAAACATTTCTGAAGACCAAATTGCACCTTAGGAAACAAATTTACATCCGATGCAATTGTAAATATCAGGGTAAATTAATTCCTGAGAGTTTCAAGAATATATCATTTAATTTACAGATAATGATATTTAAGGGATTATATCTATGTTTAACAAATGATAAACGCCTAAAATTAATACTGAGACCGTTTTAATTACAGAGAGCGTGGAAATGGGAATGTTTTGGACATTTTACGACGACCAAAGATATGCAAGCTGTAAGATAGTTAAAAGCTGGAATTGATAGCCGTAAATTAAAGTAATTTTTCTTCAGAAAAATGCAGTTGACGGTAAACTAAAGAACATGGTAGGACAGGAATAATTACGTCGCCAGATTGCTTAAAGGCAGCAAGAAATTCAAGCTCGCTAAGGAAATAGGACGGTAATAAGACTGAATGAAATGAGAGTTTATCTAAATTACGTTCTAATAAGAAAGAGTGTGCTTAACTAGAAACGCTGCACCTCTTTATATATTAAGTACCGTGTGGATAAGGGACATATTCTTGTTGTGAGTTAATCCTTATTGCTATGAGGTAAATTGCTTTTCCTACTTTTTAATGGATTATTTTAATAAGGGAGCTAGAAAATGAGCACGCCTCTATGTTAGATTTTTAATAGATAAATATACAACACAGGTATATGAATTTGTAGCAATCGGCAACTCTGTGCATTTTTCCGCATCCCTGCCTCAGAACTGCTATCAATATCGTTGATCTGAAATATCAATTAAAACTGTTGAACTTCATTTTCTGAAGAAACGAAGATGATGCTTTTAAGGGCCCGGAAAGTAGGCAACGCCTGGCCTCAGATTCTTTAAAAAACAGCATTATCTTTACTATTATAGTTCGAATTAAATTAAGATAAGGAGAAATGTCTCTCAAGAGCAACAACTCGTACGGCATAATTTGTGTGGAATGAATTTTGATAACGGAAATGTCTTTTAGGCCTCCCTGTCAAAATTTCAATTAACTTAGAATATTGATGTCGACATTTCGCTGCCCTGATCTTTTGAATTTCCTTGCGGATGATTTATTTTGATAATCATTACGCTCCTTTGTCTTGTAGCCATAAATTATCCATCCTCGCTTCCTTGGGGAATGTCTATTATTTTCATTTTGGTTCAACTGCATGAAGGAACCTTTGAAATTTTAACGTGATGTGTATGAGAAAATTATGGATTTTTCCTTTGCAGAAAAAGTTGCCACTTGATTAAAAAATCATCCAGAGAATAATATTTGAGAATTCAATCATAATTATCACTTGATCATAGTGCATGATAGTTTTGAGACATTTAGACAAAACTTGCAGTTAACTCAAACGTGGAGATGTAAATATTTCAACCAGGGGAGTAGTCACCATGTAAATAGATACTTTTAGATTTCTCTGTTAGATCCCAAAATCTATTAACAATACGATTTATTTTTTAGTATTTAGGGCGTAGCAAAACATTTTTACCACATATTACCCGCACATTAACCACTTTGCCTTTTGGGACATGAAAAAATAGCCAATAATGTATAGTGTTTAGTCACTGAGGAAAAAATTAATTTTATTTAATTAAATATCTTTTGAAATTTCAATCAATTCGACTACTACATTACATCACATTCTATCCGATATAATCAACTTACTTCAGAAATTAGGTAGAAATTTACAGCACAAAGAAATAACTAACCTTTAAGACTTTTTTTGGAGTATATGGTGTCAATTAAAGTCTGGTTTTGAGTGGTATCAGGCGACCTTTAACAAAAAGGTTCCATATTGAACTGCCCTTGAAGTATAAACACCCCTTATAACTTTACTAAATAGGGCAGAATAAACGGATGCATTAAAGGAGTTAGAATTATATGATAGGGGTAGGTGATTTCTGCGGGACTTACACATGTCTCATACTCAAGTGCGTGTGGCAGATGGAGAATCAAGATGGGCTGTGCTAGGTAGTGGGAGTAAGAGAGGGATGCCCAATATCACATTTTTTTTCAATATACTACGTATATTGAAAAAAACGTAGTACGTATATGTGGAAGGAATGGGAGATATAGGAGGCATGAGAAGAACTGGAAGCAGAATGATAAGTCACCGGAAATTCATCAAGCCAGTTTGATTTGCGGATGACAAACCTTTAGTTAGTCTTTCGACAAAGGGACACAATCATTGCCGAGTATAATAAAAAGAAACAGATAAAAAATATATTAAACTATATAGATGAAATAAATGCAAAAAAACATTTATTAAGTTTACGGGACGGAGGAAGGCAAAGTACAATTGGAAGACAGAAGGTGGAGTAGGTGGAAGAGTTTACCTAACTTTGATGTGTTTTCGACCAAAATGGCCAAAGCAGTTGGGATGTGGGGGGAGGAATTGCGCAAGGCAAAGAATACTTCGTAAGTAGGAAGGAGTCGATAACAGGGCCGTTGTGTTAAGATGTTAGGGAAAGATTAGTGAAAACTTTGACGTAAAAGTGGCTCGTGGTGCTGAAATATTTTTGTTGAAGAAAGAGTAAATACGTACATTGAAATCTTTTAAGAAAAAAAAGAGATGGATGAAAAGAAAGATAGATGAGTAAGTATTAGGTATGGTGGAGAATTAGAAAGAGTTATTAAGAGAAATCCAGGTGACAGCAAACAGGAAGGAAACATAAAAGGAGGAGACAGATAAAACAAATGAAAGAGAATTTTGACAGGTGATGGAATGTTGAAGGCTTTGATAGGGAGAACGTTAGGAAAATAAGGAAGACAGAGGGAAATAATAGGCTTGATGAAAAGTCGAACGAAATAAAGAGCATAATTATATAAAATATGCGAATTACAAAATGATTTGATTTAGGGTGGAGTTTCAAGTTGTTCTTAGGATCGAGACTAAGATTGTAGGGGTGCTAAGTTTTGTATCCATCCGAAAACTACCTTAAACAATAGAAACCAACTTTTATTATCACTTAATTACTATCCATTTTTTATTTCTCTTCTTCCGATCCTTGGACATTTGATATTTCTTGTAATGATGATCTCCTAGACCACATTTATCCGTGAGTTTCACGGTCTGTTTATTCCTCTAAAATACTCAAAACCTGTCTCTTATTTATCTCTTTGCTGAATTGACTCTCATTTCCTCTATCATTAAGATCAAAACACAGTAGCATCCTTTTTTCAAGCATGTCCACATTTTTTCATAGTCCTCACCAAATACTATATATACCATATTTGTCTCTATCAACCATCAAGTACTGCACATTCGGTCAAATCCCAATATGGGGTACCAAAAGACATCTCCTGACATCTCAAGCTTTGCTCCCACATCATAATGTGAAGGGAGAACTTGAACTTTCTACAATATTCTTTGAATATTTTATTGAATTTATTATTCCGATCAAACAACATTTCAAATGAGTAGTTTGAAGTAATCAATTAAACCTTCACATCAATGGTAGGGGAAAGAAATATGATGTCAAGTTGATGCACAAAAATTGTTTTATTAGAATATTTCATCGATAACATGATAATGAAACAGTTTCGTGTTTTATTGGATAAGGCGACTGAGTGGCACAATAACTCTAATCGGTAGCCAACATTACCGTTAATTCACAAAAGAAAAAATTAAAACCAAACAGGGAAGAAAATTTTGTGACAATAAATACCATTAGGAAATGTATCCATATTCCTCAGCAAGAATACTAAATAGAAGTATCCCTAGACCCTCCCACGCATTCTTTTTCAGTTTATCGGAAATTTCCTCAAAGATAGCTTATTTTTTCCAAGGAATCAGCAAAAATATTGTTGCAATTAACTAAAAATATTCTTATTTTTGGCATCCTATTTCTGAAAATTACATCAGATATACATTTTTCCAGATTCCTGTATTTCTAACTCAAATATTGGTCAGAAAAATTGCTTTGACCATCAATAAAGTAGTTTTGGCGAACTGAAATGCATGCTAGAGTCAGTTAGGAAGATGGAGGACTGTGTATTTAAGGTCGTGAGCGTTTTGTACTCAAATCACTGGAGTTTCCTTGGACGCTTTCACATTTGCTTCATTTTTTTAACTCCACCGAGAACCCCACATATTCAGTCTGTCCGATATTTGCTCTGGTTATATATGGATTGCACTTTTTTGGCAGCAATTTGCTTTATTATGCACTGGGGACTACTGAAGTGGACGAGTCTGGCATCTATCCATGTGCGAAAGCTCTAACAGACACTCTGTTCGACTAAAAATTGAGACCAGTGATATAACCGTTTGCTGCCAAACATTAATGGTGGGAAAGCTTTTATTTTGAACTTCACTGTTAGCATTGATACCCTCATAGGTGAAATGAGACACAAATGATTAGAATGAAGGTGTCTTCCATACAGTTAGAGAAGGAGTGCAACAATGAGAAGGTTATATTTTTCTCAGGAGTGCACGAAATTCACGTGACATAGTTTTTGTAGCCCAGTTAGACAATCCTACTGCATGAATGTTACATTCGGACAAATTATTAATATGATTAGGTGTAATTACACCAACTATATGAACCTTTCAGTTTTCAGAATGATTCATGAAATATAATTAGAGAAGTTAATAATATTACAGATGATATACTGGTGATTTTAGTTCTAAATGCGCTCCAATTTAGCCAAAGAAAATATTCTCATAATGACCCCTACTTGACTCAGGAGGACTAAAGATATCCGTAAAAACTGGAGTATTAATATTTGGAGTAAAATACTAAAATTATCCCCCGGGAAAAGGGGAAATTTTGTAACTTGATATTGTATTATGAAATGATGTGAATAATGAAATTTCCATAAATTTATTAATTAATATTTCCCTTTGTTTTAGCCCTGAGGAATTGCGTATTTTATGGGAAAGTACTATCGTGGCTGCATATATGGTGTTCGAGATATAAGTATTTTAGAAAGGTGTGCGATGTTCTTATCGAAAACAATACTCTTCGGACATTACCCAGAGAACTTTACAGTTCCTCATTACCGAATTCTATTTTCACGTCCTTTGTGTTTAGAGTCGAAGTTATTGCATCAAAATTCATAAAAAAGACGTACAAAGAATCGCTCATGATAGTAACGAATTGATATGGATAATGGGGAAGATATATTAAAAGCTGTGATGCGCGGAGTTAATCTGGCACTCTATTTTATTCCTCATTTTTCTTGCTGGAGTAGGAGTTCTGGGAAGACATTTAATAGCTTAGGCCCGCGCTTAAAGTCAATTTGTCCCATATTTCTACAGCATTCTTCCTCATTAGCGTTCTGACTTTCCGGCAGTTACGAAAGAGCGTGAGACCCTGTCTCATTTGTGAACGTCGCTATTGAAAAGACCACTTTATCTTCTCCTCCAAAGAGGAACTTTCGCATGACCAACTTTGCAATTAAATTTTACCAGTAAATGATTTATTATCAAGAATTAATATCGAGTGGCCAATCGCTTAAAAAATGAAGAAAAATAATATTTCACATTGGATATCGGTATTCGAAACGATTTATTTTTTGATGATTATGTAGCTGTACCTTTGAGTTAACCGAGTAGGGCGTTTTTCATTGTGCGATTATATACTTTCTGCCTCATCTGTAAATTTTTAATAGGCTAAAATATAAATTACAAATAATACTCTAAAAAATAACGTCTTTTGAGAAAAGAAATATTTGAAAATATATTGGCACGTTAGCGTAAAAATGATGGCAGGGACATCAGATTTCCAATATCAATCCATCAAACAATAAAGTTTGTAATTTCATGAAAATTTAATATTCATAGTTTTATTTGACATCATGGATCGGAATGTTAATTGAAACTTTTAAAAACAATGAAAAAGAAAAATAAATCCATTGATAAATGCAAATTTGTACTTTGTCACACGGATAATGCGTTTTGGTGTTTTTTTTAAATTTTATAATTACGATAATATTCTAAAGTGCACACAAGGCTCTCAATGTTAACAGCCTTGGTATTTAACATAAATATATCAGACACATGTATATTTGAACAGTGAAAAAGGTTTTATAAAATATAATTAGCTTTAATTAAAACAATAAAATTACAAAATATATCATAAGAGTTAGGTCAAAAAACGGACAAAATTAGTAATCAAGTAACTTTAAACTTAAATCTGCAGCTTGTCCAACTAGTTACCTTAACTATATTACTTTAATGAGAAAAGAGGGCACAGTAATTCATGTCCTCCGTCTTTGTAAAATATTCACTTCAGGAAGGATAACTACACTCCATCGGAAAGAGTATTCTCATATTGAATTGCTTATCTAATCATGAAAACGTTCGGAAATGTTTTTCTCCTTTTCAATTTTCTCGTCGGATCTTTTCATTTTCACTGAAATGTAAAAACTTTTAAAACTCCATAAAAAACCTTTTTCACGTCTCCCTCTACCAAGCTGAATTCAAATATGCCCCCCGACAGCAAATCCTGGGGAAAACAACATATAATTTTAGCGAAACTTTATTATTTAAGTCTTCCTTTACTTATTTGTGATCGGAAGGGCCTGTAATTCTCCACCGGGAAAGGAATAATATCTCTATTTTAAGTGGATTGTGCTTCAAACACCCGCATTACTTGAGATTAAGATTTTCCGAAGAGAGGGATAGAGAAACAGAAATAATGTCGATATTTTGAAAACATATAAAAGCTCAATTTTACGTCATAAAATCAAAGCAAAGGGAGCTGGAAGAAATGATTGTTACGAAAAAAATGGTCACGCATTACTCGTTGGTTGAATCGGCAATTGAAAAAAATATTCATTTTACTTTCTGAAAGGTGCACTTTAACTAGTTATAACTAAATGATAATTTTTCGAGTATTCGCACCGAAATTATGAAATATTTATAATGCTCAATAACCCGCAGGTAATCACTAAAACAATGTATCTGCACGCTGCAATATGCTGTTTGAAATAATTAATCGAACGCAGTTTCTTCTTTAAAGCATGAACTTAATTGGGGTGTTATATTGAATAATCCAATGTTTTGCATTTTAATTTGATCCTCGATCATTAATGGTTATAAACATGCCATGATAGGTCGACGGTTATAGAGCGGAGAGAGGAGATTAAATGAGGGTAGAGTAAGTCTTATTATTGGTGTCATCTGGAACTAATCAATCAATTCACCAAATACTATATTACAAATGAGAAAATAGTTGTTCCGCAAAATGGAACGTCCCAAAATAAATTATTTCATATCAATTGCAGATTATTTTATTTAGATGCTAGATGCTAGTATTATATACCTGTAATGTATTTCAGAAGTACATATACGAAGCATTATATACGATACATACATATACGAGAAAACGGGTAACCACCTCAATTACCATTCCCAAGAGCACGATGATGGAAAAAATAGAGAGAAAACACTAACGAAATAGGTAAACAGTTCCACCGGTCTATCAATTGCCATCTTATCTTTCCCCAATGAACAAGGAAGGATCAAATAACTTTGCGTTTCCACGGAATAGAATTTTTATATTGCCGATTAGTTTCGCCATATTGTACTCTGGACATCTGGACTAAACGAAAGTTATTTGAATCTACTGTGCTCATTATAATGGTATTCCACAAAGTTCAGGCCGTAAATTAGTTTTCCTCTTTCTTTGTAACATTTTATATTAAAAATCAACAAATATCTATCACGCTATCTATTGTACTCAGTAATGCTTGCTGACTGGCTAACTAAAGCTGGATCATTCACATACCTAAGTGATTTTATAAATGACTACCAACTTTTATTCCTTGTAAACGTTCTTCACATTAATATTTCAAAACATTTTCAAGTTTACGTTACATAGCAGGGGTGACATTGGACAACCGCATCGTACCCGTATTCCTGTCATTACTCATTTGAACTCTCCATCCGTCACTCGCTAATGAGAAGTCTAAGGTATGTGACGATAGCGGTAAGTCTCATGTTCCTTAAATCTACCCCTATTTTCTGCAATACATAAACTAATTCCACTTGTTTTACTCTATCAAATGCCTAGTCGAATTCTACGAAAGAGACAAACACACCCTGATTTTATTCTATGTTTCTCTCTACTTCTGACCTTCTTACTGCTATGAAATCGCTTCCTGAACCAAAACTGATCATCCCTTAAGTGATCACTTTCCCTTTCCTCAATCCTCTTATTAATGACCATAAATACCACTTCTGATTTGTGTGAAATCAAATTTATTGTTCAATAGTCCCTTTCCCTTTTTGTGGTATGTTAACTAACGCTAATCTGAAGAAATATTCGGACCAATTTCTTCCCTCATAAACATTACCAGTTAGGCGATAAAAACTCCACCCAGTTTTCCTAAATCCTTCCGCGCAGTAAAAGTATTTCTGCGAGTTTATGACCTTACCCAATGACCGAATTTGACTAAGATTCTATTATGCTTCTTCTATTCCGCAAACAAGTTTTCCGGTACCTAGCTATTCTGGCCTACGTCTCATTTTCCTTCTACATGTATGTCTAAGATTGTTGTACTAATTTCTGTACCAAATACTTCCTCCGTATATTCTTCCAGTTTCCTTCAGTCCTTCCGTATTAATCTTCGGTTGTTTGCACGGATTTTCCCGTCTTACTTTTTAGCAGTTCTTTTACCTTCCTATGCAGCATTCCAGTTTCAACCTACTTTTTTAAATTTTCCATGTCCTCGCACTACGTCTTCCAAAACGCTGTTTCCCACCTTAGTTTATTATTGAACAATTTATACTTCCCTCTACCTGTCTCCGTGTTTACATTCTTGTATTTCCTTATCTCCTTAATCTTTTCTTACAAACGCGTCTGTAATGCACGGTTTCTTTGTCCTTTTCCTATTTAGTGTTTTGCCTGAAGCTTTTGATATCTTTTTTTCCATTTGATGAACAAACGTGCCCAACCCTACTTCCTAATTCTACACAGATACTTCCTCTGTATATTCTTCCTCTTTAACCTTTTAAAAGAACTTTAATCTTGAAAAATCTTTAATTTTCTACCTTTTCCGATATGTTCCACCATCAATTATGTTTTCTCAATTTTTGATGGAAGTTAAGTATTTTATTAAATGTGTATTTTGAAACGTTAGAAAGCTTGAAATAAGTTTATAGAAAACGTCAATTTTGAACCAATGTTCGAGTGACCCATAATAATTGAACCCATAATAACAATATTTAAACTGATATTCATATAATTAACGTATTTTAAAGTGTTTAAACTCTTGAAAAATATCAAGAAAATGTAAAAGTAACTTTAACGGAGTCACCCGCTGTGTGTGCATTATAATGCAACCATTTCAGAGAGTAAAAATCATTCGCCTTGACCGGGATTCGAACCCCGATCCCTCGATTACTCGGCCGGATATCGTGGGATCCGGGTTCGAATCCCGGTCAAGGCGAATGATTTTTACTCTCTGAAATGGTTGCATTATCTTGAAAAATACTTTAGTTAAAATTAAAAAGAATAAGGATTTTTTATTCATATAATTATTGATACGGCTCCATTTGCAAACGATACAAATATCGAAAGGTGTTTCAGAATAATAAATAAAAATAATTTGTTTGCCTATATTTGCTTATTTGACACGTAATGACCTACTCTTAGTTTTTTAATGATACTAATTCCTTATAAACAATTCTATTGCGTACTGACTAAATGTTCAATTACATATGACCTCACACTTCTTTCATTGTTAACTCTTTACTGTTGTTGAGACTGAATATTTCTCAATTGGAAAGCGCATTCATGACATTTATATATGGCTTTGTCGGCCATCCCCTTTCTGTTCTAACAATTTACTCTTCCATCATATATAACTGTTTCATTTTTTTCATTTGCATAACTTCTACAACCAAAGAAAGGTTCTTTTTTTTCTTGTCTTTACCGACACCTTCAAACAACGTTCTTTTTAATGATCCACCTTTTCTTCATCCGGTCTCCATTTCATTTTCCCAGGATTACTCACGCATTTCTATTGCATTTGGTCGACATTAATGCTTATTTGAGCGGACTCAAATTTTTATTTCGTAAAATAACATGGGGAAAGTACAATTTTAAAAACTACAATCGTAGTGTTCTTAGAATCATCATTCATATTTTTTAAGTAAACGGGATAATATCGACTACACTTCGCTGGAATTCACACGAAATTTCAGTTCCATATATCACGTCATTATTTTCAAGCAATCTAACAAAATTTACGACGCAAATACTTTATTTCATTTTTCATCAAAATAATTTGAAGTTATATCCCCTTAACACTGAATATGCAATCAAACTTTCAAATTCTCTGGCATACATCTAATTCTTATTGTGTACATTTATACTCTCAACTTTTCTTCTCAGGACACTGTGAAGATAATATTTTTTATTCATCCCTCATCTACTTGCTATCCACTAGAAGTCCATCCTGGATTAAAGTTTCGGCTTTTATCTATTTAATCAACTGGGTTTTCCTATTACATACGTATACTTAACTGACAAGTAAAAGGAACATTACTCTCAATTGGAATCATAGATTCTCATACTCCCTATTCCTCTCTTTCCTAATTTTTTCCCCGAATATGTTTAAGATATGGAGTATTTCGCCTTTTGTTTCCAATTTTCGTAATTTTGTGGTTACCCTGTAGCATTTATTTGTTTACACGTATTTACCGACAATTTAATTCTAACTTTTGCTTCTTTCAAGATTATCCTGTAACACTGCTGGCTTCTCTACCAGCATTTCTGAACAAGTGTTAACATTACCACAATTATCAACACGAAGTTTTTTTGTAAGGTGAGGATAGATCTCAATTTACACTAAGGCTTGGGGTATTCACACATTAATTTAAGGGGGTCAGATCCTTTCCCTGTGGCACCTATGGTTTTTCCAGTAAAATCTAGTACTCAAAAGGTCACACAGCTCGGTCAAGTTGTGGGTGTCCTGGGTAATCAAACTCGGTCCCAAAGCTCAGTAGCCCCGCGCCCTATCCACTTGACTAACACGACCTACAACTAAGAGTATAGTGTGTTAAAAAATGTTACCGTGTCGCAAAATGGAGGCTTTACTAATTCTGTAATAAAAAAAGTTTCCTAAAAATTATTATCCCACACAGAAAATGTTTGGACATTGTACGAAATGTTCATGGGAAGATATAAAACCACTACACCAAAAATACTCAGTAAGTGAGACTAACCGCTGAAGTTAGTTCTGTCCAATAAAGGCGCCACAAAATACAACCCATTTCGGAAAACTCAACGGAATTAACCAACCACTTACACGGTGGAAAACCTAACAGCAGTTTAGAAAGTTAGTGTTGGGGAGAACATTTTGGTCCGCGGGCCGTATACCGGAAAACTAAGATCAGGATCTAAAATGATTCTACCGACCGCGACACGCACTTCTCTTAATTTCCACTCGCCGGAATCTTCCCTTTTCCGGAATCCACAGCCCTCTCCAGCATCCATCAACTCCCCACTCCTATTTCTCTGTCTTCTCTTGTAAGTCTTTTCCCGAAACGACTTTCATCTCGTAAGCGTATCCGGATTTACTTGCACCCTCCCCCCCCACAGCCCCTTGACTTTCCCACCCCTCTTTCACCCCACCCCGACCGGCAACGGGCACGACTCCGGAGTAAGCTCCATGCTTCCATCTATCGCGAGAACTCTTGAGCCGTTTAATCCAAATTAACACATTGGCGTCACGACGGTGGCAAAAAAGAAAATCTCCTCCCCCACAAAGAGTCTACACCCACCGCCCATCAACGCCCTCCCCCACCCCCTCCCAGATTTTGCCAACCCTGAACTCTCCTTCATTTCTTATTCTCCCACTCCACTCACGCACGTGCATTTCCTTCCCACCCACTCATCTTATCCCCTATGTCTTCCCCTAGGACTCCTTACTCCTTCCCGGATTTCCCTCTCAAGTCGTCATCTCTCCCCTTTTGTTCCCTCTCACGCACGCAACGAGTCCCCAATCTTGTTCTTGCGGAGCCAAACCCTGGTTGCAACCCCTTTCCCCTTATCCTCCTCCCCTCTCCCCCGGCGTCATCATCGTTTCCTCCGCTTATCCCTCTCCCCGTCGTCTCCTTCCGCAGGAACCCCCGACTCCAAAAGGTTGTGTATGAAAGCCCTTTAAAATCCCCCCGTAACTGCCAAACCCCTAACCCCTTCCCTCCCTCCCCAAGCTCATTTCTTAAAGCGGATCCGATGGTCCCAAAGGAAGGTACTGAGCAAGTAGTTGGAGAGTGTTCAAAGGAGGTCCGCTGGATTTATCACTGCATGTCATGAGAATATAACTTGAAGACGAGAAGATCATTAGGTTGTTGAATTACGTCCTAGTTCAAGGACGTTTCCAGAGATGTTTCTGAGAGAAATGTCTCAATTAAAATGTTCTCAAATGTGGAGATGTTTCAAGTGTCGTTTCAGTTGTGACCATTTATAATGACGTATTGCACACGATAGCATTGTAAAAACATGTATGGCATGGAATGATACAAAGGCAATCTTTTCATTGTAATTTATTATCAATGAAAGATTGGGACATTAAAATTTAATATTTTCCACACTGAAATAAGATATCGATACAGAAAACGTGGCTGTTATTAATACATTATATCAGTAAACGTATTACTTCCTTATTGCGAGTGAAACGTCTAGATTTATTCTTATCTCGGTAAAATCGATCAAATTCTCTTACTCTACATTCCTAGCGAAGTTAGAAACTAGAAGTATAGGGTATGTAGTTTCATTGAAACTATTAATTGAGTTGTTGGTGACATTAAGAATGCTAGGCATTAGAATTCACAAACAGAAGGGTGTCATTCTCTATTTTCTCTGGGCCGTACTAAGGTTGAGTACAACAAATTAAGCCCACTCGATAACTATATTTTTTTGTGTTGCCTAGAAGAAGCATTTATATGCATGTGTCTGCGAGATATAATATTAAGGATTCGTGACTGTTAACGGAGCCATACACTAATGCGCATTACACTGCAGTAATTTTAAACTGTAAAAATCATTCGCCTTGACCAAAATTCCGATGAAGACTAATGATATTCATGCTCCCTTTGACATTATTGCATTGTGGTTGATTTTATACTTTTATGCATGAATGAGTCGATACATTTATAAATAAATCCCTCCCCAGAGTTCTATGTTCGTAAATGTCTGGGGTGAATAATGCTAACCCATTGGAATGGAATGTTAAGATTAAAGAGTTGTTTTGAAAGAACACTTCTAGTCATATTTAAATGACTGAATCGTTGTAATATTATTTAATGCTCTTTGCACATGCAAAACTCTTATAAAGCAAACCAAAATAACGAAAGTCATTCTGAACACAAGTTTTGACAAATATGTGCCCAACCTATCTTGAAATAAGCCTTGAGGCGTGTGAAAATGACATATTCAAGGTAAAAGGGTGAGCATCTTTCACTCAGTTTCCGATGTAATGTATTTGACCAAACACTCGCATCGCTTAGCGTTTACAAAGGTATCTATCGTTATTTGATTCCGGGAACCTTCGAATAATGTTAAAACATCTTGGCCAGTAGGCAACCACAATTGACTTAATGAAGCTTCGTGGTCTGCCAGATATTTGTCAAAAGTCCATTTAACAGCTCACGGAAAGACTGAGAAGTGAACTTCCGCGGACCACGTTAGTTAATAGCACTCGCGTGCTGAAGCACATCGGTACACGCCCTAATGGGGACTTGTCGGGCCCCAAGGTGCAATCATGTCCGTTATTTTTGCTAACGTAAAACGTTGGGCTAAATATTCGGAAGCGGAAGCTTCTTGCAAAGCCTGATGTTAATGAGTATTTTTTCGAGTGTTGCGCACTTCAATCCACATATAAGAAATGCATAGAGCATAAAAAAATCGTATACTTACTTTTACATAGCAGTGAACCTTTGTCCCATTTGTGATATTTCTGGAGGACACTGCTAAATTCTGAGGTCATTATTGTCATAAAACAATGTAACCACGAAATCGAAGGTAAAATACTTATTATTATAATTATTTTGCTGGGTGTTCATTTTTTCTACGATGTCATAATTTTTTCTAACTATTTTTCCCCGCTATTGATTGCACAAAAGGCATAGATAAAAATAGGAACTTGAATGTTAGGACGGCTTTAAAGGCAGGAAAAATAGAAAATATAGAGCGAGAGATGGAGAGAAATCGTATATATACTATATAATTCAGGGATGTGTGAAGTGAAATGGAAAGATAGCGAGAGTAATTCGGCGCGAGTGATAATTATAGAGTAATAAATAGGAAGAGCATTAAGAGAATTGAAATCAAATAAAGCCATAGCGGTTCTTAATATTCATACGGAGCTACTCACGGCTCTATGAAAACTTGGAAAAAAGAGTTTTTACAGAATAATTCGTAAAATTACAAAGTAGGAATTAGGATGGAAGATTTTGCCAGTTCTGTGTTAGTTCCTATTCCAAAATCGAAAAAGGTTATATGTGAAATCTAAAGAACAAATATTTTGATTTAGCGCGCATCTAAATTGGTACTCAAGATAATCAATATGGGAATGGAGAGGAGAGAAAATGATTACTTAAGGAATTATCAGTTTGGATTTAAAAAAGGGAGATGGACATCTGATGCCGCAGTAATGAGATCAATAAGTAGACTTGGACGTAGAGTTTAATCTGGGTTTATTTTTTCCAACTGAATAAAATTATTGAACATATTGCAGAAAATCGAGGTAGATTGAGGGGATAGACGATAGGTCTGTACATAATAGTTTAATACTGCCTTGGTTTAATCGAGGAAATGGTTAAAGAAACATGGGAAGGGTAGGAGACAGGAATAAATTTGATAGGAAATAAATTAAATAAGATTTGCAGATGATCCATACTTAGTTTTCCTCTTAGTTGTAATCATTATTGACAACATTAGAAAGTCAGTGCAACAGGTATGGTATGAAAAAAAGGTCATTGATTTTTAGAGAAAGAAGAAAAAAAAGTAAAAACATAAAATAGGTCATAAACTTATGCAAATGGAAATTCCTACCTATTTCAGAAGTGTTTTCGATCAACTTAGTCAATTTAGTTAAGAAAAATTGCGTTAGGCAAAGGAGATTTCCCAATGAGGAGAGAGGATGGCATTTACGTTGAGTAAAAATGGTAGGACAATATGGTAAAAATAGAAACTGGTGAAAACCTTTATGTAGATGTTGGTGATGTACGGTGGAGAGTCATTATATTTGAGGCAAGGTATTTAGCGTCGATTGGAGGCTACTAAAATTGACTAGATACTAAATTGAAATAGAAACTAAATTGGTCGGGAAGGATAACAAGCGTAGAAGTACCAGCATGGTGAAATAGGAAAGAGATTTGTTGGCAGAAATCCAAAGTTGGCACGATATACGGATGCAGAGTATTTCGATTGGCTATGGGGTGTTTAGGACCGTGATAGAGGAAAAGAGAACAAAGAGAGCAAGGGAAGAAGAGGTTGGAATATGATTGACATGTTTCTAAGGAATGAAGGACGGAATGAAGTATGCGGAGTCAAAGAAGGGTTTATTATTGTGTCAGATGTTATGTTGTGTTTTGCTGGGATGAGTTAGGAAATATATCGGCAAAACATGATTCAATTTAGTATGCTCATCCAAAGCCTAACATAAATGGTAGGTTACTAATGATATTAATTATATTTTTACCATTTTATCAGAAAGCTGAAAATTCTATTCCTGCTCTCGTTACAAATGAACACATATTTTGACGTTGACGCTATCCTTCCACAGGCTTCGAGCACACTTCTTTAGGGGTTCCTTTCCCCACTGGAAGATATCTAATCTACCGTTAAGCAGGCGTTTTTGGGTAAGTGAGACCTTCGGTATTTTTTAAATCGTCGCATTCAAGAACGTCACTTTCCTCCTCTATAATGTCATGACTCACTAGATTACGGATGAATTTCAATGTCTGTTTAACTTCGCAGTGAGAAAAACAAATTTAACTCTTCGATAAACAAAAAATAACAATATGCTATTATTATGCA
The DNA here is from genome assembly GCA_037158775.1 of Hetaerina titia. NCBI lineage: Eukaryota > Metazoa > Arthropoda > Insecta > Odonata > Calopterygidae > Hetaerina > Hetaerina titia. Next base: position 32,089,361 of record CM073777.1, read on the forward strand.
TATAAATAAAAATATCTTGGATATAATGAAATACTTTTTGATTAGTCAACTCATACGCAATTAAATACTTAGGCGTTATCCTCACTCACAATATCTCCTGGGTGAAATACGTACGGGGAATATCTGGGCAAGCTATCAAAAAATTAGGAATAAATGAAAGAGTTTCTCGTGCAACTTAATGGAAAATCTTCACATTGAAATTGAAAATTAAATAACTTGGCTTTTCCACATAGAATTTCTTTTTATTCACTACCTAGATTTCGCTATGGTATACTATCATCATATAAACCTGATGATATTATACCATAACGAAACCTAGGCAATGAATAAAAAAATTCTATGTGGAAAAGCCAAGTTGTTTAATTTTAAATTTCATTTTTAAAAAATCGGATTAATTAGAAGAGTAGTGGTGAATATGGTGAAAAGATCAAATTTAAATGTTTATCTTTCGCTGGTTAGGCCTGATTTAGAATAAGCTGCAAATATATGGAATACTTACGAAGTTAGATCGATTCCCGAATTGAAACGGGTGTAGCATAGACGAGCTAGATTTTTTAAACGTTGTTATCAATACACTTGGAGCGAAGGTTAAATTAGAGATTAAATTCCTTGTATAAATTGGAAAAATAGCAGTGAAAATGAAAATGTATTAAATAAATAATAATAATAAAATGTACACCTACAGCACTACGGTAGGAGAGATTATGCCAATAAAATGAAAGAAATTTAGTATAATTACAAATGGTGGGTGTAATTAAAATATCGTTTTAAGATAAAATACAAACGATGTCATTTTTTCTACAATTGATAAGTATCAGAATAACATTGTCCAACGGCAGTAGGGTGATGTTCGTGTCAAAGTTAGTATGGTTTGTATTTACCCACTTCCACATTCTCTAACGGTTCCTACAGAGACCTAAGATATCTATCTATTTCCACGATGCCATTTGAATTTTTTTAACGCTTCTCGCCCCAGCGGAGGTATACTTATTAAGCCTGCAAATTAACGGCGCAACCATCTATATCTTGCATTAATAAAATATTTACGTATTTTATGCTCCGCCACATCTTCGCGTAACTCCCTGGGCACCTTGTTTCTCATCGTATATACATCAAATTTTGAACTTTTATAATTTGTTTTATTTATAGGAAATATGAGTATCAACCCGATGTCAACTGAATGAATCTTTTTTGTTAAAAAAGTTTTAATTCAATGTGCACTATCTTTTGTTCACAATTTCACAGTCATCAATGACTAAAAACCACCACAAGGCCCTTCGTAGAAAGATAATCAGACCAATGGCGTTGGTTTAGAAATCACATTTATTTTAAAGTCCATGAGAAAATTCTTTAATAGGAGAACAAGTTTCAAGAAATTGATGGAAAGTCTAAATAACAAAAACTGTGCCATGATTTTTATCAACATAACCTACCCCATTGAACCTTACTCATAGAGTGAAACGTAACATCATTGAATGGAACGTTAAAATTCCAAGGTTTCCCTTAAGTATACTTGGAAAATTTCCGTTCAAATGGAACCCATCAAATAAAGCGGACGATCCCTAGGTTGATTAATCTACAAGATGAATCGGAAGCAATGTATCGTATATATTATTGATGACTATCAGGGGGTTAATTAGTGGCAGCAGGAGGGGAATAACTGGAGAACGCCGACTTCCAAGTTTTTAGAAGGACCACAAAAATATCCTCTAGAAAAATATTCACAGAAGGTGATCACAAATCTTTTTATCGAAAAAATTAAAAATATATATAAATGACAACCAATACAAATAATATCTATTATTTAAGTGTAAATAGGTATAAGTGTTCGTACTGAGGCTTGTTGTGCCAAAAATAGATGACGAAACAAGTTATAAAATAAAATTTTTAACTTAAGAAAAAACTAGCAAGATTACAAATAAATGGATTACCGATTTAAAGTCTGCATGTATTATAAAATAATGCTTTGACGTCTTCAAAAAATTATGTCCAAGCGAATTTTATTTACAAAGTATGGTCAAAATAAGTTTAAACTAGAAACATGTTTAAGTTGAAATACAATATAAAAATCCAAATTTATCATTTACTTACTGCCGAAGTTAAAAAAGATGTTATACACTCACAATTTAAAAAAGTCTATTTCAACTTTTATATCGGCTAAGATTTAGATGTAAGGGATTATCATCATATAATTACGGCTAACGCATTAGGATGATGCAATTAATAGATACTACTACGGTGTGAGAAGTTTAATAATCAATGGAATTAATTTTACTTCTTCTTTTATCACAAAACTATAAAACAAAGTAATAAGCACAAAAATCAGTTTATGGGTGAGAATAGAGTTTTCTGCGAAGGTTTTCGAGGAGTTAACGATTAAAGATGCGAGTTTTTCAGTAATTATCCCGCGTGGGTCCATTTTCTAATGACCCCAGGCGGAAGAAATCCCTGAAGAGTGAAGGTAGAGTTCACCCAATACTTTGCTCAACGGCATGTCAAATAATATACGTTGAAAAAAATATGCAGTGGTTTTTTCTAATTTATTCGCTCTAGCTAAATAGGTTTAAATCTCGGAAACCATTAAGAGATTAAATAGATTTTCACACGGTAAAATGAATTACCGGAGATCATCGCAGGATTGCTCTGAGTAAGAAAATATAGCATTGAATAAAATACCTTATGTCAAATATTTGCGTTACCTAAGGGAGCATAATATTTTAATTTGAAGATGATACATGATGTCATTAAGCATTTAAATGAATTTATTCCAGTTATTCTTCGATTCAAAGATTGAGAGAATGGATGGAAAGGAAAACGAACAAATGTCCTGGGCGAGGAAGGAGAGACAATTGTTGGGAGAAAACAAAATAAGGATAAGTAAGGATGGATGCAGAACACCTTGGATGACGACGGGATGTTGGAGGCTATTTTAAATGGGAGGGTGTTATGCACGCACATAGGGGGAGGAAAATCATGGGCATATCAGACAGAATAAAAAGAGGAAGGTAATATGCAAAATTAAATAAGGGTCTATTTTAGTGATAGGCTGCAGGTTGGGTTTGTTTAGAAAGGGCAAGGTAAGTCGTCGAAAGTAAGGCAAGGTATCGTCGCTCAGCATGTATACATCCAAAATCAACCTTAAAACGGAAGACAACCTAATAAGAATGTAATGATGGGCACTAATAATAACAACAAGTAATAATTATTTCAAGTATAATATTCATAAACAATGATTAAATAACCTTTTTCCGGTTTGGTAAACAAAAACTTAGAATCGCCAAAATTAAATTTTTCCACTGGTAATGAAACAAACAAACATAGAACAATAAACGTGAAGAAAACAGACGAATGCAAGGGAAAGCACATAAGTAATGTTATTCATAATTAGAATTCCTAAAAGTTAGTCCCGTGTCCAAGATTCCATTAAAACTGGAAATTGAGAAAATTATCAAAATATTTTCTATAGATTAAATTTAAGTTTAGTGACTGATTGAATTATCTCCGCCAAAATCAGATTTTTCAGAGTTACTGAAACCAACATAATAGACAACCACTGTGAACAGCTCAACACCCGAGATTAATTTCAAAAGGTGATGACTCGGCTAAGAGTTTTAACGTAGGATATCGGTTTATTTAGACGGGTGAGATCCTGTATCACCAAAGCTCCTCGGACTAACTCTGACGTACATAGGAGATGCCGCAATTGATGCAGCGCAAGAGTGAATAACCCCAGATAGATTCTGCACGATGAAGGACTTATTTTAGTCAAGCCCAACGAGGCACGTAAGTACAAATCCACTGATTTAATCATTCGCTCCAGGGAGTCTCCTTCGGTTGCAGTGCAATGATCGACGAGCGTAAGGGACGATAGGCCAAGTGTGAGTTCGCGTGATTAAGTCAACATCGCGAAAGCGGGTTTCGGAAGCGAATTCGCAAGCAACTGAGCCAAGGGGGAATTTTAAGCAAACTTTAGAGTGGGAGAGAGGAGAGTACCTGTCTCCTGCTTTTACCCCTCCCCTTGGTTCCTAGGCGACACCGGTGGGAAGATTCGCGGAGAGGGGAGCGAATCGGTGAAGTCGCTCATCCGCGACATCCGCCGATTGGCTGCACTCGACCTCAACCTCCGGAGTGTCAAGAGTCGTCCTTCCTTCTGCAGTGCCAACCAGAAATCGGCATTTAAGGCACTCCAGCGTGAAATTCGTTATGGCAAAAATTTTTATTTCACATCACACTGCTTGCGGGCTCAGGTGCGATGCTGGTCGAGAACAGTGTTATAAATTTCCCTTTTGGAGATCGATGTTCGTAACTCATTCTAAAATAATCACATGAATTAAATAACCAGTGAAAGACGGTTTGAAGGTTTTGGAAGGGATTAAACAGATGAAATGAAAAAGCTATCGATTGTCGGGTGCATATCTGGAAATTAATGAAACAAATAGCGTATTTTACACATCTTCACTTCTAATAATAATTCTAACGGTGACCTAACAATCAAATCAGAACAGAATAACTGTAATAATATATCTATTGAATCATTCCTGTCACCTGAATATTTAAAGCTTTTAATTAAAAATCGGTGCCAGTTAAGTAAAATAAATATTTTACCTCATTCAAGTGCATTTAATTAAGAGCATCCATTCTTCCACAGAAATACGATACTATGTTTCGTTATACACAAAACTAAAAGTATGATAAGGATTATACAAAACAGAGGAATTCAAATTGCAAATGATAAGACGTAATGAGAAAATAAGCAGCCTTTGATGTATGAATGAATGGGAAGTGGAATGACTGACGTACAGAATCGTATATGGATGGATATTTCAAAAAACTAAAAGAGGTTGGATTTGCTTGACTGTAAGGGTTAGATAGTGGATAGAGAAATTACCTACTGACTAGAAGAGATCCTATTATTTTCATACTATTTTACCATGAGAATTATACTGTCTCGTAATTCTGAAAAATTTAAGTGATGTATCACTAGACATTCATGCATACCAATATAAACAATTTTTCGATTTCCTGGGTACCTTATTTTCTGAGAAATCACCAGCGATACAGTGAAAGGAATGAGCCTTTCCTGTTAATGTAAATTTTACGAAATAGAGTTTTACACGATGTGAGAACAGTCGTTAACAGTCGCTACCTTTAGATTAAGAACTGATAGGTGTTCACTTAAAGGAAAAATTCTTTCTTCAAAATTAATGGAAAAGATATTCATCAACTGTCAAGTTCCATAAATCCGGCTACTTCAAATTGTGATTAAAAAGTAGAAATAAAGGCGAAAAAAGCCCCAATTGATTAGAGATTGCCCAATGAAGTACGAGTACTCGAATATTATTTCGAGTGATCGCAGATTTCAAACTATGAGGAGCTACTAGAGAGAAAGAGAAATCTTACAAGGGCATCTTAATAAGACGCTAAACTTTGTGACTCTCACTACAAGAATGAGGAAAATATATGATTATTGAGATGAATTTCTAAGAACTTGATGGAAGAGAATTTAATTATATTAAACAAAGAATTTGGAATATTTCCTGAAAGTTCTCTGGAAGATATAATCGCGCAGATTTCCTCTATCTTAACTCATTGAATAATTTAACAATGTCTCCCGAGAAAAATAAATACCAGGAGCAGAAGAGAGAACAAGGAAATTGAGACATGTCTGTAGATTTTCTGCAAGAGGGCCTGCACAACTAAGTCTGTTGCGGAAATATTACGCTATTATAGCCCAAAATATATTATCCGGCCTCTCCCATAAAATATGAGAAGTAAAGACTAAAATATTAATAGAAAATGTTTTTCTACTTTTACGACATATTTCGACTTTTTTTTCGGAAAAACCCGATGCCACGCTTAATTCATGACTGACTCATAATTGACACACACTCAAAATGTTTAATGTGATGAAACAACGTGTATATATGGACATATATTTGTGCACAAATTAAAAATGGAAATTAATAAAAATTAATGTTTTATTCACTCAAAGAAAAGAAAAACAAATGGATAATTAACGGTGTCAACTGAGAAGAATCTAGTTAAGAGAAGACGACAAAAAAAGATAAAAAAGAAAATTAAAGCCTAATATTGGCATTTTTAAAACAAATTATTATGACTATAAATTATTAAGATATGTAGTTTGCTCAATTTTATGCTGATTAATGTAAATTTTATGTTTATGCTGCATTTTTGAACGACACCTTTCATTTATTATATTTTAAAATAGGGGCCCCTAATGTCACCTGGTCTGCCCAAGTCTGCCCCACCTCTTAACAATCCTCACGTCGTTTGTTCTGCCGTAAATTATCATGAGGAAGCATAAAAACAAAACATAGAAAGTAGTAAACAATCAAAATTATTGTCAAACGACATATTAAATAATATTATTATTGTTACTATAATTGGGTCTAAAAGCCTTAGCAGGACCAAATCACTTTATTCTATAATATTGTTATTACTTAATTATATAATTATGTAAAATTTAATTATATGATATCTGTAATAATGTAAAATTTTGGACAAGAATAATAAACTTTTTCGTATGTTTTGTGAATAATATAGTTCAACCATAATACCACATAGAAAGAAATTAAAGAAAGTGCAAAAGTCGACGTGGTATATTAAATATTATAATCAAATAAGTAAATAAATTAAATGAAGTAAATGAATAAATGAAGTCTTATCCATTCCATTGAGCGTTTTTGATTAAGATTGAAGGGAAGCTAAAATAATGCTGATTTATAGGGCATTTGAAATGTTTTGCAAAGGTTTTCACAAATATTACGAATCGAAAATGAAATACGTTGATAAAAATATAGAAGTTCATGTAATTTATGACATTTTCATGAGTCGTGTGCCCATTAATTTTCATTTAATTTTGTAAATGGAATGAAGCCTGTAAGCGATTAATGTGCACTTTAGGTGAATTTCATGCGGGAGTTTACGTTAATAATCTGGAGTCCAACCTGTAACTTTGGTGTGCAAACAGTGTCCTAACATCTGCTCAATGATGATATTTAATAATGTTCAAAATTTGAGATTTTCTTCAATTCTGAATATTGAAAACAGGTTTCTAAAAAACATTGCATTCTTTACTTATAGCATGTATTTACATAAGTTAGGACTGATTCCGTTTCAATAGATCAACTTTTCCTATTTTTTTCGTGAGACAGAAAGTTATACATTCCGATTAAATAAAACTGAAAACTGAACACAACCAAACTTTATGGCTGTGTTCATTCTTTCTTTGTATTTTACTAGGCACATTTTGGTAAATCTTATGTTTTTCATTTTGGGGCTATTTGCCAAATTTTCCATGTAAATATGAGGAAGAGGATCTATCATACATGGACAAAATATTTGGTTGTATAAATACATTAACCAATGGGACCAATTGTTATGCTACCACTGTAAAGAAACAACTGATTGAAGATCTTTCATTAACAGAAAACGCAGTGATAACATTCACTCTGATAAAAAAATAGTGATAATTCGGTAATACTTGTAAGTCTTGGTTGAAATCGGGGATAAAATACGGTCACAATCGTCACAGGGGATCTTTCTTCCCTCCCAGTTGCTTGAAAGAACGACTATAGATACCTAAAGAGGTTAAAACAAAGTACAGCTTCATTGAGCTGTAATTTCAAAAACAAGCATTTTGTCGCATCAGGAAGGCAGGAAGAAATGTTTAAGACTTGTACAAACAATAATTCCGCCTGAATATATATATTCAGGAATATTATAAGTTTACGCCTGACGATGAAAGTTCTCAGAACTGGAATATTTACATGGATGCAAATATTTTTGCTATATGTCTTTACAGTATAAAATATCGAGTTAAAGTTAAATCTAAAACAGCCGAAATTTAAAAAGGAATCAATTTAATGAGTTGAATACTCTTATTGCCTTTCCATAAGTTTAACTCAAATTGCCTTACATAAATTTTTCCGGCAAATTTCAATTACTCCATTTATTATAATTAAAATTATTTAAAACCGGCATCAATTATTTTAAATTGGCAGGAAATGTTTTTATATTTACAAAAAAAATAAATATACTGAGCTTACTACTCTCCTGGGAGTTGTGTGTGCATGTGTTCTTACGCCTCTGTACGATGTTTTTGGCATCTCTTTAAAAAAATTCCTTAAAGTAAATTTATTAAACAAACGCAGGAAATTATTATATACTACAACACAAAAAGCTTGAAAAAAGGTTCATTTTTATTAAGTGAAATTGTTAAGGTTTACTATTCAATGGCATATTTTCATTAATTATTAAAATAATATAGCCACTTATTGTTTTAAGTGCCATTTTGTTCAAGTTACATAACTGAAATTATGACTAAAGGTTAATGACTTATTCACATATAATAAACGAATAGAGCGATATTCTAAAAAAATAAGATACCTCGTCTCATTAATATAATTTTCATGGAAATATACTTATTGCCAGAGATAATGTTGGGTTCATCATACTCGAATCAAAATCTATATCAAGGTCTACAGCCCAGCTGTCCTCTATGGAATACAAAAATAACATAACATAAGAAATCATAATGCAAGACACCACTAGGTCACTTAATACAGTATAATATAAAGCATAATGCAATTCAATGTAAAATAATATAATACTTTTGCCCCGGGGTTTCTAAAAGAATAGTCAACAAGGACTTAAAACTATACATATGACAACAAAGAAATATTAAATATAAAGTGAACCTGACGAATAGCAAAACACAGTGTGTAAATACGATTCATTTGCAAATAAATGTAAAATATTATGCTAGTTAATGAGATTTTGATATTTTATAATCAATTTTTACGTGGGAATCTCCGATTAGCATTTCCTCCGCCATTAACTGCCGTGAAAGAACATATTATTCTTAAAAAACTCTTTGCCAACTATGCTTAATGGTAATGTTAGTAATTAATTCGTAGGTTAGTGATCATGTCTATATACCCAGGACTCAGAGCTCTATTTACGCAGTTAATGTCTTCGCTTCATTTCACCATTTTCAGAATGCTTTTGATACAGTTCCAAAAGATTTCTGCTGTAAATGAAGATTGAAAAATAAAACTGTTCGCCACAAAAATATTTCGAGGAAAATCCTAATGTAGAGATCTTAAAGATTTATACTAATAATGAATTTCTTCCAGCGAATCTCGATTATGGTACCAATCACAGGTTTGAAATCCATGCGTTTTATTAAATGGCTTCAGATTTTATGCTCGCGGCTCTGATAGGAGAGCACTAAGTTACATTTCATTCGAATGCTTCATTTTTATCGACGAAGGAAAACGTGATGAAGTTAAGGATTCTCTCGGGCGCCCGCGCGCTCTGAGCTCACGAGACACTCGTGCCTGGTTTTCAGCGAGTAGGCGTTTAATGAATTGTAATGAAAATTATGGAGTTAGCAGAGACCGGTAATAGGATTATCATGAGCCATAAGTAGCTTGTCCGCCTGAGATAATCCTAAAACGCTCTTGAGATCCCCGTTAAACCTTACCTTAAAACATATGAGTTGGGCCGAGAACTTGAAAATCGGAGTAGAAACAGTTTTGCAAAATATTGATACGCTGAGAGAATACGCAGAGCCTTAGTCATTCAGAATAAACATTTAATTTCAAAAACGATCAAATGAAATCAAAATTAATTCTTTTCCTTTTTTCACGCACTGGTTTGCGAGGAAGGTGGGAGTATATCCTGACGCATTGGTATCATCCCCGGTACAATTCATGTGAAACTATTACTTAGTAATATCTTCATTCCCACCCCTTGATCCCTTGAATGATCTATAAAATAAGATAAATACCGCGGAGTTTACCAGAGGGAATTTAAAGAAGCGCTCGACGGCTTTCTATTTCAGATATTATCCATTAAAACACGTACCCCAACGTACCCTTCTACAAATGACCAAACCATAAAAGTATAATTTTTCATTTATAGAACGGAAAATAGTGACCCCAATTGTCGGATTGCATTTGCATCAAGGTCATTACCAATGGTAAGGTGAAGAGCGTAATTGTAAAGTAGCGATTAAGGCATAGTCGTGAAAAAATCAAGTAAGAGATGGAATGATTTGCTATAGCAGGCACTAGCTTAAATGTTTTTGCAATACAGTTAAAAATTTGCGCCAATACTATGTCTATGGTAATCTCAGTATTATAATATTTATTTATTTATTTCTTACAATATATATTCAGTATCCTTCAAAAAAAGGGATATATGCCTTTAATAATAAAAAAACATTAACGTGTCTACAACTGAAGGTATCAATGAGCTTAAACACACGTGATGAAAATTTTAAAAGTACATGTATGATAAAGTCCATTTATTTGGCCAATAGGGCTACAAGGCATTACCGAAATAATTCTAATTTAATGTAGATACATATTGCAAATAAAATTCGAAAATTAAAGAAAAACTATCAAGAAATATTAGTGTCGGAACACTAAAGATGAATTAATGATCTTATACGAAACTTCCTGAATTGATGATCCTATACTTATAATAGAGTAATTTTATTCGCGTCTAAAAATAAATAATGAAAGTGTTTTTCATATTATGATAAAAGACAAAACAATACACTTCAAGTTTGCCGAGATCCCAATTTTTTTCTTAAAACTGCAACTTTACTGCCACGAATTTAGAATATTATATATATTATTATAATTATAGTTTAAAATAAATAGGGTATATATTAATGTAATGTATAATAATATTTTATATATTTATGCATTAATATATAATATAGCATAGTATATATGGTACAGTAATAAAAATAAATTTATTATGTTAGAGTGTAGTTACACACGTAGTAGTATTATTATATTAAAAAAATTACATTTTCGCGTAAATAAAAGGACGATGATAAATTTTGATAAATGGAATAATGGGTGCTAGTTGATACACCCATATATTTTTAAATGAGTACATTATTATTTTATTGGCAGCCTATTATTTAAGGTGGGTTGCAGAGTTCTGTTGTTTTATTATTTCTGACTATATAGTGTAACCCACGTTCAAAAGTTGAAATCAAACATTAAAAAAGTAAGGACAAAATATTCATTAGCATTTCTACTCAAACTTGATTGGTACCAAGATAAGAAATGTAAAAGGACGTTAAACAAAGAAAATATTGATCAAGCCATGTAAAAGGTATACCTAATTAATGTCATTGTTCACTCGTTGAAATATTTATAAAAATAACATTTCCGGCCGATCGACGATTGCTGTTACAATGTTGCAAAATTATTACATCTTATAATTTTAATAGTTTTCATAAATGCATCATGGTGACCATATGTTTTTTGTCCACCCCTACCGCATGTTAGTGAACCAGGTTAAAGAACACCAGTGCGGCAGAAATGAACACGAACAGATAAAGAATGGTAGCAAAATATTCAAGGATTGATATGAAATAGCTGGCGATGTTTTACATTTTTGCATAATTTTGCTCCATTGCAATTGACATGCAAGCCTTTATTTTGCTAGTCTCTGGATGCATGACATTAAATGTTCTCAGGCAAAGAAAAATTGAAGCCTTCATACGCTATCCAATGAATAAAGGCCTCACTGAAAAAAACTCATTAGATTTTTATTGGCATTTGTCACGTTTTTCCGAGGAGAGACTAAACTGCTTCGTTTATAGCTTGTGCTCCATATCGTGTCAAGGGCCATTCAGTTGTGCCGATATTGCTACGTGTGCGATGAGCACGTCATTCTTGTGTCAGAATTTGGAATTCTAGGTAGAGTTGAGGAGAGAAAGGATAGAAACAGTACACATAAATATACATAGGTCAAAGCTCGCCTACAGAGCAAAATATCTAGCTATTTATATTACTTCAGGAATATGGCGACTAAAAAAAACAGAACCCCGCGTAAGTTTGAGGGAAATGAAGTTCTATGGACATTTCTTCATATCTCGGTGTACTTTGCTTCCAGGAAAATTCAAACCATTTGTCTACGGGACTTACTTCTAACGCTAGAATTAGGTTAATTGCAGAACGATGTCTAATAAGCTTTAGTGCTAAAATAACGACATAAACTTTAATACAAAAGAAAAAGACGATGATTTTGCATTAAGGTCTTTAAAGGTCATTTAACAAGCCTTTTTCCCTTGACAATACACGTTTAGATTGTATTCACCCAGTAACGAATGAGTTAATGTCTGTAACTAAACCAGTTTTTAATGAAGGTTATAAGGTAACTAGAGGGTGGTCCCAGAAGTACCCGGCATGACCTAGAGATGGCGGTAGTTGTTTGAAAAATATCACCGTATTAGAAAGTACGCAATCTATAAAGCATACATTTCAAGTTTAAAGACACTACGTTGCTTAGTATTTATTTGGCAGCCATCAATAGTGATCGTTTTAAGTGAATTTGTGTTAATGGAGAAAATGGGTCATCGTTACGTGATACAATACTTTTGGGTAGCAGAGTTTAAACGAGGCCGCACGAGCTGTCAAGACGAGCATCGCATTGGACGACCAAATGAGGTGACGAGTCCAGAAATAGTGAAGATAATCCATAAAGTAATACTGGATGATCGTCGGCTGAAAGAGCGCGAGCTACCAGATATATAAGGTATTTCAAAAAGTGCGGTACAACGCATATTTACTGAACATTTGGACATGAGAAAGCCTAGAGTAAGACGGGTGCTGCGTTTGCTCACACTCGAGCAAAACCAGTGTCGTGAAGATGTTCCAAATGATTGTTTAGCAAAGTTTCACAGCAACAAAGTAGAAATTTTGCGCAGTTTCATAACAATGGATGAAACATGGGTCTATTACTTCACACCCAAGACAAAATAACAATAAAAACAATTAATTGAAAAGGGGGAACCGGCTCCAAAGAAAGCGAAGACAGTTGCATCTGCAGGGAAATTCATCGTGTAGGTTTTTTGGGATGCGCGTGGGATAATTTTCAATGACTATCCTGAAAAAGGAAAAACTATCATGATATATGAGTATATATATATAGTATATATATATATATATATATATATATATAACAATATCATCATACATGCAAACTTATTGAAACGTTTGAGCGAAGAAATGAAGCAAAAGCGGCCACATTTGGCTAAGAAGAAAGTGTTGTTTCATCAATACAACCTGCTAGCTCACAAATCCGTTATTGCAATGGGCAAAATTCATATTTTAAAGTTTGAATTGCTACCTCATGCACCCTATTCGCCAGATTTAGCCCCATCGAATTATTTTCTTTTCGCAAACTTGAAAAAATGGCTCGGTGGTCCAAGGTTTTCCAACCGTGAAGAAGTGATGACGGCAGTTAATGGCTATTTTGAAGGGTTAGACAGTTTTTATCATAAAAAGGGTATCAAACTTATTGAACATCGCTGGGAAAAGTATATAGAGCTGAAAGAAGATTATGTTGAAAAATAAATAATTTTTTCCAAAATATTTGGTTTTTCTTTGTTGGGTCGGGTACTTCTGGGATTACCCTCGCTATACGGATTACAAGCGTTTTTATGACTTAATCTATTTTATGGAGAATGAAATAATGTCGTGAAAAGATTTCAATCTTCTTAGGCCTGAGGCTGTTTTACAGAAAATTGTATTTCACTACTGCAAAATATGCTGGAAAGAGTGTGTACGATAGAAAATTTACGGTAAATTTCGAAAACTTCTGGCGATAAGGCATAAAAATTGGGTGAATTTCGAGGCGTTGCAGTGTGTAAAGTGGGTCGAGAGCCTTCCACCTGAGGTCTGATATCAGGTGTGTTCCAACCATATAATGTGAGACAATATGGTGGAAAAGAGGATGCCCTCTGATAATTTGATATTTTTCACAAGAAACTGACAATTTAACCCATACATTTAATACAAGACAGAGTATGGGATTATGGTTAATTGATAATGGAATGAGGTTGATAAAATCTAATACTTTGGTTCCTACCAAACGGAAGTACACTAAGTGACTTTTTCATTTAATAAGATCATCCCTATAAAAAATGTAGTAATTATCTTTTTCTACGCGAGTGCTATACATAATGAGATATTGGCTCATATTAAAGTGGAAGTCAGCAATGCTTGTCCTTCTCTCTACTCCTTTGTTTTATCCCAAGCCATACAAATGTTTTCAATAACACCCTCCTTTCTTATATGGTTAAGAGAACATCACCAGACAAAATATACTCTCTAAGAAATACTCAAACCTAGAAATCTTCCTTTGCACTGATTTCAAACGGCTCTTATTTGGTAAAATTCAACCTATACGCTTTCCTAATTTCCTGTTTATATAATGCGCCACACTTTTATTTGACATCATAATATTGCTAGTACGAAGGATGTTTTCTATTTGTAAGTAAAAAAGGTTATTAGAAAGATTAGTTATATTAGTTAAATATATACATCAAGGTACTTAGACATTAACTTAAAGATGACCGATCACCATAATGGCTTTGTGTTTTTTTAATGAGATTCTATTTTTCTACGGTGATAAGGATCAATGGATATGATTATCCTAGACCGCAAATACATTTCCACTTAATTGATCATTTCCGGATGAATTCTAAAAGGAATTATATTAACGATAATTTCCAGGACAAAGTAACTAATGTAATGAATATCTTTCTTTGCTCATTCGGTGTTTGATTACAATTTCTATACAGTACTAGGTGCAATATTTCCCTAAATGAATTAGCAGTTCATAAGTTTCGAAATTCCAATCAACATATTTATTTTTAAATGGTATAATTTTGGATGAAAAATTATGGTGAATAAGGAAATAAGTGACCTTCGTCAAAATATATTTTCCTCTTACATTCCTGTCCTAGAGCATGCTAAGTTGGCGATGAATATGCCAATATTTTATACGTTTGTTTTTTAAAATGGTTGCTCAATATAAAACTTAAAATTTATGAATAAAACTGAAATTATTCAGTGTGATTATGGACCAAACCTAAATCATAGAAACATAGATCGTCACTAGAAAAACATTTGGGTAAAAATCTGGTAATAACCATAAATAATATAAATAAATAAAAATAATAATATTGACATTAATCTTGAGGAGACAACATTGATTTAGTGAGTTTAACTGCAATGTTTTATATTGATTTCGAGCTAATTTGCTAAATATTTACAATAAATACAATACAAAACCGTGGAGGGATCAATTTTCCAAAACATACCAAATTTAAGGGAGGGTGAGAGTCTAAGTAGAAATATACACTTGTTCCATAATTGATGAGAGAATCAACTCTGACACTTTGGGTGGTTTAACAGGACAGAGAACACCCATGTGTTACCAAAAACGCTCAATGCATTGACAGCAAATGAATAAACATCGCAATAACTCATTTTATTTATTAAACATCAAGATTTAAATAACGGACAGCCGAAAACAACCAGTTGAAACGTTTTTTTCATTCATTCAACTCGAGCGAAGAGTAAACGAAATCCCGTCGCCATTTACTCGTCCGATCATCACGTCAAGACGTCATCGTCCGGCGAAGGAAAAAAGAAACATTGCCAATATACGATAATATACGTATATTCTGCTCCAAACTTCGGGAGGTGGGCAATGATGGCCTTGCACCCTGTGCCAAAAGCTTTCGCACGACGCAAGCCGAACCCGGGTGGACACAAAACAAGCAGCCGAGATGACCCCGCGGTTTGAACGTCGCTTTCACCAAGGGCGAATTAGAAAGGAAACGGACGACGGGTGACCCCGAGGGTGAGAGGGTAACCAGAGGGAGGGATGAGGAACGAAGGGAAATGGGGGTCCGTCGCTCCCCTGGCCTGAAACGAATTGGCCTCCTTGGTGATATATTAGTAGGGCGCTGGGCGTAGAGATGGGACGGTTGGTGGGTGGAGGGGGTGAAGAGGGACGCGTAGGGTGAGGGAGAGGATGGATGAGAAGGAACGATCCCTTCGGAGGAGGAGAGAGGGGAGCGGGGTGGGAGGGGTAGACGCGGGCAGGGTGGAGCTAACGGGCAACAGGCGCCACGGGAGCGCTTGTTGCTGGATGGGGAAAGGAAGGGAAAACTTCGGGCACGAGAATGGAGGGTGGGGGATAAAAATCACGAGTGGGTGGGAGAATTTTAGGGAACGAGAGAGTTGTAGTCAGTGGGCAGGGGAAAGGGGGGATTTGCACGACGACGGCTTCCCGCTTCTTTCGTGGAACGAAATATTGTTTGGCCGCGGGAGCAACATTCTCCTCCCCGCTTCATTTATGTGTGGCTAGCCCCAGTGTGTGCGAGAGTTTATGGTGGGGCATGTTATTATCTAGTTTTTGTCCTCGTTCGCTCACTTGTTCATTTCGAAGCGCCTCGTTTTCAAATGTACCCGCACGGGTAATGGAAGGAAATGAGTGATGCGGGTGGTCATCACCGCGGGGAAGCGTGCCCTCCCGCCGGTTGCCCAGCGATGACAACGGCAGGCGCTGTTGTCATTGGCAGCTCAACTAATCACGCCCATGATTCCCCGGGCGTATGTGAAATCACGGACACGCGGATCGCCAGATTGGGACCGTTCCATGCTTATTTTTCTTTTCTTTCGGGGTTATATTTTTGGTAGAGGAGAAAAAAAATTATCGAAGGCTTTTGAAAGGATAATATATCGCCTATTCATCTCTCGTTCAGAATCATTACCGGCGGATGCAAGCGTGATTCTCTGCTCGGAAGCGATTGGAATAAATGACCAATTTCCACTTGTGAATGGCATCAGAATCGATGCAACCACGCTGCTGGAGAATAGATGGGCTATTAGGGGGTGTATGAATTTTCATACGTTGGTTGAAGGCTTTTCTTTAATAATATAAAGAGTTGTTCATGCTACCGTAAAGAGGAAAATTTTTCTATCCTGATAAACTTTGAATTAATTTTTATAGCCAACTTCAAATGAGAGAAAAATGAAAAATAATCCATGTATTCACAGGATGCAATATCAATAAATGCAATATTTCCAGGATCTAAGCTCCAATGTATTAAAAAATCTACGCAGAATGTTTCCCATTTTACAACAAACTTTGAGATACTATACTTTGCAATATCATAGTAACCTAATGAAAATAAAAAGGTAACTAGTGTTATAGTATTGCAAGAAAATAAAAGAGAACATATTATATTCCCTATCGTCTATTCTCCCCTCCTTGCGAAATCTTTCTTGCCTCTTCAACCATTTCCTCCAATTGTACGATGAACAGCACTCGTGATAATGGACACCCCTGTCTTAGTTGTGTCCCTTAACCCTCTTCCTAACACTGCCCATCTAGGTTCTTCATCCGACACATACATATCAGCTCTTTGAGACATATATAGGTCTCGGAGTAGTCTCTCATCTCTCCAATCTACACCTATTTTCTGCAAAAGATTTATTAGTTTTTTCCCAATTCACTCTATTAAACGCCTTTTCGACACCTACGAAAGAAAAAATTATATCCTGATTTTATTCAATGTTTATCCCTACTACTGAATTCATTATTGCAATGGCATCACGCTGCCTCTTCCCTTTCTAAACTAAAACTTATCATCCCCTAAGCAATAATTTATCCTGCTCTCCATTTTATTCTTGATGACTCTAATTGACACTTACTCATCGAGCATAATCAAATTTATTTATTTATAGCATCTTGCACTTTTTTGGCATTTGAACCAAACCTGATTAAGGGAACTTTTTTTGCCAAATTCCTCCCTCATTAAGTCGAAGAATTAGTCTGGAGATGTTTTCATTCACTCACTCATGTTTTTCTAAATCTTGAAATAGTTCAATTGTGTTATAAGGTAAATGGAGGATTAAAAGTTGGACCTTTTTTGCACTTTCCATTATTGCCACTGATTAAAGAAATGTATTTGCACGGAAATTCAGGAAATACAACGAATCTTTTAAAAATCTTTTCATAAATATTTAGCGCTAATTTTACTCAAAAGAAATACAAATAAAATGACGAAATAATCCTACCAGCATTTCCACAAGCACCCAAATCTAATTATTACCCAATAAAACTATTACATGTGAAAGACTTCCACCAAAAAATTTGGAATATTCGTGTCCACTGAATTTCTCTAAGAATGCGGACTGAAGTCTACAAATTGCCACATTCACATAACGAGGAAATGACGATCGTAGCGTTCAGTCTTCTTCCTCTTCGTTGCACGGATCATTTCTTTCATTCGCCAGTAAATTAGAATGATTGTGTGGTAGAGGTCCCAGCACCCCGTCATTACTCAGAGAAAATGCGCCCGACAGGTGACGCGAGGAATGAGGCAGTGCAATATGGTCGGAATTGGAGGGGGGGCACCCAATCTCACTTCGGTCGTGAACGCCGAGTTGTCATTCGACGATTTATGCAAACGCAATTTTAGCATGCGTCGTACGACCTCTCCCGACACCATGCGGGGAGCGAACAGTTTGAAAACGAAAAATCTATTTTGAAAAAAAGCCCAAGGGTATGAACGTGACTCCTTTCGAAAACATAAAAATAATGAAATACATTCTCATACATTCTCTTTACGGATTAGCTCCTTTGATTCTTGACGGCTTGTACCCTTTCGTAAACGGATTCCTTCCACCCTGAATTAGGAATTTTTCGCAAATAACATGCCTGAGAACTTGAAAGTATCTCCATAATCAAGTTTACCAAATAATACGTTTTATTTTCATGAATGAAACAAAAAAATTGGTGATTTCCTCTTATTAAAGCTTAATGATACTTGATAGATATTGTCGTTCCTAAAACACACCATATGGGGATTTCGTGTTCTCCTGAAATACTGTAAAAGTTTATATTTTCCCCATGGATACCACCGTAGAAACGCATCTCAGCTAATAAAGACTTTATTGGGAAGAAACAGCTCTTATCCAATCACTCACGGAAAAAATTCTTGGAAGAAAATTTGGAGAAACGAACGAATATCAAATTTTGACCTTATACAGTTTGAATTATTGTAACTTTCCGCAGTTCAACCAATTCGGCGGCGAGTTTTGAATTGATCACTCATTCAAGAACCTGAAATTCACTGATTAAACCCATTGAATTTCCCAGACGTGGTAACTGATAATTAAACCACAACTCAAGTATCTTGTTCATTTTATTTCTGGAAATAAAAATTCCGGACGAAGCACAAGCGTCGGAATATGCCGCGGATGAATCCTTCGACCCGCATTCAAAGCCCCCCCCCCTGACCTTCAATGCGAATGCCGCTCCTGGCGACGGCGGGGTCCGGATCTCATCCTCGTCCTCCCCACCCACTTACCGCGCCACCAAAAGGACGATGCACGAGGGGCCACGCCCCTTTCACTCGAGCAACATCACTGTCAGACGCACTCGGGTCAACACGCGTTACCTCGGCGACTGCGGACCGCTTAATTTCCTCCGAGCCTTCGCGCTTGGCGCAGCCCCCGGGCCACCGCGGCGGGTAACCGGAGGGGTAATCTGGGACGAGACACCAAATTTGGTGGTTTCACCGCGGAACACTGCGGACGGGAAGCAATAAGTGCCAAGCTGTTTCGAAACTAAAATTTCTGAGAGCTTAGAAATGTAATCATCAGGGATTTATTATTTGAATTTTTATTATTTTATTATTTTATTTTTATTATTTTGATTTATTATTATAGTATTTGAAATCAATATGTTTGCTGAATAGATCAGAAAAAAGGCATTTGCAGTTTCTCATTTATTTTCAACTTAATTTAGATGCACTGCGAAGTTAATTCAAGTTCTAAAATTCAATCATTTTCAGGCAAAACCAGAGAGTTGGTAATTATGTTACCTTTCAGCACAAATTTCCCTTACGGTACACATTTTTCACAACTTCAACGCAATGAGTTCATGACTGCCGAGAACTCTTTCTTTGCTGACTTTTTTTCCCACCGGTAAAACCGGCTGGTCAGTGGCCGAGGCTTCTTGGGTTCTTTATCTAAAAGCATTCGGTATTCTTTCAACTTTCACACCCACGGAAGCTTAGTTACACATCATAACACCATCATCGCCAGTGTCACTCGATTGAAGTTGAATTCTTATGGGTACTAAACCACGCAAGTGATGAAAACTGGTGGGGCCACGCTGTTTTTGCACGCTACCCGATGCCATTTTAAATGTTAAAAGTAAATATCACTCTATTAGCAGCCGTCCAAACCTTGAAAATTCTACGATGTAGGCATACATGATTTGAAATCATATAGAATGCTAATACATTTTAAGTGCAACCACGTCAGAACCTGGTAAGACCAATTTTGGAGTACGCTTCTCTAATATGGGACCCTCATGAAGAATGACAAATCAAAAAACTAGAAAAGGTGCAAAGAAAGGCTGCCCGATATGTACTGGGGAAGCATAGGGGGATGAATAGTGTGTCTGACATGCTAAAAACGCTGGGCTGGGAACCTTTACAAACAAGAAGTAAAGTAAGCAGACTTTGTGGAATGTTCCGCATTCTGAATGGGGAGAAGGCTTGGGCAGATCTAAGGAAAGAGGCGGGGAACCCGAATTTTATAGGGAGAAATGACCACAATTTTAAGGTAAAATGCCGGGCACAAAGAACGAATAAAAAAAATTTCTTTTCTAAATAAAACAATTGTTGATTGGAACAATTTACCTGCAAAAACTTTTAAGCCCTTTCCTAACAGAGTCCAAACTTTTAAGAAAAGATGTAAACAACTTCTGTAATCATTTGATTGATGTGTTGTATAAAATTAAATGTAACAGCTTAATTTTTTTTTCTTTCTTGTTGATTGGGAAACAAATGTAAATGAAATGGGGATTTTCTTTTTTTTTATGTACTACAAATTGATGTTTGGAAATTTCCTTAAAGTGTATTTTTTCTTCTTTTTTCTGACTGATTTTATTTATTATCTTTTGTGATGTTGATTGTATTTCAGAAACCATGTTATTTTTCCAAGGCAAGTTTATTGTAACACTTGGGACTTGTGTGCCACCTGACATTTGTCTATTTGCACATGTACATTTTAATAATAATAATAATTCTCTTTACTCACAGTCTAGAGATAAAATGGGATGCCTTAGAACTAGAAGTGTCTTGCACATCATTTTGATATTCCAATCCCTACTTGAGGTGCTTTGTAGAGAGCACTTTGAGTGAATACGACGTCCGTCGGATGGGGCGTTAAACCGCGGGCCCCTTGGCGCCTTTCGACATCGAGTTTCTCTCCACTCTTCCTTTCCCACCCATCCCTAATGGCGCAAATGACCTTTGCTGTCGGTCACCTCCCCAAGAAAACTAACAAACTAACATAATTTTGAACTTGGCCTGTAAATAATGTGTTCGAAAGGTGTGTTCTACATCTAAGATCGCACAGTTTCATATATTTATATTTGAATATACCACATAAAAATAATGCATGTCTGTTAGTTATTGTTAATATGAAATTACGACTCTGATTTCAATTGTACACACCTGATTTCAATTGTACGTTCGTTTGTTAATTCCTGAAGCAGTAATTTGTCTGCAGGTTTAACATATTGAAGAATTAACTGATGAGCCATTAGTTTACTATTCCGTTTATTACACTGACATTCATGACATTTCATAATAAATTCTAACTGAATAAGAATAGTGTGTAGAAGCAACAGAAGCAAGACCTTTTCGAAAATAGGATGCTCTCCCATGCTAAAATGAATCTCTTCCATAGATATCATGCCTGTTCAAAATGTTTTTATTTCAGAGGGAAATTTAAAACAATGACTTCACCCTTCATACGTACGTTGTACTCTCGTCAATAGTTTGGTTACGAGAATGGTTTCGTGATCTGGTATTTACCCCAAGTGTGAGGGAAACCAATTAAATTCTTGCAGTAATCCTAAATATACTAATTTATTAACTGATTATACCCTAAGATGTACTAATGAATTAAAATTAGGAGAGTCTTTCCAGTTTTTAACTGTAGGGAAAGGGGACGGAGATTTCAGTTAAGTCCTCAAAGGGTACATCGCCTGGAGCACCCATTTCCCCCTCCCCCGAGAGCCGGAAATAATCTATTTTCATTGGTTTCCATCTTTTTCGCAAGGTGTACCCTCAAGATCCCGTAAAATGTACGTATATTTTACACATTATTAGAGCACGCATACACTTGCAAACACAAATAAAAGTATTTTATGAAATTGACTTTAACTCTTGGAAGGGATGATCATTTGGCCTCCTTTGCCCCTAACCTACCTGTATATGGCGCCTATTATGTAAATAAAATGAGCTTACATTGACAGATTGTGGACCAAATATATGCACATTTATGTCGAACTGACAAAATCAAATTCGCGATCAAACAGAAACAAAATTATCATTGAGAGAGGCTGTTGAAAATACTCGGATGTAATAACGTAATTTTTATCGACTTAATGATACACTAGCTTATTGTTTCGATGTAAGGAACTCAAAAGTCACATGACGGGACACTGTTATGAAATAAGTGCTTTGAAATTAGTAGTAGAGTTACTAATTCGGTAATAATATCTCGTTTTCGTTAATTGGTTGTAAAAATATAGCCCTATGCGTGGGAGTAAACACTGCAAAAAATAATAAACGTAAAATTAAATCCACCATCTAAAATTGAACTTACAACTCATATTTCACATTCTTAGGTCAATCATTGGATTAAATATAGCCATACTCTGTCGAATGCAAATGATTATTAAGTTCGTGAAAGGTGAGGTTAGCGTTCATGTTATATATTTTAAGTTTGTTTTACAATTCCTTTTAGGAATAATGTCTTAGCACATAAATCAGTTCACTCTAATGCATTTCAATTATAATTTAAGGACGACTTTGATGACAGTATATTTTTATGCTTTTTGAATTTACTTTTTATGTATAAGTATAAAAAAATAAGTTTTCGAAAAAAATCATATCTTGGCCAGAAGTATATCCGCGAATATAACGGCCCTTGGCAATCATTGTCAAAGTGTACAGCCCAAACACAAAAAAAAATATTCTAAAAAAATCAGTACATATTTTTTTCCTTTTTCAAAGCCCTCATAAACAGACGAACAAGGCTGGATACATTGCTTTTTATGTGGTTTGCAATTCTGCTAGGAGATTTGGCTGCAGGCCAAAATAAAAGACAGACCGCTTGAAAAATATCACGGCCTGGATTTTGCTTATTTTTACTTTGGATACCATACACCTAACACTGCTGACAGAAAAAAGAGAGTTAAATTCCCATTGAACGGTGAACAACAACACTGACGACAGAACACATGCAACAGAGAAAAATATGCAATACGCCCTATTAAAAACCCTATGCTTTGGAGACTATTCAAGCCTTTTTTACTGTTCCCTGTTACTCTCAAAAATATCCTTTTTTAATAAAAACTTGATAAACATCTCTCTAAGCTACCCCATTAATTCCCTTTAATAGCCGTTTGCATCTTTAATATTACACGATATTTACCCCCTTAATTATCAGCTAGAAAAATCATGAAAACGTTTTCAGCTGGCGTAAAATAACCTTTACGAACAAAAATTGTGTTTACCCCGTACAGGTTGCCGGTCTACATTGTGTTAGCTATGGATTAGTAATTAGTATAAAATACGTTGAATATAGTGGGAATTTATATTGAAACAACACTAGTAAAAGTAGCTCCGTGAGCATTACGTTAATTAACTATTTATTATGATGGGAACCGCGGAGGTTTCCAATACTCTCGCGAATCACAAAAATATGCATGCCAAAAACTAAAAAAGCAAATTTAATTGCTGAGGACATTTATATTATTATCCATTTGCCGGGAAATTAATCCGGATTAATGATTTCCCATATTTTTAACCGAATATATTTCCCATATCTCCAATCAAAGATACGTTTATACATTACAGGGAAGTCATCCAAAGCTGTCGTCACCGGGAAAGTTGCCGTATTTTTCCTACATAGTATCTTTACATACATAATATCACCAGATTACTTCATATTGTCATCATCTTCATATCAAATATGTCTCACATATGCTGCATGAATTACCTTCACAGTGAAGCCCTTAGGCACTTCTGAGAGCCAAGCTGTAAACATCACATATACTAATTATAAGGAAGTATATGTTCAGGGTATTTTTATCGTATTGTGTTAAAATTTGGGAGCAAAACTAGAAGAGTTGTAACATTCTATCATGATCGGCAGTGTTTTGGACCATAATGTACTAGGTGGTAGGTACTTTAAAAGAATTGCATTAGGCAAGAAGTTTTCATGAGAAAAGAAGTTAATGGCAGAAATGCTAAGTAAATATTTTAAGAGCAGATCATTGACAGTTTTTCATAAGGAGCTTGCACATTAAAATGGCTCTAAAACTTGTCTGCTGAAGACGATAGCCGTAGAATGGCGGTCTTTGAGATGTGGGAGTGAGCAGGGCTAAATGAGTGGAAAGAAAAACAAACTAATTAACTCACTGGACAGGGTGGTAAAGGGGAGAGGATTGTTGATGAGCAAATGAGGCATTAAGAATAGATGCAGGTCATTTTGAATGGCGACGTTTAGGGTTCTAATATGAGAGGTGAGTACCTTAGGCCAGGGGGTTAGGGGTTCGAATAGGAAGGAAGAGAATTTGGACGGAATGAAAGAGGAAGGAAGTGTGCGGGGAATCGAGGAAGCTCATTGTAGTGTCATGTCACTTTTGATATTGTTAGGCGAGGCTAAAAATGTTGATGGGTTCAGTTTGTGCCCATTCAAAACCTTCGCTGAATTTTACAGTACCGAATATTATTTGTTTTAGTCACGTATTTGATGGAAGTACAAAAAATAAAAATTATCATATTCATGAATTTTCAGGGAATAAAAATATTTAAGAAGAGATTTTAAAGGTGTATTAAGTTTATAATACTGATGAAAATTACTTTAAGAAGCGTGGATATATTTCACCGTGAAGTTTTCTATAGTGGTTTAACATCTGACTAGGTATTACTGATTTTCAACACGCTGATCAAATTCGCTTATGGCAACCGTAGAAGAAAGTACTCCACATGCCAAAGACATACAACCAAAATTCAATCCCCATCCCCACTCCAACCCATACGCTTTCCCTTAAATATGAAGATTGGACATTTGGCTAATGAAATTTTAAACGCGTCCTCCGATCGACCGGCAATCCAGAGCTCAACCTCTCCGATTCAAAGAGTCACCTTTGCCCAGGTGTCTACGCGGCCCGGGATCTTTGGCCTCTGGCATAGGGCATCGGCCCCAAACCATTGGTCCCCTGGAAGGGCGCCAGTTTTCCGGGCCAGTCCTTTTCACTTCTTCCACAACCAGAGCCAAGTCGTTTCCGCCCCTCCAACCGCCGCCCAAATTCCTTCCCCCATTCCCATTCCACCTTATTTATCGTCTTCGGAAAACTTTCCTTCAACTTGTTTCCGGTTCCAGCGAGGAAAATATCCCATTGGCCCTCATGAATGTATGTTGACCATCAGGCTCATGTAGAAAGGCTGGTGGAATCTTAACCGATACACATAGACTGCTAAAACTGCTATTTACGCTACAAGTATAATGGTAACTGAATTTTTATCGAAAAATATAGAACTTGGTGGTCAATGAAACCAACTCTGTGACCTGTCTGGTAACTAAAAATTTACAGGAACCTGAGTTTATTGATAGTGTGTCGAAACCACATGCTTCATTCACAGGATTCATAGCCTTTGCCAGGTGACTAAGACTTGTAGAAGAAGGGAAACAGGAGTGGATGATAAGTGCCGAAAGTGGTATGTCTAGTGAAATACTTTTCTAAGCCTAAGGATGGAGATCAAAGTAACATGATTACGGTCACAGATATTCAGAAGGAGCCATGAGAATAAATGGAAGAGGCTCAAAAGTGAAATGAAAAAAAATTTAAGTGCATTCAAACAGAGTGGAGAATGGAAAGGAGACAAACTTAAATTACTGCGGTGGAAGTTATGCATTAAGAGAGGCGATGGAAAGCTTAGTGGTCATTTTACTATTAGGGATAGGTAACTAACTTGTTAGAGGTAGGATTTTTCATGAAATTGGGAAGGATTGAGGGAGTCCCGGCGTCGGCATTAGCCTACTCTTAAAGAAAGACCGCAAGGTCACAAAATATAACGTCCCGTTCGATGGACAACGCAGTACTCCACTCGACGGGCTTTCAAAAATGTATCCAAGTAGGGACGTGGATACTACCGAAAAATTATGTCACTCCCAGGATTAGAACCAAAACCCTCGTGGTAGACCTTTACTCTGTTGGGTATCTTACAGATAATGAACGAATATGCTATGCAATTCTTTGAGTAATTATCCATAATAAGGCAATACTCCAAAACCCATTGTAGGAGTGTCTAAAAGGTATGTTGACATTCCAGAATGAAATCGGAGAAAAATAAGTCTTTGCAAAGGAGACATGTAAAAATGTCTTATTATTCCACATCTACATAAATACCCTGCGAGCCACCAAAAAAGGTGTATGGCAGGTGGTAATGAATGAATAATAGGCATGCGGAGAACTGAATATAGGTAAAGACTAGTCAGGATGGAGAAGAGCGTAAAAATTTACCAAGTCGGAGTGTCAAAGAGAAAGAGTGTAGATGGGTTACACACATTTTACTAATCCAGCAGTCAACATGGCAAGTGTGTTTCATAGTTTTGCAGATTATGCTAGGTTTTTCTTTCCTTACATAACAACCTTACTATGAAGACATCGAAGCTACATACGAATGATAACTAACTAGAGCTAACTAAACCAACTTGATAGCCAGCGGACGAAATTAATAAGATAAATTTAAATTGAGGCAAGGGTTGAATGCTCCTTAAAAAGTAAAGGTATTGTTAAAGAATCAAAATCACCGGAAAGGGAAAGTGAGCGGGAGATAGTAAGCTGCAAAGCACAGGCAAAGTAAACGTTAATAAAGATTAAAAAAAAAGAGCTAAATATACGCAATAGCAGGATCCATTTCAGAAAAAAGTATTTGCTGTTTTCTTTTGTAGTTCTTAACTGGAGCATAGCAGCAGTAGAGAAAATATGTTGTTATTGTTGAATTATAACATGAAAAAATGAAATTATTGAAATGTTTTTACAGAATCAATCTATATGCAGACAAAAAAATGAATGAGGGTGGGCAAAGAGGAAGGACTATGATAAACGTGTACATTACGAAAGTTACATTGAACTGGATAAATTATGAGGAGCGATACCTTAAATTGATGGATTTAAGACCCTACCGAAGGTCTTAAATGAAGTAAACGTTGTGGCGGAAGAAATGAGAGAGAGACCAGGAAGAGACACGACAACCAGGTGATGGAAGACATAATTTTCAAGGCAGCGTGGAGAATTAAGATCTATAAGGAAGAGGAAAAATACTGGGATTCATGACGAGCTACTCACACACCTATAGGTTAACCTAAAATCTCGAAAATGTTATAATCCGTACTTCAAGTTTCATTTAATATAAAGTCAAATGTTTTAGTTCGTTCAAAGTTTGCAGACTTGCAATGTTTAGTTTGTTCAAAGTTTTTGCAGAACTTTTTTTTGGTAAATACAATTTTAGCCCGGTAAATACACTTCATCTTGCGTTTCATGGTTGAATGTGAATTTTTAGAAAAAACATAAATACACAAAAATGGAGTACATGCGAAAGAAAAAATGACCTATTTTTAATATTCCAGCTTAATCATCAAAGCGAATTACATTCGCATGATTAATCGGCTCCATCTGTTGAAGATGGCTGGCATCTCCGAAATAATAACACTGACTCGGCAACACTATTGTTTATTCCGTCGATATTGTAGGGAAATAACGTGCGAGTGTTATTTTTATGTGTTCTTATATTCGCAAGAATTCAAGAGCTCTACGGCCTCTAGGTTAAATAATAATAAGGGGGGAAAACTCCACTGGCTGTAAAAAACAGTCGCAACTCTGTCAAACTGTTCTTATATTGTTTGTTGCTGTCCAAGTTTTATCTATTATATATAGAAATAAATACACGTTTGATAAAAAATAAGCCAAATAGATGTATGTATGTATATTTATATATATATTTTTTTCGCCGTAATATTTATTCGCCGAATAATTATTCACCGTGTGGCGGGATTTCGTGTTTGAAAGTGCATTTGGCCAATGCGGTTCATCTCTTCTTCTGGCTATGCGTCCCATTAAACGCACTGTTCCTATCCTTTATGATGTTGTATGATTGATAACCTACTGTCCTTTCCTCTTGTGTGTGTTGTCCATTTCTCCTTTGGTGGGCGAAACAGCTCTCTAACGCCATCTCTTTGCCAAGGAGTCGGGGCATTTGGTTGCTTGAAAAAATCTTAGTGTTCTAAATTAGATTAGTAGGTTTAGTCTGTCCCGAGGTCAGAAAATTGCTATTGGTTAGTGAAATATTAACATCAAGGAAGATGATCTATGAGGATGAGATGGGAGATCAAGGAATTGAGGGAGCCTATGTTATATGGCCAGAGTAGAAAAATGTCATCAATATAACGGAGCCACATAAGGGGTTTTAGGAAATTCATTTTTTGGAATGGAATGAATAAAATAAATGGAATTTCAATGGAAGGCATTCAGTCCCTCAAATTCATCCTTAAAGAGCTGTGCCCCATCCTCCAAAACCACAACATTTCGTCCAACCTTCTTCCCAAATGCCCCTATGCTACCTTTAAACGGCACGCCTACCTATCAGATCTGCTTAAATCCACCAAGCCTCTTTCCAAATCCCCTCCCACCCCTAGAATCACACCCACTCCTTGATTACGAGCAAGATGTAAAACTTGTCCTATTTTCACCAATCCACCCCTCTCCATTCCACCTTTTAACTCTCTCCCGCCCTTCCCGCACTCCTCATGCACATCTCAGAATGTAGTCTATCTCTTGACATGCAAACTCTGCCCGGTATTTTACATAGGCCAGTGCTCCACACCCCTGAACCTCAGGATAAACAATCATCGCGCCTCATGTAATCCCTCTTCCCCCTCTGCGGGTCTTCCCATCCCAAAGCATGCCTCCTACAACAACACCTCTTTCAACCAGTGTTACAGTGTTTCCATTCTAGCATCCCTTCCCCCATCCGATAACCCAATAAAATTAAAAACAAAGGAATTGGCATTTATATGGCTGTGTAAAGCCTATCAATATCCGGGTCTCAATGTCGTTCACTAATTATAGAGGGCCGAAGTGGACAGGTGCAGATTTGTTTCATTAGGGATAGTAGGATATTTTCTTTGTCCGCATGTACTGTGTTATTCTTGGCCTGGGGTTTGACTTGTTGAGTCCTGATGATGACTTGGTAAGTTGACACCTGAGCCGTAGATGTTGCAATGTCTGCGGATTGACTGTTTGTTTTCTGTGTCGCTTGGGAATTTTTTCTGCACCCTTCCTCTCATACCTATCCCAGCTCTGCTCCCATCTGGCCTCAAACCCGTTCTCCCCTTCTCCCGTCCCCTTCTCTCTCTCCCCCACATACCTTTCACCAGTCAGTCCTTACTAATCTTCCGAGGAAGACGGAGCACAATTCCGTCGAAATTATGAAAAAATAATGTGTAAGTGTTCCTTTTATGTGTTCTCATATTGTGTGTTGCTGTTTAAGTTTTGTACTTAACACGTCCGTGTTACTTCGAAGAAATCATCTATTATATATATATATATATATATATATATATATATATAGTGTGTATGCATTCAACACACACAAACAGCAAAGCTTAGATTAATTATTCCCTTGAGTTATTACGGATATGATACAGTCACTTAATGAAAAAAGGAAACTTCTTGTTTATCTAGAAATATTGCATGAATCACGATTAAGATAACTGAATACGATGCATTAAATCGCTTTCCCGAGTAAACGTTCTGCGGCTATCAGAGCGTCATTCAGGAATCGATTGTGTTCGCAAAATCCCAAGAATTGCTGAATGATGCGAAATCCGAAAATTATCACCGTTTAAACGTCGGTGGAGTTCGCAAAGATCTCAATTTTACGGGAGAATAAACCCCACTCCATAGCGATTCTCCCCCTTCAGTTTGAACGCCCTAAATCCCTCAAATCGAAAAAAAGGCCGACTCTCTCGGCCCCCGAAAGTTTTCAGTCATCGGCGAGCGTTTTTGCCTGCTAACTCGCGGAATATCATTAGAAAGTTCGGGCCACAGTGTTGGCCGACTTTCACGCCTTCAGGAGCTGTAACTTAACTCCCGAAGGAATCGGGAGGATTCTAGGCAACTCATAATATTCCGCCCCCAACCTCACACGACGGGGAATATTTAAAGCGAAATTCTACCCTCCCTCTCTAATCCCTTCTACCTTACACCGTCCGGTCTTAATTTCTGTTTGCTTTTGGGAGACAATAGCCGGGTCATGGACGAAAACAAGGTGGAAAAGCGATTCAGCTGATTAACTCCCATTAAAAAGCTTCTGAAGACGCTTTGAAACTTCTTCATTTCCTTCTCTCCTAGCTTTAGTACAAAGATGTGTCTGCGAGTTAATTGAATTCTCTCGGTGCAGCCTTTAAAGCGCCGACCGTCCACTTTCCGTAATAAATTATTTTGGCCTAATTTTTAAGTGAAAAGACTGGAAATTTGCAGTGTTACGATGAAAATTTGAGGCCTTTGGAGTTGGGAAGGAGAGGAATCGTGACAAAACGGAAAAAAGTATTACTACCCGAATGGAATTGTTTGAAGCCGGAGAAATTTTTGCCAGGCACGATCGGAACAAATCCCCAAAGAAATATTTCAATTGGATTAAGGAATGCATTGCGGTACCCTTACAGTTCTAATTCCATCTTTTCTATTTTATTATTGGATGATGGAGATGAAACTTGGAACTTCGAGAGATGCATTAAGAATAATGGGAGTGGGGACATCAAAAGTATTTCCATGCTTCATATGGTTGCCGAACCCCATAAGTTTTGATCTTTTGATCTCTAAGGGTATTTGGCCTGATTTAATATTTTATAGTCATCATAATCCTATGTATCTACGAGTATGATTGGCATGTTGCCGCAATCCGAACTATCCTGTTCCCTGCCAGTCTCTTCATTCCGTCATTGCTCCCTACGTCAATATTTTCCATTTCTCACTTCACATAGCCCATTCTTGGCCTTTCTCAGTCACTTAAATTCTTGTATATTATCATAATGATTCTATAGAACTATATTTTAACCGCATCCAACATTTTTTCTCAGATCCTCCCATCGTTCGAATTTTATATATGTAGGAACTAGACTCCATGCATGACTTTTAATGAATTGCTTCCCTATGTCTTTCACCCTCTCCATTATTTTGGTTATACTCCTTACTTGGCCATTATTACTGGGATTCTACCTTTTTAGTAGGTTTTGGATGGTCACGGACTATGTACCGGCACAGCGATAGATTTCTTTGGTTCTCCCAAAAAAACATAACCTGCATCTGACACCATCATAAACCTGTCATTCTGCGTAAATCCTTCATTCCTTTCCATATGCTGTTCCTATCCCAACCTCATTCTCTTTTGCCTTAAATTCTTTCCTCCATCACAGTCTTCAACATCCAATTCCCAATCAAAATTCTCTGCATCAATCTTTCCTGTCTCTTTTGGATATTTCACAAAATTCCCCTCTACTCCCCCACTATTACTTTTACTTCCTTATTTTTTTCCTTTTTGTGCAAGGTCCTTTTCCATCCTTCTCCACACACATATTTTAAAAGTCTCCAATATATATGTCCATAGTCTTTCTTCAACGACCATGTGTCCAGGCCTTACAAAACCACGCAACTTATCAAGGTTTTGACAAGTGTTTTTCCTAACATATATACTTAAAGGCCCTGTCATCAATGC
This sequence comes from Hetaerina titia, assembly GCA_037158775.1. NCBI lineage: Eukaryota > Metazoa > Arthropoda > Insecta > Odonata > Calopterygidae > Hetaerina > Hetaerina titia. The sequence continues at coordinate 32,121,087 of CM073777.1, forward strand.
CTTCCTTCTGGTGAAAGCCACTTACCTCCCACAATCATCCTCATGCCCCTACTAAGATGGTAAAATCTTGGTCCAAAACACTTCCGAGATAGTTAAACATTTTCACTGCTAAATTTTATTACTACCTATTTTAATTTTCAACTATGTTTTCCTCTTTCTCGAAAACATTTTACATGGTTGATCATTTTATGCCTATCACGCTGGTATCTAATGCCCCCAGCAATGATTTCTACCCCTTGGCTGACTGGCAAACTGAAGAGTTATCATCCCCAACCCTAACTGATTTCATGAGTTAAGTTCTACAAAATCTATTAAAAATATATTTTTGGACTAATACACCCAAAACCATTCCAATGAAATATATGTTCAGGTAAGGGACACGGGAATTACTATTCAGTTATAAAAGATTTTAAAGTTTAAGAAGAAAACTGTTGTCTAAAGAATACTTACTCATCCTAATTGGGGAGTGTTTTGGAACAGAATTTTTACAAGGAAACTTGTAGAAAAATTGTGATATCAAATCAGGTACTTAGACAGAGGAAGATGTTAGTGATTTTAAATTAAATAGAGAGTGGGAATAAATGATAATAAAAGAGTTAACAATAAAGTTCATAGTTTTATGATCCACACCGACAATATTAAAAGGGGAAAGTTATGATGTATACATACACGTTGAAACTCATAAAATTAGACAATATGGGAAAAAAATATCTCCATCTGAGTGAAAGAAAATGTTTTAAAAATTCAAGTTTAATGGAGCAATTGGGTTCACTCAACATTTGAACGACACAAAATCAGAATGACTTCGAACCTTTCAAATCGGAACTCATTTTGCATTTAATGATCAATAGGTTGAAATTGGACGCTTTTAAAATAATTAAAATTGTAAATAGACCGGAAAATACATGACATTTAATTTAGCACCAAATTGTTCTCTACTCGTGAAACTCACTTTAATATCCGTACACGCTTGTGACTATTCACTTAATTGAAAAGGTACCTTTGTTGAAAAAGTACCTTCCAGTTGGGATTATTCCTCCAAGCTCGCTATCAGCTGGGTTTTAGTTCTCATTGTCCACTGTTGAATTATCTTAATCCTGATTGAAACTAAAATTAGATTCTATTTTTTGTATATGAATTCTATTTTACCTTGATTCCCACATACTTCTGACCTCATTCATCCTCATCCCTTCCCAACGTGGCAATTTTGACTTTCTGAGATACACAAGGTCCTTGTTGAATCGAAATCATCACCTTTAAAATTACGACAAAACCATGGAGGGGTTCTTATGCGTGGTAAGTATCAGGAAGTTTGACTTTTCAACTGAAATGCCAATAATTTTCACAGCGCGAAGACTACTTCAGAAAGAAGATGTGATATGATATGATTGAGTAGCGTGAAGTTGTATACTGTTCAAAAAAGCAGAATGTTGAACAACTGGTACGGGAGAAGGAAATATATATTTTCTGCAGAGATCATGGAGCAAGAGACTATGGATTGTAGGAGAAAGAAATATTGCCAGGACTGACGTTTTTTAAAAATACGAAGTTTAGTTCGAAGCACACGGTTATTTTCCAAGAACCGTTCAAAACCTGCCACAGGTGACCCCGCTTAACACTATTCCATAGTTCTTAGATTAATTGAGTTAGAGTAAATGGTTCAATATTGGTCCTCCGATGGATTATTTATTTTCCACCATTGAATCAATCTCCGGAGAATTGGCGCGACATTAAAAAACCACTATCTCAACAGCGGGATTTTAAGCCTTCCCCCCTCTTTACACCAATTGAACAAGCTGATTAAGAGTCCAACTTCATGCAAATACACCCGGATAAGTTTTTTTTGTTGCTGTGCTAACGGTTTGTGTCCTTCTCAAATAAGCACTAAACATTAATGATGGTATGTACCACACCTTGAAGATTACCATGCATAATGGGAGAAGCAGAGACATGGAAGAGTCGTCTCTATTTTTTATCAATCATTTTCGAGGCGGAAATTTTCATTTCTATTTCACGGTTATTTAAAAAAATTCATGATTTTTGTTAACATGAACTGGAATTTTTTAAGTACTCCATGTACTAATATTGCTGAATTTTCTTCATTTTATTGTGAACAATAAAATGAAAACTTATTCAACGCTCTGATCTATTATCCGTAATGAAATGAACCAAATTATCCAAAGCACTCATATCCATCATTATTTCAAACTTGTATTGAACTTGAATTGCCAGCAATCCTCTTATCAACTGTGACACTTATCACTGCAATTGAGCAATTCAGCAAAACCTACGGCAACGCTGTTTGTTCGAATTTTGATGTAAATTATGTAGAACATTCTATCCATTAAATCGCGTGTGGTTATGGCTCTTATTGGTATCTTATCGACAAAATAATATCAATGACAACGTCGCAAATTTGCCATTGTATTACCACAGGTTGTCTCCAATATCCGTTCACTTAAAATATATTTGTTCACATTAGCGAAAAATATTGGGACGTTTATGTGTCTCAAAGTGCCACACTGGCAGGACGTGGTAACTAATATCTCATTAAGTACTTGCGGACTAATGATCATAAAATTCTTTTTAATTTCATGACCATAGCAAATACATTTTTCGTCAAAATAAATTTTGAAGACAGAAATAATCTCATATTTAAATATCTTCATTTGTCGCAGTAATACTTGAATTGAATATAACTCAATTAATTTGAATTTATAAATCTGTTCTTGCCACACAAATATTCGTATCTCTCAAGTTTTTATGTCTTTTGTGACCCTCTGCCACGAACAAAAATAGTTTTAAATATATTTTTCATTGGGTGGACAGTTAAATAGTTGCGAACAGCAGTACATACGTTAATCTTCATTGAGCATCCTTGAGTAGAGAAGGAATTTTATAAAGAGTACTTCATAATTCTTGATAGGTGACTTTAAATATTTGGATTATATCCGTACACAAAGGTTGCGCTCGGAGCACAGCTAAATAAAGAAGTACCATTGAAAGTTAACTTTGTGACGAATGTTTTACCGGCGTTATAAAATCTACGGTAATTGAATAGTAATCATGGATGAGTAATGATAACTGCTAAGAATATTATTACCATTTAAACGGATTAATTTTAAGTTACTGCATAGAATGATTCTGAAGTGCTCTCCTCTTACATAATGCACTAAATGAATGGATTGATTGTCAAGGTTGACAGCATATGTAGTATGGGAGAGATTGAGAGTAGAAATTATGAAGAATAACTATTTTTATGGGGCACAAAGCATTTAAATAAGACATATTATATATATATATATATATTCATTCAAATTGAAATAGAGATAAGGAAAATGGTAAAGGAACACATATAAAGGACAAACACAACAGAGGTGGGGATGGCGGATGTGAGCAGATCACGAATGTAAAAATATTGCTTGCTAACCTACTGTCCATTCTCCTCTTGTGTTTGTCACTTTCTCCTTTGGTGGGTGTAACAGCTCCCTAACGCCATCTTCTGGGTAATGATTCGGAGCACTTTGGCGCTTTATAAGATCGCAGATTTCAATGTAAAAGTACTCTTCCTCGATAGCTCAGGTGGTTTAGAGCATCCGCCCGGCAAGTGGAGAGATCCGGTGTTCAAGTCCCGGTCGAGGAAAATATTTTTACATTCGTGATCTGCTCACATCCGCCATCCCCACCTCTGTTGTGTTTGTCCTTTATATGTGTTCCTTTACCATTTTCCTTATCTCTATTTCAATTTGAATGAATATTTATTCGCCATATGGCGGTATTTCGTGTTTGAATGTGTATTTGGCCAATGTGGCTCGTCTCTTCTTCTGGCTATGCGTGCCATGAAACGCACCGTTCCTATCCTTTATGATGTTGTATGCTTGCTAACCTACTGTCCATTCTCCTCTTGTGTTTGTCAATTTCTCCTTTGGTGGGTGTAACAGCTCCCTAACGCCATCTTCTGGGTAATGATTCGGAGCACTTTGGCGCTTTATAAGATCGCAGATTTCAATGTAAAAGTACTCTTCCTCGATAGCTCAGGTGGTTTAGAGCATCCGCCCGGCAAGTGGAGAGATCCGGTGTTCAAGTCCCGGTCGAGGAAAATATTTTTACATTCGTGATCTGCTCACATCCGCCATCCCCACCTCTGTTGTGTTTGTCCTTTATATGTGTTCCTTTACCATTTTCCTTATCTCTATTTCAATTTGAATGAATATTTATTCGCCATATGGCGGTATTTCGTGTTTGAATGTGTATATATATATCCTTGAAATTGACCCTTTCCGGCGACGCACAAACACACAAACACTCGGATAATAAATATTCGACACAGAGAAACATAAAGGAAGGACACTTAGAGTAGATAATGACATTTCGACGGCACCGCCGTCGTCATCAGAATCTTTATAGATTTCAGAATATATATATATATATATATATACATATATATATATATATATATATACATATATATATATATATATATATATATATATATATATATAAACTGGATTGAGTTATTTAAGTGAGCAGAAGTTGATAAAGCTCCCAAACTACAGATTTTAATTAGTGAGGCTATCTAATAATTTTTAAGATTCAACTATGAGATTCACCGAGGGGAATTGATTCCTCCACGTTATCGGAAATTGGTTCCTTAAGGTTCAAAACGTGGACGAAGTTTGACGATGAAGGATAGGTTAGAGTCGACAGCAGGACGTTTTCAAACTACATACAAGCGCGCTAGGTTTCAGGGATTTTGCAAGGCATCGTTATTCAGAGCGGAAATCATTGGCGTCACCAAAGCTACCGTAATTGGGAATTGGGTTAGTTTGGTGGTAGTTTACCGGCTTCCCAATCTAAAGGGCAAGTTTCGAATCGAGGTGGTGATAGTTTTTGCCTAATTCCCTATCTGGCTATCATATGGAGGGACTTTAAGTGGGGTACGATGTTCGTCTTATGGGATGTTAACTTATGGACCTCTTGGCGACTATCGTTATGAGTGGGCAAATGCCGACGCTACTTTTCTCTCTATCCTACCTTCATTCCTTCAAAAACTTATTCCTTGAAATTACCTTCTTATCCCTGATGTCGGGAATGATCTTAGCTGTCAGTCTCCTTTCCTAATAATTACCACTGGGGGCATCTACACTGGGGGTTCGGGTACCAGCAGTTCTGGAACGCACCGCTTTCAAACACGTCTTGTGTGTACCTCTTCCGCTACCAAGATGTGGGCAGCAACCCAAAAATTGTCAATATTTCTGATTGTCCTGTCTATTTGACGGTCTTTTCTCATAACGGCAGAAGCAATGTTAATGTTTACCTCTGGAAAGGTATTTTCTGGAACTCCGAGTAAACTTTCGAAATTGATTGTCTCTACTCCTTATAAATTTTAACTTACTCTTAATCATGTTATAGAGAATAAATTACTCTCCATGAGACTCCTGTCTCAGTACATAGGCCTCAACTGATGATTATTTTAGGTGAAAGCAAAACTTCAAGGCAAATCTTGTATGTCCTTCCATATTTGCCATAGGCGATCTGGACAAAATTTAAATTGCAACGCTACAATGCAATTGCTACTGGCGTATAACTAAAGTCAAGTAATTGAAATGCTTATGAAATATACATTTCAAATTAAGCTAACAATATAACAGAAAATGTACATGTTTGTGAAATAAATTATGCGAAAAAAATTATGCATATGAATACTTTTCATTGAAGAGGTTTTCTATGTAAAACTTTGTTAATGTTTATTTTCCTCGTCCAAATTATATTCTTCATTCTCCCTGGAATTATAACTAAAAAACCTCCAATTTGTGCTTACGCCAGGTTTTGTATACCCAAAATACAACGCTCAATACTGACATCTGAATTAATAATTCCTTCAAATCTTTTCTCAGCGTAAATATAATCAATTCCCTTCTTACGACTGATTCTTTTGCAATGTAATTCTTCTTAGGGGTTAGGTGGCAAAAGAGATTTCACAGTCTCAATTTCGCCCCAAAATAAAGATGACTATCTATCATCTCCTGATATCCCTTCTCTTATATTTTTTCTCTTAAAATACTTCTATTGATAATGATTATAGAAATACGTATGTTGTGTCGATATAATAATTCCCAGTTATTCTAATGGAGCGGATATGTGACTCCCCATCATAACGTACGTAATCTTTTTCCGGCGCGAAGATTGAATACCTCCTCTGAAATGTAGCAATTCTTTTTACTGTTGTATTAATAATCACCAAACAACATTACTAGTAACGCCGTTTTTTCATTTAATTGAAATACCCTCATTAATTATATAGTTAATTATAATAGCTATCTGCTTACAGTCTTGTAAGTCACCACAACATTATAAAACTTTATTTAATATATATATATATATATATATATATATATATATATATATATATATATATCTTTTGTGTTAACAAAAACATGTAATGAAAAAGCAGAAACGTTCGTGGTACATGTAGACTAAGTAATTTCCGTTCTATTTTATCTTGACTATTGATGTGCCACCTTTAAATATGTGTTTCATATCTAAATTAAGGATCACCGGTTAAGATGCTGAAATTACCATGAGACGGTGGTTGTGGTAATGAAATAGATTTATTTAATGTCGGCAATATTTATCATTTGGCCTTGCGGTAATGCAGTTGGTACTTATCAGTTCAAATTTATTTTCTTAGATTCTGTAGTCCAATAGAAATTTATCCAAAAAATACCTTATTCCTATTTTCACACACCTTCTTTGTTGAATGACGTATATGCATAAAATACCAGGAAAATTAAATGGAATTATAATTAGAACGAGTTTATGCATTTAGGCGCGGTGAAATGGTTTTGTATGGATAAAATCCATTTTATTTAAATACACCGCCATTAATTTTCGTTATAACGATGACCAGGATTTTGATAATGGAAAATAACCGTTGACTGCACCCCGAGACTTAACATCACTTTATCACTTGCCAATTTAACTCAGAAACCGCTGACGGAATTAAGTTTTGCTCTACTGGGATTACTTTCAGCGCTAATGTGTTGGGTTCCGCTTTTCTCTGTTTACTGCGAACTCCTGACCTAATTGCCAATTTGCCTTGCGGTGCTCAACTATCGTTAAAGTACTTATGACCTATGAAACGCGCATTAAAATTTCTTGATTGTTGCATAAGAATTTCGCTTTAATTGGATTTAGGGTGATATATTTACCATGGTTCCCTATTTTCTTGATCCACGATATAAATAACTTCTCTTCAAACATTTAATACCCAATAAGAGCGTTCAATATTAATAAGGTAACACAATAATTCTTAGCTTTATTTGGTGTCGCGTTGTATTTCTCTTTGCAGGCCGATTAAGTTTTTTTAATAGGATTAAACGGCTGTATTTCTTCTTAAAAAACAGCATCTCCCCGGATTTTGGCCAATACAATATCGACTGGGCCGAATGACGAGTGCAAACTTCCATCTACAGAGAATGTAGCTGATCGGTTAACATATCTTCTTTATAATGGAAAACGTGAATTATGATTCGTTGCCATTAATCCCATTTCCTTTTTAAATGACAATTCATTGTTCAAATTTGATTTGTCGACAGGGATATAATGATGAAATAAGAGAGAAAGTTAGAAAAAGATAACTCAGCAGTATATTTCAGCCTATATTTGTAGGTTTTTAAATGAACGAAATGGTATGCCTATCAAAATATCAGTGACAGATGAGGATGACATTAACTAGCGAATTCTCACAAATTGAATCCCGGTATTAGCCAATAACGAAGAAGAAAAACCAGTATCTTCGAAACTCATTGATCAGGCGCTATAAGGTTATACAGTGAGAACCTACACGCTTAGTAATCTCTAGCGTGTAGGATGTCTTAAAACGCTAATGATTGGTTCATTACTAGTCAGTAAAATGGGATAGGTTCTTCTCCATCATTTGAAATACGGAAAGAATGGCAACTTATGGGTACTGCTAAGAATACTAAGGATATTACTGTATTCTAAATGAATAAAGGTTGTAGTGACATCAAACGAAACCTAGGCCAAGAAAGCTTTGCTGCCGAACGAGCAAACATAGCACTTGATGAAGAATTGGTGACGCAAGGTAGCGGTATATGACACATTTTGAGTGGATTCAATCTACTGATTTGAAAGACGGATGGATTTAAAAACATAATAGAACCCTTCAGAACAGGATATTGGAAATTGTTGCTGACTATTAAACACAAACACACATGAAAAATCGAGGATTTCTGGTGAGAAATATTATGAGAAACAGATACAAATAGAGCAAGAGCGCTGTACTGAAAGGAAGAAAAAATTGGATTGATTTCAAGAAACTTGAGTCACAAAACATTTGTTAAAAGGGAATCCCCATTAAAAAATTCAATTAAATATGAAATCTATGAAAGTGAGATACCAATGCGGAATAAGTTATGAACTTGGGAATAAAAGAACAAGAGAGTTGACTTCGAAGAATATTGAGATGAAAAGATAAGTTATTTTCCCAATATTTCATATATTTCTGATTGTTGTTCGGGAGGGATTTTTCCTCCGTAAAGCATGGTGGCCAAGTAGAAGTTTAAGACCTTGTGAATAATGACCTGGGTTTGATTCTGGGTACAATATTTGGCAAATCTCAGCTTCACTCAAACTGAGTGATTCTTTCTGATGTGCGTATCACACATCGATAGAATTCACCTCGTAACGTAGCCCAACAGAATTGGACGAGTACCCTCCATACCCTCTATAACCTTAGAGTTGATTGTTGTGGTTAATATATTTTACGGTGTGTTTTAAGCTAGGTTGAGTTTTTGAGAATCATGGGCTTCCATAAAAAATTGTTTGATGATTGTTTCATGCTCTTCGTTCTTTCACTACGTTTTTCTCAGACCCCACAGCTTTTCTACATGTACAAGATTTGTATAACAGTATCGGAAACCATTTTTTCCTGACGTGTGCGTGAAGTGCTGAATTAAGGCTATCGGTTCTGTGTGCGCATTATTGCAGAACATATTGGGATTAATAAGATAGTGCACAACATTAACACTGAAAATTTAGCGATGAAAAATATCTGCGCTAGATTTGTCCCGATCTTGACGGACGGTCGGACGGCAGGGTCGTGCGTCCGCTTGCAAAAGCCTTCTGCAACGCGTCGAAGGCCTTCTGCAACACACTTACAATCCTAACCCTGCACCAGCAGACTATTTCCTATTCTCCAAAGGATAATCCCCCCTCAAAGGACACTACTGCAGGACCCTCTGAATCCCGTCAAAGATGCTTGAAAGCGTACCCTTAAGAACCTTCTGGATTCCGCCTACCAGGGAGCCTTCCAGTCGTGAAAAAGCCGCTGGTAAAGTGTGTTGACGCTCAAGTGATCTACTTCGAAGAATTTTGCGGCATTGCAATATCTGAAATAACCCTATTTTTCCCGAAAAATTTCCCTATACCTTTCATACATACCATGTATGCCATCATCACAGGTCTTCTGCCATGGTTGGAAGGTCCATCGTGGCCTCTTCTTCAACATGTCTTCCTTTCCTGTGCCTTCCTCTTCATATCCTCATACACTTTATCTTCTTCCACATCATACGTCATTTTGACCCTCCTACCTACGCCCTCTCTTGCCCGACCCTTCCACTGTGTTTTCTAGCACCTTCATCAAAAGGCAGTCCCTTAATAGCACATGTCCAAGCCAATTTCTTTTGCCTTTTTCGATTCTTTCAGAAATCTTCTCTCTCCTTCCTCGCTCTCCTCAGCATTTCATCACTTCTCACCCAGTCTGTCCATTTTATGTTTAACGTTCTTCTCCATACCTACCTCTCAAACGCCTCCAGCCTTTCTATGTCCCTTTGTAAACAGTCCATGTTTCACATCCACATAACATAAAAATCCATACGTAAGATTGCACTAGTCTCTTTCTCAGTCCAAATTCATCAAGCAACAAAACACTTTTCTTTTCCTGCTGAACCCTTCCTCGCATCGATATCCTTATTGTGATTTCCTTTTCATTCCTTCAGCTTTTGTTTATCTCCGTATCTAGACGACGATGATACCTCTCCATTTTTTCTAGCCTTTCTCCCCCATTACAATATTTATTTCCTCATCTGCACCTACATTCATTATTTTGGTCCATCCATACTCCTCCTTCATGCTCTTTAGTTTTCCGTATCATTTAGTACCCTGCGAGTCACCACCAAGGTGTGCGGCAGGGGGTGATTGTACACAAGACTACCTTTAACCCGAAACAACTTTAGCTCCTAGCGCGGTCGAACAAACGTTATTTTATTCTGATCCTTTATCGTTCGTGAGAAAAATGATATCTTAAATCTATTTTTTATGCACTTAATCTCTCGTATTTTATTGATATAATCCAACATTTCCTACCGTAATATATTGTAAGATATCAGATTAAATATTTCAAAATCGTTTCTAAAGAGGCATCCTTCCAATTTATACTAGAGTTTTAATCTATAATGTAACCTTCGCTCCGTGAGTAACTCCTAGCACAGATCCTCTAATAATTTTGATACGCTACTCAGTTTGCCATTACAACGTTTCACAAATCTAGCTCCTCTACGCTGCATAATATCCAATTAGGGAATTTTAATTGTTTTTCTTCTTAAACAAAAGGGCCATGTCATCAGTAAACCTGGTGAAAGTAATCCTTCTTCCTCCCACTGACACTCCCGTATCTTCTCTCTAGTACGTTACTCAGTGTTACTGATGCGCTATTTTATCACTTTTTTTATGAGACGGGAGTTAAATATGCAATACACCTCAGTATAAAATTTTCATCCACCATCACAGGTAGTCTAAAGCTTAGAGTTGGGTAGAATGACACCTGAAGTAACGAAGACTTTGTCGTTTAATAAGCTCTTCCTCAAACCTTAATCTTTGTTTACCCTACATGATTTTTTCCACAGTTCCTCACACTCCTACCTCTCTTCTTGCACACTTCCTTGTCTTCCTTTTTTCACACAAACCTCTATTTTCTGCCGTATCCTTTATCATCTCACTACATCTCAGTATTCAGCACGCTTGGTCTTTCTGCCTACCTTGAATTTCCCCTTTCACTCTTCCTCCTCACATAAACTGAGCACTTTCCTACCCTCTCTTTCACCATGTCTCAAGCTTTTGCATTAGTCTTCAAACCAGTCAACAATATTTTTGTTGTTATTTATTTTCTCCAAATCTGAAAAGGGTCAAATTTATGTTATTTCTCTTTCCTCATGGATCAGCCTTTAAGAAACATGAAGTGCCACACTTCTTAAAGGTCTTACCGTTTCCCTTGCCTCTTCAGTAAGAGTGTAACAGTATTGTACTCGTCACTTCTCTTAATACATGTTTTTTTAGTCGGGTCGACTTTTCTCTTGTAATCCACTAATTTTGCCGCAGTTATATTCCCAATAGTATATTTATTTGTCGTTGTCAACGTTCACAATGCCTAAAAGTATATTTCATAGGGAAATACAACCATACGTATCAGAAATATGAGAGCAATATGTCAAACTGTAAGTCATCTTACATGCACCTTATTTTATAATAAACCGTTTTAAGTGTTAATCATTAAATTACTGAGAGCTCTCTCCAGCCATGTCTAGAAAAATATTTGCTGTATTGGAAAAAGTTGACATCCACACAAATATTAAATGTGGAACAGATTATGCTAATTAGTGTATTTAAACAATAATAGCATTTTGCATTAATTTCAAAGAAATATTGCTTCGGCGTATTTAATCGAATACATCAATTTAAGATCTCCGCATCTGTGTTGAATTCATTCATTATTTTGCGCAGCAAGAGGAGTAGAGAAAAATTAATAGTGGTAAACGTACTAGGGAGGGCATCTCCAGCTTTCGCGTATAGATTTTTTCACTGATGAAGTTGAGACGCAGGACGATGAGGATATTCTTTGGAAGATTATCACTGCAGATAAAAATTGAGTATACCATTTTGATCCTCAGAGTAAATAGCAATGTTCTATGTATTAAAAAATCTGTGGCAAGACAAAGAACAAGAAAACCGTGCAGACGGCCGGGAAAATTATGGTCATATATTTCTTTATATTTAGAGAGTAATGTATCAACGTGTCGTAGAAATAATACGAAACTGTAAAGAGCTGCATATAATCGGTATATACTAAATATTCTCCTATGTTATATAACCGCAAGAGGCCAAATTTCAAGGCAACAAATGTTCACTACGATTCCGCCCGGATGGACGTCGCAAATTCTACCTCTGGATATCTCGGGAAATTCAATGTGTAGTGTGTTTCATATCCTCCTAATAGTTTAGAACAAGCCCCAGGTGAATTGTTCCTGTTGCTCAATACGAATAAACATCTTCGTGAAAAAGTTTTTTTCATCATCAGAATCAAGTGAAAGCGAGCTAAACATGTTTCAAATTCCAACGCCAGGCGCGGAGTCAATAAAACATTGAAATCAATGAAACTTGTACGAAAAATTCATATCACATTCCGATAATAAAATAAAATAACATTTGGCCCATTAAATTACAAAAATAAAAAATATAAACCTTTTATTGAACAGCATTCGTAGGAAAAAAGTATAGAGGAAGTTGCTCAGTTAAATCTGGAGAAGGCACAAGAAGCAAGTGGAAGAGATGGGTGAGGGGAAGAGAGGAGAACAGGCGGTGAGATACTGAGCACTGTGATAGAAGAAAGAATTTTGGACAGAAGGGAAGAAAATAGGTCTGTTTGGTGTCATGAAGATAGTTGATGTCTTCATAGAGAGTGTGAGGAACTGAAGGATGAAATATGTAACCCAAAGCGAAGGAATTATCCTGATTAATAGGACATTCGTACATAGTTACAATTTTCTAATAGCTATTGATACGGTGTTCCAGTATTTTGAGCTGGGGGGTACAGAACGGAAGTTGGGGCCCTATATATCTTGGAACCTTAGCTTCACCGCAAGCTACGTGATTTATTACTTACCAGAGCTTCCTGAGGAACCACAGGTGTCATAGGAAAATAAAATACCTTCCAATTCACTGATGTGTGAATTTCGCATGCTCTATAGAACCAATTACGGGATGAACCCTACCTAAATCTATCAAAAAACCTTCTGGTTGAAAAATATGGGAATTTTTAATGCTGTAATAGTTTTAATGGGCTGCTCAAAACCCTCCTTATTATGGAACTTTCGCTTGAGGGCTTTCACCGTAATATTAGATGGCGAACAAATGAGGGATTAAAGGATACATGAACCTCATAGAACCGGTGACGGAAAAAAATAAACAGTTCCTCAAAAGCCGAGCGGATGCCCAGGTTGAACGGAAGGGATGCCGCCGCGGTTGATTATGAGTCGGCACCGGCCTGAAATGAAGCGACACCGCGCCATTTAGTCTCGTCATTCACATATTGTGGATTTACGACGCTAGCGAGGCGGGGGAAGGTGGGTCTGCCCCTCCCCACTTCCCAGCCTTCCCCTTAGACAGAGCCACTCCCAAATTCACGACCACAAAGCACAAAAATAAATGTGTTGTGTTAGTCACCACAAGCGTGAGCCTAAGCTTAAACCAAGGTAGAGGGAAAAAGGTTTTCTCTTACTTTGGCGACAAGTGTTGTAAAGAAACAGAGCATCAGATAGGGACGGTTGGGAAAGGATCGAGGAAAGAATGATATCGCTTGTTTAGAATAAAGAAAATAATTACCAATAATTTTAAAAGAAAATATACGTCAATAAAAATTCTGACATTGACGGAAGTTTTTTTTTTCATTCAATCACGGAATGAAATTGACTCAAAATATTTGGGATACCTTTTTTACGCGAAATGGAATAATTATTCGGAAAAAAATCTATTTGAAGAGAAATTGGTTTTCAAGTCTAAATTAAAAACGAAAAAAATGAGAACTTAATATAATGATACTCCTGATTGGATGTTACTGTATCACTAGACGCAATTATTGAAACACAATATCGAGTTTGATGAATGTATTTGGCAGTGAATCAAATATTACTTTCTTGCCAGAACGATAACGTTTGACAATGATACCCTTGTAATATGACACCGAAATTCTTCTTCGGTAGTTGCATCATCCCTCGTCACCACTTAGAAATTTACGATTGGCTCTCTGTTATTACACTGGTTTGAAGCCAATTTAAAGCATCCGTACCCATTTCACATACTCCTGCTCGCTTTTAATCCTGAGCAAATTGATGACGCTATTCTACGTATTTGAAGCTATTACCCCATCACCTCTCAGCCCCATGCATTTTGTACTTACCACAGTGATGGTGCTTGAAGTTGGTGTCATTCCTTCAAAAGGGGACACACTTTCTCTTGAACAACTCCATTTCTTTTAATCTGGTCATTGCTTGTACCCTAACTCTGATACTTGCCCGCATTTGCCACCCCCTATTCTATCCCCCACCACCCATTTTAATCCTCCATTACTATCAGGTTATCCCCTTCTAGAACTTTTCCAAAGTTTTCCCTTGAGGTGGGTGCCTACTGCAGAACCTTTTGCTCCATTCGTTTTGAACGAAGAAGGTCCCATTGTTGCCAAATTTTGGCCTTACCCTCCACGAATTTTCCTCAAGGAGAATCAGAATGTATACAAATTGATGCTCATACGGGACCGATTATAAGAAATTCTATCCTTTTTGCACTAAAAATACCCTGAAATTGTCGTTGTTTACTTAAAAGCCTATAGTTATGGTATTTTTGCTCAATTTTAACAGTTTGTTACCGATATAAATGCTTTCTTTGGGAATCACTTTCATCCATAACCTTATCAATCTAACGTTTACGTTAAGTACGCGATGTTTGTAGAGCCCATTTTATAAATTTTATTTATATTCTATATTTATTTTTTAAATATTTATTTTTTCATAATTTTTCTTTTCTTTCTTGCTACCAATTCACTTACGTTGGTAATTCTTGTATACACCTGTTTTATGAACTTAATTGATGATAGTACATCTGATGTTTTGCTAAGTCTGAATTGCAGATATTAAGTAAGCTGACCTTCATCCTATCTACGTATTGGTACTAATCATACTCATAGAGGCATAATAAGAGAAATAATTTTTTTTCGACACATTACTACTATCGGGATGTTTTTACAAAGACGTGTCATGTTCTATGGCATGGAAAATACCGTAGAATTACTAAGGGATAGCGAATTCAAGGGAGATCAATTACATTCGATTACGCTGGGCGAAAAAAATTCACTGTTAATTTTCACTCTTGATTGCATGATAGCAGACGGTGGTTTCGATACTTTGTGACATCCCTACCATATGAATGACAAAGAGTGTCGAAACCAAGGTTCGATTATCATCAATCGAAGCGTGAAATTTGAAAGTGTCAGGTTTATTTGTTCAGCTTGAACATTAGCAATTTTTGCGAAGTGACGCCAGTCCTACCTTGCATACATAATTGGAATATTTTAACTTCGTTCTTCCTTCTGTTATCCTATGATGGAGTAAGGGAATAAAGCTTTAAAAGGTTTATTCAAACAAATACACTCAAATACTCAAATTTTTGCGGAAAGATTATTTTCTGTATCTATTTCAGAAAACATACCGATTTCAATCCTAATTAATAGTAGGTATTATCTTATTTTCTGAGATAAGCCTTCAGCTATTAGATAGCCTAATAAATTTGATGAGAAAATCGTAATTAAATGCTGTGGAACTCGTCCGAAAGAGTTTGAATATCTTATCACTCTATTAATTTCTTTTTATAGTACTATATGTTGCTACGGACGCAAGGTAACATTCAGGCCTATCAGTTTTTGTTTAGCGATTTGCTAACCTCTTCATGACCAAAGTTCACTTGATGTTATTCGGCTTCATATTTGCTGCTTTTTTGACGTAGTTTACTCATAACCAGTTTAAAATATATTTAATCTTTCTCATGTAATCCATGATATTCAAGGATCACCGAACATAAAGTTTTATTTCGCCCGCATCTAAATTGACATTAAGGACCATTCATAATGGAGTGGAAAGGAGAGCAAATTATTACTGAGGAGATAATGATTTTGAGTTCAGAACAGGGTGAAGTACGTATAATGCCAGAGCAGTAATGAGGTCACCAATCGAGAGGAACATAAAATGCAATCAAATTATGAATTCGTTCATTAGATTTCGAGATGGAATTCAATTGGGTTATCTGGGTAGACTTAGTGGATTAATAGCAGAAAATAGGAGAAGGCTAGAAAGAAATGCGACTTATCCGTAAACTATATATGCTTCAAGTGCGTATGGCGGATGGAAAGTCGAGATAGGCAGTGTTAGGAAGAGAAGTAAGGTATTAACGTCCATTATTACCCATTCATGCCAAAATATATGTAGAGGAAATGTTAAAAAAAAAGGCATGAAAAGAACTGGATATTGTGAGATGGTGGGGTATTCATAAAATGAAAAAGGTTTGTGAATGAGCAAGCGTTAGTTGACCAGTCACCCAAGGGGGTACATTAATTGCTATACGCATAAGAAAATCAGTTGCACCTGTAGACGTAAGATAGATATGGGTTGAGAATCAATGTCAACTAAACAAAGGTTAAGAGGTTTTTAACATAGACAGTAGCTGAGTTAAACTTTTTTAAATAGTAAACCATACACATGAAGGTGTTAGAGTAATTTACCAAACTTAGAAGTGCTTTGAATCAGGATGGTTAAAAATATTAGGAAAAAAGAACCGATCTCGGCAAAATACGTTTTTACAAAAAGATGAAAATTGATGGCATGAAAGTTCAGCAAGAATGATGAGAAAACATTGATGCAAACTTTAATATGTGGTTTACTTTTAACAAGCGTAGAAACATGACCGTTAAAATAAGATGTGAGACGTGGATTAGAGAATTTGGAAATATGATTGTAGATAAATATGGAAAAGATGAGCCGAACTGAAAAAAAACAAGTAACGAAATACTAATTGGGGTGAGTAAGAAGAGAGGGTTGTTGCGAGTAATCAAAAAGAAGCAGGGAAAGAGAAGGAAGAGTATGCTGATGGGGAATGGAATGTTAAAAACTATGATATATTAGAAAGAAGGTTATAAATGTGAGAGAGCAATAGAAAAAGGTTAGGAATTGTTGACAAAATGAAGGTACGAAGAAAGTTTGTAAAATCAAAGGAGAGCTTATTGTTATGGCTGGTTTCAGGTTTTGCTTTATTAGGAGAGGCAAAAAAGTGTGGTTTTGCAGTTCCTGCCCATTCCTATCTTAAATGGGTAGACTACCTGTAATACGAGGGTAATTTGAAAAGTTCTCGGAATGGAATAGAAATAAATCACCTCGGCGAAACTTTTTTATTTTTCAATGTAGTCTCCCTGTTCACTAATGCAAGCGATTCAGTATGTTCCAAAGTCTAGATCCCATCTCAAAAATTAGATTCCTTCTGGTCTGCAAAATACCTGTCTACTTCGGCTGTTAGTTCTTTATTTGGAGAGAAAATCCGTCCACCGAGGAAAATTTGAGCTTGGGGCAGAGACGGAAATATGTTAAGACAAATCAGGCGAATAAAGCGGGTGTGGGAACAAATCGTATCTTAGTTGTCGCATGATTGCCATGGCAACCACACTTGCGTGTGGTCGTGCGTTGTCTTGATGAAAAATGATTTTTTTTCTTGCCAATCCTAGCCTTTTTTCGTATATCTTTTGCAGTAGTTGGTCCAAAAGGTTAGCGTAGCATTGTTTAGTAAATGTTACGCCGTTTTAAAGAAAATCTATCTGTATTATCCCTTTCGTATCCCAGAACCCTGAAGCCATCATCTTCCCTGCATGTTGTGACATGCTATTCCTTTTTACTCATAACAGAATACTACGTAGGAAACTCGTTGCGCTATCGTTGACATCTGGTGGTGATTCGGAGAACCTTTCAAAATATCCTCGTAATAATACTCCATGATAATCTACATTTTGTTCACCCATCGCTGAAATTTAAAATTCAGCTTTTAATTTTTCATCTCAAAACCTCACTCATTTATGTTATGGTATTAGTTTTTGTCAGGACGAAAATAAAAAACTATTTTACTCTATACTCTGGAAAATATGAAAACTACTCAGATAACTGCAACATAAACTTTTTTAGGCAATATTTACAAACTGAAAAACCTATTTAACTTAGAACAAATTCCTTAGTCAAACAGCAGTAAATTATGTTAAATTTTACGGTTCAATGAGTGGAGCACGGATAGAAAATTTGGACTGAGAAAAAAACAACGCATAAACTTGTCCTTTTTGGTAGAATTTTTGTTTTAGCATACTGATGCTAGTATATTTTTGGGCGCAAAGTAAAATATTTCACGTAATATTAAAAATGTTTTTCATTCTCAAATTGTTCAAGCTTTCACGTGGAATAGAAATTTTGTGGAACGTACGATCCTGCGAGTATACAATTCAGTGTTCTCCCCGAAATATTTTTTAAGCGCTCATCGGATGAATCCTGGTTCCTTTGCCAGCTCCACGATTTAATCGAGTAATATGAAGTTGTTCTCCAGTTAGAACCTTAAAGTTATTCATTGAGGATAATTCATAGTTTAATTTTTTACCTTCAGCTTAGAGAATTCTCCGTACGCACTGTAAATGCGTGTAATTTGCAATGTGAACGTCTGGTGTTATTTTTGATACTTTATCGAAGCTTTCTGCAAATCATATTTAATGGGGTGTAATGCAAATTTTGGGCAAAGGTAAACTTGATGAATGAATGTAATGTAATCCAATTTTGTAGGTGTAAAGTCTGAACTAGCGTGGTTGTAAAGATAATTGGTAAAGTGAGTAATTAAGGACATAACATGAAATGAATGCCATTTCGCTCTAATTGGTGTCACAATTGTACTCCTGGTTTGCGAGTTAGATCTTATCATTTGTAGACTGTTTGTTTTACGCTGTAATACTGTGAAAATATGCCGTGTTTTCCCCATAAATCATGCGTTTCTCACGGTCGAGGAAAATTTGGGGCAATTTCGCGATCATCAAGTAAAAACTGAATGCAATATGAAACCATAAAACACCTTGGCAAAATATAATCCCAAACAGACACTTAGTTAGATGAAATTAATGATCAATATCTAACTTAATTAATGATCACTCTAACGAAACCTTTTTATTTGGAAAGGGATATGCACATTAGAACCTCAAAATGAGTTCATAACTACTACTTTTACGAGGAAATCCCAGCGTATTTATCTTTCCATTTAAGAATGTTTTTTTTAACTAGGCTTATTCTTTTGTCACATGGATCTATTGTAAAAGACAGCGGGTAGAGAGATGGATCAGATTTAAAATTATATTTAAAAAAGGGTATACTTTTTTCTGGATTCGTTCATTGTTCTCTTGTCCGAAATATGGTCGACTGATTCGTAGTGGGTCCGAAATATGGTCGACTGATTCGTATATGATCTGGCTACCATAATTAATTGTTCCGGCGAAACCCAGATGATTCTATTGTACCCTAGATTTTACGTTTTAATATACACTTCACTATGTACAACATTTAGCCGGGCAACGATCCCACAAATTGAGGACACCACATATCGCCTCGGAATTTGCTCATTTTGCGATGGCTTTGGAATCGAATGGGCACTACGGATTAACAACGGAACGTTCGTGCTTGACTGCGTGCAATGATTAGTCTTGCGCTTTGCCAGTGTCAGTGACCATTAACGTTTTGCCCCGAGACCTGACTTTATCCATGAGCTGCCTTCTAGAATCCCTCCAGCTATTCTCACCCAGCCAGTGAGCAACTGATAATAGCCGTAATCCAGTTGTTATCGTTAGCGGTTGGCAGTGTTAACAAAAAAACAGTAAGATCCACGTTTAGAATCTGGTCTGTTGTCTAAGTTACCACCAGTGTTGTTAGTAGCTAGGAAAATTAGCTGGAAAACAAGAAAAAATATTTTCAAACCAATGTAAGGAGTTTTGGTAGCAAGAGGACTGCGGATCGATGTCATAATATGAATTTCAATTTTGCTCATTTTTTTGTTCAATTTTGTTCAATTCTTTGTTCATGAATCATTTATGTATGTACTGTATATGTTAGTGTTAAACGGATTGTGACGTTATTTTTTAAATATTACACTGAATTTCAAATAGACTGACTTACGCGGGAAATACAGATCGAGTGAATTCAGGAATTTAAGCGACTAACTAATTTTAATAACAAATGTTTCATTAAAAAAATCAAAATTTTGAGAAAAAACAGAAAACGGTGAGTACGGAAATAGTTGCATCAAAAGATATGTACAATTGTGATTTTGCAGCGAAAATGTTTAACCGCAGCATACAACATTTCGGAAAATAAGAAAGAACGATAAAAAAACACAAAAACCTAATGAGAGCAATATTCACATTTCTCGGGTATCTTAAATAATTCAGGCTAATTTTTATTTTGAAGTAATCATACAGGTATTGTTGAGAGCTATGAATCAACTCAATATGTATTACTCGCCTGTTCATGGCCTTATGCTTTAATGACTTCGTCCTATTCCATTTTACCAGTTTCTCATAATACGAAGTACGTCGTCATAGAGGGATGTATTTGCGACTAGGGTGATATACGAGGAGTTCATAAAGTAAGGCCCGTTTGTTCACAGGAAAAAATATACTCATATGAAACACATTTTATTGGCACTTTTTGTTGGCTACAAACCTACTTCACTTATCTACATAATCGCCGTTCACTTCTAAGCATTTTTCGTACCGCTGCACCAGCTTCTTTAACCCCTCTGCATAGAAACTCGCCGCCTGAGGGTTGAACCAATCGACAACGCCTTTCTTGAGTTCCTCTTCGGTTTCGAAACGTTGTCCACCGAACCACTGTTTCAAATGCAAGAAGAGGAAGTAGTCGCTGGGTGTAAGGTCAGGACTGTACGGTGGGTGGTTTAAAGAGTTCCCAACGACCCAAAAACTCTTGTCCACCGGGCATTCTTTGCTCTTGGTGGTGGTCGGTGAGCATTTTCGGTACCCACCTTGCACGCAATGTGTGGTATCCGAGGTTTTCCGTAACAATATTGTAGACAGTAGTGCGTCCAAGTTGAGGAAATTATTCAGCCAGGCCATTAATTGTAAATCGACGATCACATCGCAGTTTTTGTTCCACTTGCGAAACAATTTCATCGGTCAGAATACTGGGCCTACCACTTCGCTCTTCGTCATGGACATTTGTTCGTCCATTTTTAAAATTACAGCACCATTGTCTAACCTTTCCTTCACTCATAACTGTAGGTTTATAAACTAGGCATAATTCCCGATGAATTTCAGCAGCCGACAATCCTTTTTCGTGCAAGAATCGTATGACAGAACGCACTTCACAGCTGGCGGGATCAACGATTGTCGCGGACATTGTTGTTTGCATGCACGGACATGCAAACGACTTCTGAAACAAAGCAAATGCTGCTATAGCTTTTCAATGAATCAGTAAATGGCGCTGTAGGGGCAAAACTGTGTTCTGAAGTGCCAATATTTAACTATAAGCAAACGGTACTTACTTCAAGAATACGCCTCGTAACTCCCTTATTATCCTTCAAGCAGCTTTCAAAGTATTAACATTGGAGTTCACCCAGAAAAAATAATATGATAGTTTCACAACTGAAACGGACATATTTTACTCAGATGAAACGTTTACGCATACACTGTTATCATTAGTAATTCTTATCTGCATATCAAAAAACTACTACCGTATGTAGTAGATAAGTAATACCTGAGTAATTAAATACTTTTTTATCTTAAAATATCCTAACGATTTATTTTCGCAAGCAATAATTTTTTCTGTAAAAATAATTATATTTTTAATAATATAAAGGACATTTTCTTATGAATAGACCAAACTTTTTTGTCCAAAATTTTACCACGGATATTTATGTGCTGATTAAGGAAGCTATTTGACTAGTAACGGAAAAAAATGACATAAGAGTACACAATCTCCAAAAACATACGAAAGAGTTAATTCTTGTATAAACTTGACATTTTATTATCCTCGTTCATATTTATTTGGAGAGCCGACGTATCCGTTGCGTAGATTTATTCGAGGACACCAAAACAAATTTAAACTTTAGTAATCAGGTGCCCATAAACACAGCATGATGCTCAAAGTTGCATTCAAAATAAATTCCTGAGTAAATAACTCCAATTACGGTGTTGTTAAACGTTAACAAACTTACAAATGTGTACGTTTGGTTAGTCTTATTATACAAAAGGATTCTACTGACGAATGCTTCACTAATGGAAGAGAAGCCTAAGACCGTTAACCATTTCAATGGCAAAACGAATGATGAGACGAGGTTTCATTGGTGAGAAAAGGAGAGGCAAAGATTTTATTTCCTTCACTAAGGGAGAAAAAGGGAATAATTAGCAGGCGAGGACTTTAAGAGATCAATTAAATGCTAGGTATAATGAAAAATGATAAAACAAAATACGGTGGCAGTGGTAATGTTACCAGGGCCCCACTTGAAATTACCAACCTCTTCTTAGAGGTTGATATTTAATAGAAAATAAGAGAAAGAAAAGAAGCACTTGAGCTATCCTAATAACACTCGTAGGTAGTAGGTACTTTTCTTCTTAGCAAATGTCTAGGCTTAGCCTCCACAGAAAATGAGAGATCATTCGTTTTTACATAAACCGGGCGACTATCATGCCTCATTCTACTCTGTTTGTAACTTGGTTATGTATGTATAGCGGTTTGGAGAATCCTACCGCAAACAAATTTTGACCCATGATTTAATTCGTACGGTTAGACATATAAAATTATTATTTTTTTGCACGTAGTTAAAAACTTTTAGGTTAATAATAATCACTTATGTTTAAAACATCAGTGCCTAAATATTACCACATAAAATAGGCATTCCTGGGATTAAACTTAAACACAACTGGAAGCAAGATGTTGATCAAATAAATTAGAATTTGTAACAATAATTCATGAATGTCAAAGATGAAGAACGTCATGGACGTTAAGTGTGTATCAGGTATTCCCACCATTGTAAATACCATTAGATGTTTGTTTGAATAAAATAACTTGTTTGCGCCGCGGAACGTCCGAAAGAAGTAAAAATGTAAACATGAACAAATTATACAGTCGGGAGAAACAGACGACATAGTCGCTGTTCTCTTGCCTGCACACGAAGGAAAGATAGATAAAATGCACAGATATATTATATTTACTTCATATTTATACAAATAAAGAAAGGTTATTTACTGCCATTCCTTATTTACTGCGGTTCTTCACGACCAGTACGTGATGATTAAACAATTTTTCTACAACAGAGCGGGAAATCCAAGGAAACGTACAATGCTTTTTCCTTTTTTAACCTCTTCATCTATAAGATTCTCGTCAATCATACTTTCTCTTATATTGTTTACTAGCATTCATCTAGTTCACTTTAATTCCTTGAAACAAAGTGTGATACATGGCAATAAATCGGATAGCAATAGAGCAAAATGTTTAGATGCCATATGTATGTGTACATAATTATACATATATATATATTTTTTTGAAATATATATGCACGATGCTTATGTATAAAAACTTTAAAATAATATTCTTACACAGAAACAGAGAAAAGACACCCATACATACGTATGAGTGTCCTCTCTGATGTACTGACTCGTTTCCAGTTGACATTTTGACTGCATGATCATCAAGTTCGGATTCTCTGTTTGTCTGTGTACATATTTTAATCAAAAGTTTTACACATTAAATGTATAAAGTATATTAATGTATTTATAATTTAATTTTATGTTACTTTCATGTATAATATTTTTATTACTTTTATTATATATGTAAAATATTATATACGTATATGACACAAATTTTTCAAATATTTGGGTGACACAACCACCTTTTTGATGGATGAAAGGAAGCGGAAGGAAGAAGACTACTTCCTTCAGCTGTAAAAGGAGGTTGCGTCACCCAAATATTAAAAATTTAGTTTTTTTTTAGTTTTTCAAGTGTGAGTGTACACATACCTACACACTATATGCGAGCGTTCACTGTAGAGTGATGTTAGAAATTATTACGCATAAGAGAAAGACACCTTGATTAGATGGCTTTTAAGAACAAGAGATGTAATAAGCAAAATATTTATGAATAAATGCATAAAATACAACTGGTCAGTCCCCCTAATTTATACTGTTAAAAATTTTCCTTGAATATACTTAAACTGCCATCTAGGACATATAAATTCTAATAAATAAATAACGTGATAGGGTATTTATAGGCCATATAATAAATAATAGGGCATATAAATTCTAACTCATAAAATTTCTAACAGAAAAATAAGTTCGTCTCAGGAGGGATAATACACAAATCCTTCACTCCTTATACTTTTTTATTCTCAGTGCTTTTAAAGAAAAACCACTAGTTGAAGGCTAAAATTCTGCAATGACGTGAGTCGTTAAGAGGAAATCAGATAGTTAGAGATAAATGAGATTGAACAACAGGTTACAGAGTACACCTTCAGAGGTAAATATCGTTTAATGATATCTCTTTCCTTTAGTTTAAAAATATATTAATAGGTCTCTATCGCAGTCTGTAAAAAAGTTATTGACCCGAAAATGAAAAACTTTTCTAGTCCGTATACAATTGCGAGAGGATTTTAAATTTTAAAAGAATCGTTACTCTACTTGTATATTTTTCATTCCAAACATTGTATATATAAGATTTGGAATCACACGTATTCATATAAACTGTATATGTTATTGATTACGTGATTAGTTTACACTTTTAGACCTTTCGCCAGCAAAATAATTACCAAAACAAAGGATAGATGGGCATGAGATCAGAGGTGGACCAACGAAGAAAAATAATTTTTAAATGTATTCGATTTTAAATTAATGTTATATTTTGAAAGGCATCCGAAATAAAAATAGAAATAAAACACCCACGAATTGTATTATGCAGAGAATCGTCATTTGGAATCTCGATTTCAATTCCAGCTGAGATCCTGCAAACTTTACGAATGGCCGTAATCAAGAAATCCAAATTGAAAAATGTACCAAAATTAATTCCAGCAGTTTGAAGAGCAAAGATTGAACGCAAATAAAGCGACGGTTTATATACTCCGACGACTCGATCGAAAAAATAAACCAGCGAGGAAGATTTCAAATGCAAGGATCACCCCAGGAGTAGAGAATTGGGCACGTCGGAGAGGGGATTTTTTTTAAGGGTACGGGAGAAAGGTTAGGGGAGGGAAGAAAGAAGCAGTTTCGGCCCGGCAGGGGTTCTGTTTCGCGAGAAAACCCGAGGAAGAATGCAGGGTCCAATTCATGGACGACGTGGAGTCAGCTGGAAGAGTGAAAGAGGTCTGCGGAACAAGGGTCATTTCAGGGATAGGTTGTTGACTAAATTTGGGTGATACGAGCGGAAAAAAATTGGGAACGAAGTTTTAACTAAATATAGAGAGAAATAAACCATATCGACGAAAGAAATATTTTCTAAGGAAACTGAAATTATCAAATTGCTATCGTAATGAAATACGACGGAAAGATGATGTACCTAAGATATGTAAAAGACAGACACCCTTTCATCTTAGATGGAAAGTTGTCAGTTTAATACGAATATGCCAAAAATAATAAGAAACATATTCAATTAACATTCAAGATGAAATTTGAAAAAGAATATTTATTGCAACTGACATACTTAATTAGAAAAGAAAACAACAATATTAATGGAAAGTTATTATTTTCAAATAAATTACTAATTCGGTACGAGTCCAATTATTTATTTGAATATTAAGGAAGAAAATAGCGTTTTCCCTTTCCATAGTTATTCTATTTAACATAAGAAATATTTTTAAAAAGTTATGTCGATCAACATATTTTCAAAGAAAAATCTAATAATACCGCAACAGTACCTTTAGCAGAGTGACCTAATGATGCAAACATTAATGCGATAATTTCACTGTGCAATATAAATTGGCTTCGGAGACAAATGATTTTTATACAGTGTTATTCTCACTTAAAAATTAAAAGAAGATTATATTGTTCTGACACTAACTGCAATGTTAAAGAATGTATTTCCTTCCCTATCATACTATTTCCCAAACCTCTTTTCTTGAATAGCGGGATCCTCATGAAACCAGCACAATATATGAAAGACATACTCTACGGTGATTAACTCTACGAAAAAAAAGAACGGATAAAGAGAAGAAAATTACGTGGGTGGTCTAAAATGTTTCCGACCTAACAAAGATACATCACATTTCTTCTGAAATTTTCTGAAAATTTTGAGGCCGGAAACTTTTCAGACCACCCTTGTAAAGGGCGCTCAATTTTAGACCGAATAGTGGGGTGTTTACTACATATACCCAGGCTCACTGAGTGGTCTATTTAACTAGGACGAAAATGAACGCCTGCTAGCTTTCGGGTGTTAGTAAATTACTTTTGTTTCGGTTCAAATGAAATATACACGAGGACAGAGAATATTAAAAAATAGGAAACGAATGAAAACTGAATTTTTCCTACTTTTAACAAATAACGTTACCCTTTAAAAAGATAAAGCAATCATTTTGAAGGTATTCCTGCAATATACGCTAATACAAAAAGCTCTGGAAATATTACGCATCCTTCAAGATTGCCGATTGGGATATTGAGAAAGTGGGGAATCCGTTGATTTAAAATCGAAGTGAAACGGGCCATGATGGGCCCATGCAATTTTCGCTGCATGCTAGAAGACAATGAACTACTCGTTAACCCATGCATTTAAAGAATACGTGATTTATTTGTTCGTCACCTAATAAATTATGTCCTCCTAGCTTTGTAAAATATTTTACGAAAGACTGCAGCACACGCAGTAGTTTATCGCAGACCCTGTTGATGTCATTCATTTGTAATGAATCTACGAATTTTTTGAGTCATGGGAACGTGAAAAATTAAAGTGCACTTTTTTTAAGTATCGTTGCTATAACTCGCCTAATAGTCGCCGCGAAAGGGGATCCCCTTTCTTAATATAATAATTATTTCCTGCTCCAGGGAGACCTAGGTGATTATAAAGAAAAAGTTACGTAGTTTATTTTATTTCCCCAACTAACGAATGGTTTTAATGGCCTAATGTTCATCGGAAGAAAACATTAACTGATACTTCGAATCACTCTCGGGGACCTTAAACCAGATAAAAATTAACTTTCAATCAAAGGGATTCGTTAAAAAATCTCTTAAGTAATAATTTTGAAACAATATTCTACTCTTCATTCAAACTAAACTTTACCCTACAACCTACCAAATGAGTATGAGAACAGAACTCATAAATAAAAAAGGGGTGATTACCGTTTTAATTTAAAAATATATACCGTAAAAATATTTAAACCAAATTCTCCAAGAGCTCGGTATATCATCTCAATAGTTTCAGCCTCAACTTTGTGGAAGTTCATTTTAATAAATGAAAGTAGAAAAACTTTGTTACAATCCACCACTTTATTTTCGATACTACTAGTTTCGACGCTACGGCGTCGTCCTCAGGTACCTGAGGATGACGCCGTAGCGTCGAAACTAGTAGTATCGAAAATAAAGTGGTGGATTGTAACAAAGTTTTTCTACTTTCATTTATTAGCTCGGTATATATTGGTTAGAGTGCCTCTTGACAGCAAACCGTTAAGCCAACGTTTACATTGTAACTCACTACTTTCTTCTTAAAGAGTTGGCTCTCTCCTGGACATAATATATGGACACTGGAAGTTAGCAATTAAAATATTGATTTATAGAGTTTTTTCCAATTCTGAGGTAAGATTGTATTAACTTAAGTAAACATATATATGTATATATATGATTACTGAAATATGTTAAAGCGGTTGTGTTTAGACGTATTTTTCTGAAGAAATCGCTTCAATATGGTAACAACGACCACTTTATATACTGCGCGAGCTATACTCCAAAATTTTTAACTATTTATCTTAAATAACAAACAAATTCTATTTATATTTCATATAAAATCAGATAAGAAGTATATATATATATATATATATATATATATATATATATATATATATATATATATATATATATTAGAGTCACAATAATTGGCGGGTCGACCAAATACGTTAACGAACACTTCCTATTGAAAGCAATGAAAGAAGAGATCCTTATCGTACATCAATGAATACGGAAGAGGTGCACTCATCCAAATAAAATAAAGGCAAAGGATATAGTCCTGGGAATGATAGCCCAACCCAGCCTTCGGTTTATTTGATCATAGGGGATTTATACTCGCACTAAGCTCTGCGGCGTGTAGAATCATAGATTCGTTTGGGGAAGCTCGTTGCTCTGTGCCGACTGAGAACGTCCATCTAAATTCGGGGCTCAGAATATTACTCAGTACGAGTTTATCTAAGGATTCTCAGAGGCGCACACCAAATTCAAATCTGAGGCAAATCCGTAGGTAATCCAGGGCTTCACTTATCAGAATACTAGACTCGAGATGTGTTAGTACTTGTTTGAATGTGGACGTAATACCTTTCTTGAAGCACGTACAATACGCTCCTTGAACCCCTGCGATTTCGTAGTACGAATTTAAAGGAGTTTAATTTACATAACATATTATGTTGAGAAATAATTAACTGTGTACATTTATGTCAATATTATCTCTTACATTTTATTTATTTTTTTGTAGGAGTCTTGTTTAATTAAAAATGATCCTAATTTTTTTATTCTCCCAAATTATTGTGCAAAAATAATTATAAAATACATTGCTAGCTTAATGTTTACTTTATATGTGAGGCACGTACTATTGATTTTGCTTCAATATTTATTCATAAGTAGCCGTTGTAAATTGAAACATATTCAGTTCTCCTAAGCTTTCGTGTGGTGGTAAAAAAGCATTCCCTAAAGTGTTTATTAACGTTGGAGAACATAAATAAGTGACATTGTACAGCAATGGCCTATTAAGAGGATGGGAAACACACTTCAAGTTAATAACCGAATTTATTTGCCTCTTACTACTAAGAATCGAGGGAAAGCCAATGTTATTTGCGTCATTAGTAAATTCTAATAATAAAAAGTGATTGGTATTTTGTTTGGGGTTCACACCAACTCAGTCCAGGGAATGAAGGGAAGTTTGGTGAAAAACCCGGCGTCGGAATTAGCCAACTCTAATGACGAAAGACTTCAAGTGGTCGTCAAGCTAACGCTTCATTCAACGGATGGCACTCCCTTCTTAAAGTGCTTTCCCCATGGTACCAAAATAGGGACCAGGGTAATTCTGTGATATTCTGCCACAACCAAAATTCGAACCCGGGCACTTACGATGGGAAGATATAACACCAAGGAACACGATTCCGAGTTCATTTCTATTACGCTTACATGGAAGAGTAACTTCTCGTTTTTTGGAAGGCATTAATATTAATAGCCGTCTTGGTGTAAAATTATCCTGAAAAAAGATGATGATCGTACATAGATGTTAGTGAGATGGTTCATTGCATAAAACTCAAGAAAAGATCGGATATGATGCGGGTTTTTTAAAGTATAGGATGATGGTTATCGTTTGTAAATATTATTAGAGAAAGTTGCAACGAAATTCTTAGAAACGAATTTTTCAAAGCCTTATAATTAAACGCTATTGTTCGCATGAAATGTTTTGCTGAAGAAAACATTATTAAGAAGTGTCATAAATTTAAATTAAATTAGTGGCCAACGTTAATCTATAGCAAAGAAAAGGACGAATATATAATAATTTTTCAGTTTTACGTAATGATTTATAAATGAGTAATATTTTTAGGGTTGTTATCAAAGGTCATAGACTAGCAAAATCAATGCCTAGAATCAAAATAAGCACAAGGAAGTATCCAAAAAGTATATTAAGTATGTTTAAATAAAAATTATAAACAAACTTTGCAAGGAAAACAAAAAAGGATTAAAAAAACTGCGTCGAAGGTAGCACGAAGAGTGAACGCTATGAAAGCACCAAATAGGAGCTAGCAAAACATAAATGCAGAAGGACTAACTATAGGCAAGAGTGCAAATAGGTAACTGAAAAGTTAACCATGATTTAAGTCATGTCAATTACACTAAAGAGAATGATTGCATTTAAAAATTTATCTAGATTAAGGTTTCAATGACCTACATAAAAAATAGTATACTTTACATTCCCTGCGCTCAAAATAAGTCAAACTTTGAATATGCATCCTCATTGATATTAGTCAAGATTAAAATACATTTCCTCACTAAAAGGGAAATAAAAGATAGGTGTCAATACGAAGTATCAATACAAACAACAAATTATCAAAAAATTAATGCAAATAAAATACTGATGTGCAACCCCTATAATGACCCAATAACACGGATACTTACATTGAGATATTTGCCCTTAAAGTAGTCATTCATAACGATTGCCTAGAGGCCAGGAACATGGTGAAATCACAATTGCCAACGAAATTGCCAATATCGTATTAACCTCCTGAGACCTATGATTACCATCACTGCTCAATTCAACTCGAGTCAAACTTACCTTTAGCACAAAAAAAGATGAGCTCAGCTCGTTGATAGAAAAACCTAGACTTTTTCCATTTCCCTAACGGCGATTTACTTCCAACACCAAACATAACATCTATGGAGTAATTATCTTATGTGATCTCAATATTTATTACAATCCATGTATCGTAGGTTCAATAAATCTCTCATTTCTAGCGGGCTACAGACAAACATAAATAGGAGGAAACGCGCAGGGTATCCTTTGACGAACGTATTTATTTTGGTCTCCCTCTCCACGCTGAGAACGTTCTTTTGATCTTATCCGAGAGTCTATTTACTAATGATCAGTGTCAAGCTTTCAGACGCGTGTGAGATGAAAATTAAGAGAAATAAGACTGATGTTAGCTCAACGAACTTTTTCGTTTAGTGCACGACACGAAGGAGTTGTCTTCAGATGCAAAAGATCTGTCTACGTATGGGTCCACCTTGGGAGGCAAGATATTTTCAAACGAAATATGGTTAATTTTAGACAAAATTTCCGTAAAGGTTGGGGAATTAAAATTGAATGTAATACCACAGAGAGGAAGCTAAGGTGCAAAATAAATGGTAAACTCGACGGATACGTAGTGATAGCTGTAAATACATGTACATGTAATTAAGCCAAAATATTTAAAACGGAATGCTAAAAAAACCTAAGAATATCTCTCACCTTCAAATAATAATAACAACATGAGAAGGATTTTTTTTTAGATTAGCATTCATGAGACCTTGGCATCATTATACATATGAACCAAAAAATCTAAAAGTTATGCGAAATTCCACGCAAACAAATCGCGATATCAGAAGTAGAATTCAGACCCATGATAAAGAGAGTTAGAAGGTGCAAATTTTATTGATAGAATAAAGCAATGTTAGCAAGATATAGCAGAAATACACTTAGTTAATGCTAAGATATTCCAGTGAAGTTAGTTAAAAATGTATAAATACAAGAAATTCACCGTTCCCTCGTCCGATTCGAAAAGAAGCAGAGGAGAAATAAAGTCAGGCAACCCTCAATACAAATCTGTTAATTGGGTTGCCTATGTGATACTCTCCGGGGAGCTTTCACCATGCACCATACTTATACCCTGGAAGCATTCACGATACTAACTCTGAATTACCTTTGAAAAAATTCTTTTCTTAATGGTATTAAGTGACGAGTATAAAATAACTTTTCGAGGATTCTTTGCATTCCAAAAGATTGCACGCAGGTGATAAATTGTAATTCAATCAGTAATTTCAGCTGAGGCAATTGTGAATTTTTTGGTTCTATTGTACCCTCGTTCAATAAATTATGCCGGAAAATTAAATACATAAATATATGCTAACAGAATCGAAAATGAATAACCAATGGCAACAGGCTTAAGATTTTTTTTAGTATCAATGAACATTAAAATTGCCTCAATTTATATTTGCGTCAAAAGCCTATGAGAAGATTTGCTTTTCTGCTTCTTGTGAAATCTCTTGTGCTTTCTAACACGATATGCTATAAACTATTTTATTGCCCGTTAATGGTATTTTCCCATAAAATTCCGCCGGGCACAAAGAAATTAAATTCAATTCCCTCATCTAAAAATTACTTCTCCTTCTACATTCAAATTAAACTGATGCAAAAGGACGGGTGTGGTAGCCTTTAATCGTCCGTCCGCTCAATTTTGCAATCAAAGGAGCTCTTAAAGGGGCGAGATCTATAGATCCAAAGTTGCTGAAGTCTCGACTACGTAAACACACTCCAATGCAAATTTCACCCTTTCGCGAGGCACTCCAATCTCTTTATTCTCTGTGGAGGAAAAAAAGACGTGCGACTCCCCTTAGGCCACTTAACCCCTGCCTCCTCTACTCACCATTTGCAGCATAACTTGGTTCTCCAATTTCTGGAACGCTTCCGATTAATGGAAACCTCTCAGAAGGATTCATTACCCCGAGACAGATGATATTATTGGAAGAACTTACATGAATTTTAAAGGAACGGTGGGATAAGTGAAGGAGGCTTATAGCTGTCCTTTTTCTGTAGGCGAATTATTCATTATGACTTAGATGTTTGAGATACAGCGGAGGCCTAGGCCAAGGATTTGCGCTAAGTGAGTGAGTAGAGATAAATAGACATCCAAGAGAAAAGATACTGAAACGGAAAGATAAACTTCAAGACTAGACAGTAGGCAAATATAGAAGCATAATGTATGATATATTTTGTCGGAATGCAGAGTCTTAATTTATTTTCAACAAAGAAGGAATTGAAATGTTTTATTCTTATCACTTATACTATAACAAGTTTTTTGGAAAGATAACCAACATATTGCATATAGGTAGAGGGAAAATTCTTTTCATTTTGCGATCGGGTAGAAAAAATTTTAATACCCAAATTTCTTCACAAGGATAATCACTCATGCAAACATGCATTTCACAATTTTACATTAGTGCATTAGCGCCAAAAGGAAAAAAAATGAGCAGAAAGAAAAGAGAGGAATAGGAAAATGAAAACAGATTCACAAGAGTTGGACGAAATCCCAGTAAAGCAAAGGAAAACGATGAAAATGAGAGGAAAAAAATTGAACGTGGAATAAATGAGGCTAAGGAAGTAGACTGAATTTTCAGTGCATATATTCTATTGAAAAATAACTTTAAATGATCGATCATAAGATAAGTTAATGCTGTTGTTTGGCTCTATTTTTATGATTTATTCCGTGTTTTTTCATTTCTTTATCTCTCTTTAAGAAACCAAAGCTCTTCAACTATGGTAACAAATTCTCAAAATATAAAAAAAATTTAGAAAATAAAACTGTTATACCCATTCAAGACCAAAGGCAGATTCACATAGGGCGCCGAGCGTGGAATAAACAGTAGAGTAATCACGGAGTTTTAAAAATATTAAACAGGCAAGTGGGTGAACTAACAAATGAATAGATTTTTAAAAATGAAAAACAATCTTTCGTATGTCTAAAGTTTACCGAGGAAAATATGACAGTTTAGTAGTATGCTTCTTGGTTTGCTACCATATTGCTATTGATAGGATTTCTTGGATTAAGAAAATAAATGAATATCACTTAGCGGCGCGCACCTGGTGCAATGTAAACAGCCATTTCCGTAGATAAATACGAGCCTTACGATACTGACTTTTATCATAACAACTCACATTATTGTAACATTTAGAATTTCATCTCCTAAGAGTATCTGTTAGTAGAAAACTAAATATGCTAAGGGAGATAAACAGATTCTAAGCAGGGATGTAAGCAAATAATAAAAAAAATTATGCACAAACCCTTTTGGAGTTACAAAAATGGAAAAAAGACCAAAAGTATTTTTAAATGAAATAGGAATAGCATTAATGAGTTGGATTTCTTAATGCAGGTGTGCCTAAGATATTTTTTCTAGAGCTGCTTTTGAAACCTTTATTAGATTTCAACGTATTTTTGATGGCCATGAACGGAGTAAATAATTTTAAAATTATAGAATATATATTATTCAATGATTTGCTGTCTGAGGCGTAAATTTATGGAATTTTCATAACATGCTGAAATTAAATGAAATAATTTACTTTGTAATTCCACACAATTTGCATAAAAACATGTCTCAGATTTCGACGTTGAACGTCTTCATTCTCATAAAGTTCAACGTCATCATTCTCATGATGACGTTCAACGTCGAAATCTGGGTCGTGTTTTAAAATTAAATGTTGAATTGAAAAATAAATTATTTCATTTCATTTCAATCATTTTCAATGATATTCTAAGCTGAGTTCGAAATGTGTGTTAACTGATAAATTCTATTCTATTTCTAACACCTGTTAAAATTAATCAGAATTCTGCAATTAATTACACAAAATATGAAGTAACATACATGAAAACATTATATAAAACCACAATAATTACAGTTTAACTATTCTATTCCAAATTCTAGTCCTCGGAAATGGTGAAGACATAAATAGTATTAAATACTGTATCATTCAAAATAATCATATTAGTAAATTTTCTTAAAAAACCACCTTAATAATATAATTATATAATTGGAATGAAAATTAAAATTTTTCATTTCTATAAAGTTCATCATGCCATAAACGTTATAGGATTATCAGAACAACAAAGATGACAATCGATCTTGAATACAAACAATATTTTGATTTTTAAGATGACATGCCACAGTAAATAATAAAATACATTTTACCATAAAGTGAAATCCAGGACATTATTAGCCATAATGCATCAATCATAAGACCTATCCAACACCAGGTATATTTTAAATCTTATTGCCTTATTACTACATCGCTAAGGTGTAATATTTTGCAATTAATGTGGTTTTGGTTAAGGAGATTATATATTTACATGCAAGAAAAGAGAGAAATAATCGCGACTACTTTTGCTTGAAGTATTTAAGACTATGTGTGAACGAAAAAAGGAAAATTTGAGTAAGCTTTACTTTGAAGTTTGAAAATAAACCATAGAACTATACAAAAGACATTAGTGCAGAAAACAGGTGGGGTAAAACAGAAAAAAGGTTGTTTAATTGTAAAGTAACGGGATAGCTGAACATCAAACATTGGTAAAATTTAAGGCTCATCGGAGCAGAATATTAAAGGAGATCATTACACCGAATAATGATTAAACTGAGTAACATTAATCTGGAGCAGGTGAACTAGAGTGAAACGAACAAACAAAAAAAGTGCTATACCAAAATAAGGGAACATGTTTAAACGACTGATGGAATAACATAAAATAAAATGCAAACTACTCGAACAAAGTGGGACGTAATGAAATAGGTTAATCCATATTGGGGTTTAATTTGCTTTTATCCAAGCACCCCAACACAGTTAACAAAGTAGTCTAGCTGAATTTGCACCACCCTAATCACAATGCTGCCAAAGCAAAAAAAAAAACGCAACACATGCTGCGTTTGAAGCGAACATAATCTCGCTGTAGTGGTATTTTCACGGGGATGACCGAAGAGAGAGAAACTACGATCACAGTATAAACTTCATGAGGAGTCATATAGCAACATATCAATTCGTAATACGTGCAGGAAGATGTACGTGGATGAGTTAGTGCTTTTGGAAAGTGAGTGGGAAGAAGAACGTTCCGAGACAGGGAAGGAAGTTTTAGCGCTGACGAGGAGGGAGACTAAAAAGGGAAGGACAGATGGCGGGGTGTGGTCGAAAGAGATGAGCAGGGAGGGGGGGGAATGGACTTTTTGGGCGGAAGAGGGAAAGAGGAGGAACTTGGGCAGATAAACACTGTTAACTCAAAGTAAACATTAGGCGCGATTCAATATCCATCCAATAACAGTGAAGGCGGGAGCTGTTGGAATTCAACGGACTGGATCCACGAATTTCACCATATTACCCAGGGAATGTTTTTGGGTCCCCTAAAGTTTCCACACGAGTCCCATTGCTCTCTCCGCCACTTGAGAATCAGTTTTACACCACAGAGAGCGAGAGAAACATAGATGCAGAGAGAGTGTGTGTGGGTGGACCCCCGCTAAACCCCTCACCCACCCCCTGTGGCGGCGAATATTGTTTCGGTTTTCCTAGATTAGTCGGCTTTGTCTCCGGCGCACATTCAGCCGTTCCGCCCTTGAGCTCGGCGTTCAAAATAGTCGTTTTCATAATAGCCGCTCTCCCTACTCCCCACTCTCCTCACCCCAGGAGGAGGGAGGAATAAACTTTTGTTGGGTGTCCAGTTCACCGGTCACCCACCGGCCACCGAATATCGTCCAAAACAGATTACGTACAGGGAAAAAAAGCCGAAATACTTGATGACGCAATCGATTGGACACCGCTGTTTGAGATAAACTAAATAGCGTTGAAAGGGACTTGGAGATAGTTTTGCACCTCGTGTTCATGCAAACAAATTGTTTGCCTCGTCGCAACAGACTTCACCAATCCACGCGGCTCAAATCCAAAGCGATCAAAAGGAAATTAAAAAATTTGCTTCACGGTGTATCTTTTTTTAGCTAATAATATGGGTGGTTAATGGAATTTCAATATTATCAAAGTTTGCGTACCATCAAAATGCAGAGAGAAACGGAGAAAATATATGAAGGGGGCATATTAATATTAATATTTTTTCCTTCCAAATAATAAGGGGGTCCCTATAAGCGGGAGGAGTCTGTCGGCTAAATGCGGAAAACAATAGAGCGAAACTGCTCTGCTCACATTTGGGATTCATCATGGACGGAATGTAAATTAAATGAGACCGTTATTATTACATGAATGAGAAAGCATGCGAAAAATGCAGATAAAAGTTCTGCTGTATTCAACGAATTAGGCTAAAATATATTCGTTTTATTTTATTTTAAAGGTTTACACATTTAAAGGTAGGTTTTGGCTTGACTACTATTTACTTCTAAATATCGACAGAAATTTCTCTTTCTTCTCAGTACATTATTTTTTTCTTAATTTCTTTGCAATATCTGCTTGATTGCAGTCTAAAAGAGTCTATTCTCTCTATATTTAAAAGGGATTCTACTGTTCCAATTTCCCAAAGTTCTCCGTTCGATCAGAACCTTTAACATCGCACTTCCTTCCAATGCATTCACTACATTCACTTTCTACCTTTTTCGTATTTACCCGGAAACTTCCCCACTTCGTCCACCCAATAAAAAAACTTTGGCGTTTGTATCTCTCTGCCAAACTTATTTTTCAAAATTTCCCAAAAAAAATTAGTGTGTAGTACTTATATCTTCATCGAGTAACATGCCCGAACAAGATAGATAGACGAGATCATAATCGCTTTCGTTGATACTTTTATAGATTGATTCTCAGGGATTTAAGACACTGTCTCAGGTGTGACTGCGTCTCCTCGCAACTTAACGAAATTCATGACGGTCTCGAACTGGTTAACACAATCCTTCTTCCAAGCTGAATTGACGCGCCTTTCTTATCGAACATTTACGAGCTCAAAACTGGGTACCTATGGGTATTGAGTAATGTCATATATATTTATTTAAATTTTACCTAAGGGTAAAATTTAAATGAATATGTATGGCATTTCTAAATATTGATTCTTTTCAAATCTACAGAATTACTCGTACTTAAGTCATTGGTCTGTCCATCCAATGACATCACAAGACGATAGTTGTCTAAATGGTGCATTTTTCGGCTTACTGAGCATTAAGTTCCGATTAAAATCTGAATGAATCAGGTCACTGGTTCACACAAACTGTGTATATTTTGGACACCAAATATTCCTGGCAAAATACAGGCCGGACAGGAACAGGAAGTGATCCTCTGATTCTACCCTGGTGTGTGAATTTCAGACGTCGTAAGGCTTAATACAAGGTGTGCATAACCTCCATATTTCATACTAACCTTCAAGTTGATTATTGTGGATTGTTCACGATTTATTATATATCATGACTGCTTTCCTAAAGCAAGCGTCAGCCGACTTAAATTTGAGAAGTGATTCCTGCAGTTGGTCTGCTTTATATTTATTTATGTAGTGACAAAATAAGAATTATTTTCAAAAAATGTCTTATGGGAATGTTAACTTTCTAAAATTAAATTACGGATTTCTTCTTCAAGTAACCAATATGTTAGTATTAATAAAAACCTAGCGGTGGGTGTAAGTTTTGAATGGAAATGCACCGTTCCTATCCTTTATGATGTTGTATGCTTGCTAACCTACTGTCCTTCTTCTTGTGTTTGTCTATTTCTCCTTTGGTGGGTGTAACGGCTCCCTAACGCCATCTCTTGGCTAATGAATTGGAGCACTTTGGCGCTTTATAAGATCGCAAATTTCAGTGTAAAGTACATTTTCTCGATAGCTCAAGTGGTTAGAGCATCCGCCCGGCAAGTGGAGGGATCCGGTGTCCAAGTCCCGGTTGAGGAAAATATTTTTACATTTGTGATTGCTCAAATCCGCCTTCCCCACCTCTCCTGTGTTCGTCCTTCATGTGTGTTCCTTTCTCCTTTCCTTATATCTATTTCTATGTGAATGAACATTTGTTCGCCGTATGGCGGGATTTCGTGTTTGAATATATATATATATATATATATATATATATATATATATATATATATATTTGTGTGTGTGTACTGCTGGAATACGTTATAGTTTATTGTTACATAAAAATATTGCGTAATGATATTGCCCAGGGGTATGAATAATACTGGAAATTCGATGGTTTTCAGTTCTTTTTTCGACATAAGGTTTAGTTAGGGGATTAATGACGAAATTACGGTTATTGATTACCAGGAGCTACAATATGCAAATTGTCTGGGTTGAAGATAAATGACTAAAATTAAAGAGATGAGATTCCAAAATTTGATGAATTATAATATTTTTTTTGAGCGGATTCTGACAATCGAGAGAATAATCAGAAGGGATACTTAAGAGCATGCGGAAAAAATAAACTTAATTGCAAGGTAATTTTTGACGAAAATGGTGGCAACAGTATCAGCAGAAGGGGATGAGTTACCTTAGCACAAGAAACATTTTCAAGAGAATTGATGGCAGGAACTCTGAGCAGGGATATAACGGAAAGATTAATGATGACATTGATATGTGACCGGGCGTTGTGTTTCTCGATCTAGAGGTCATTGAGGAAGGAGGATGAGCGTACATTGGAGGCCTTTGAGACGTGAGCATGAAGAAGGACAGATAGAGCGCGTTGAATGAAAGGAAAGGAAGACGGGCTGGACAAGGAAGAGATAAAGTTAATTCGGAGTATTTCGAATGAAGTTGAAAAATCGAATGGCGGGATTGTTCATTTTATCTTCATTTAGCGCGACGGTGAGAGTGGTCATAGGGTACAGCACCTGGAGTAATTGACGAAGAGGGAGGAAATGGCAAAGAAATTGGGATCACAAGACGACAAGTACAAATATCAGGAATAAAAAAGTCAATGCGGTAAAATAGTTTCCACAGTTTAAAGTTGTCCCAACGTTCTGAAACATTTAACCAACTTCTCAAGATATCCTACTACCAAGTTACCAGTACCAATACAATGGAAAAAATTCTGATAAATACTTGTAAGTTAATCTTATTACTATTTGTAAAACCAGAATTATTGGCTTTTTAATGGCGGACAGGAAGAAATTATTTCGTAATAACTTGATAAATTAAAAAAAATGATTTACTTACATGTAAAAATTAGTAAATGTACAATATTTTTAATTCCTGCGCCTAAAAACATCTGAAACTGGATCAGACGGTGGCGTAAATTACAAATGGAGCATTGTCATTCAAACAGGAACAAAATGAGAATTTGTTTGAGAAAACAGTAATATGAAAATCTTTGAATATTTTGATAATTTTATCTGCCCTCTACTGGTTAAGTTAGACACTAAGTGGATTCAGAGAATAAGAACTTCTAGATAAGAACTACTTTTCTTGATTCTTCATAAAACACCAGTAAATATCCTCATTTGATTAAATCAATTTTCAGTCTCTTTTCATGCCGTTTAAAATGCTAACCATTTCCTCAATTTATTTCACATACCGGTCGTACACATTTATACCATAATCTTCGGCGCTCATTAACACTCAATTTTCTCTGAACCTACTTTCTCTGCCTTTGAATTTCTCCAAAAACCCTTGTCCCCTACCAAGCTCATACTCATGGTCTTCTTTGTTTTACATTCTATCCAGTTTATTTTCTTCCTTTTTTTTACAAACACATCTCGTAAGTATTCAAATTTACACATCCTATAATCTCACTGACCCAGTTTCAGAGCCGTAAAAACTATTCTCTCAATCAAAATTTCGACTAAATTTTCTACTGCTTCTTTCTTTAATTAAACCATCAACTGTCTACCCTTCATTAGAGTTTCTTTGCTTAAATTAATTATACGGTTAACATCCTTATACTTCACCCATTGTCATTTAAAACCAAAACAAGTGATTGTTCCATATGTTTAAATCATTACCAATCAATTTTAATGCCTAAATTCATTTTTCTATTTCCTAAGAGATTAATTATATTCGTTTTCATCCAAAACCTATCAAAATTGTTATGCTATATTTTCTGTGTGTCAGAAACTTTGACTAACTTTTTTAGCTAAACTTTGAACATTTTTATTGATTTAGTAACAGTGAACTAGGTAATTTTACTATTTTCACCGCATACGCGTTGAATTTCAAGGGCGATAATGAGTGATTGCGGATATTTTGACATAAATATCTGGACAAAGTTACACTGAAAGTTTTCTGGATCTGTAAGTGTCACTGTTTGACACACCCAAAAAGACATTTGGGAAAATAGGATTTTTACCATGCTGTTTTTGGCTCTCCCATGTGCCTCAAGCGAATACAGTAATGATAAAAACCAATTATTGCGCACTGTGGGTTCGGCGCGTTTATTGAAGTTCGCGTTCCGTCTGATCGGGCATTAAAGTTCCCTTTAGGTACATTTTAGTCCATCAGAATGAAAGTGGGACAAGTTGCAAAAAGGTTGTTCAGGAATTAAGGTAGAATTTAATTCAATTCCTAAAATCAGTTAATGAAACGGAAAGAGGTTTTATCGGATTCTTTTCAAGAGTTGAGTGCTATTAAGCACAGTAATAAAATAAAACTAGAACAAATATTCTTCATTAACAAAATAACCTTCAGGTAAATTTAATGTGTTTATGCTAAAAGAATATAATTTTTATTCCATATAGAATTTAATTAAATACCTTTAATGCTAGAGAATCTAGAAGCACACGCTACTGTTATCAGTTGTAAACTTTATTTACAACAAATAAAATTTCACTGCAGGTCGAAGTAAGTAATTAAGTTTTCCGAGAATGCTTGCGGAGTTTACATATCCTCCTTTCCATACCTGACAACATCACCACGTCGCTCTTCTTCCTGTGGTCTGTTTTGACATTTCCTTCGTAGGTGTTGGTAAATAATCGTTTATCAAAACCAACTAAATTATTATCAAACCACCTTTTAAGAAGGAAAAAATCAAGTTTTTATGGAATGTTTTCATTAAATAGGAAAAATTACTATAAATCTCGAATTTAATCGTTTTAATATACATTTTCGCTCATCATGGTCAAAAATGTTTTGCAAAATATAACTCACATGAATTTGAAAACACTACTGTCATTCTATGTGGCAGTGAATTCTAATTATATAAATGAAAATATTTTTGAGCATATAACATCTCTATTTTTTTAGCAAACAGCAGCTAAGAAAAAGAAAAGATCAATGAAAGGGTTGGGAAGGGAAGACGAGAATTGTTCCTTCACTTATATGGTATTAAAATAAACCGATTGGCATACAATGCATGTAAATCATAGGATATGCAACTGTGTAAAAACATAAAAAATGATTTATTCCATTTGATTGTTCGAAATGTTTGACTGGTTTGATGAAATATCCAAACTACATACACATACCTACTTTTGAAAGCTCTTATACGTAATGTCTCTTTGTCTTTACAAAATGTGCATGTTACGAGAATAATATTGCCATTAACGTTCACGAATATTAACCCCAAGGCATTACTTTTTTATCGCTTTCTGTTTTGGCATAGGAAAAGCTGATAGCAACTACGTCGTGATAAGCATGTAAAAGACCATCTTAATTATTCAAATCAAAATATTAAAAAACATCATATTAATGATATCTCATCTATAGTGCATTAAGAGCTATTGTGCGAATTTATCTACAATGAGCATTTCCAGAAGTACTTTTAATATGAAATATAAACATAAAATATTTTTATACATAATTGTTTAAAAAATAAAAGTTTATAAAATTCGGAAATCTCTACAAATAAACTTGTATCCTTAAAAATAATCCTTCTCAAATAGAAATGTCGAACAATATTCCATCTAAACATATGTAGCTTAAAGGTAACAATTGAGGGAAGTGTCCATATTAAATGAATTTCTTTATTAAATGATTTTTCACAGACTTTATTCTGTACCGTAAAGTTTGTTGAAAATTACAAAATCATTTAATATAGACATGAAACAATTCACGAAGTGAAGCCCGAAAGAGTAGTGTGTTAGCTAAAGGAAGTATTACTTAAGCACTTGCTTCAGTACCATTGTGTTTTTTTCTCACAAGATTTAGAAAAAATAGACATTTTCAAACGATATG
This sequence comes from Hetaerina titia, assembly GCA_037158775.1. NCBI lineage: Eukaryota > Metazoa > Arthropoda > Insecta > Odonata > Calopterygidae > Hetaerina > Hetaerina titia. The sequence goes on from CM073777.1 coordinate 32,163,522, forward strand.
CGTAGTTTGACAATAATCCGGACAATTACGCAAACGATGCATTACATGGCGTAGAATTTGATGAATCAGCGACAAACAGAATCATGAAACACGTAAAATGCAATTCAATTTCACCATTAAGTGCTGTTTTTAGCGCCAATCTTTTTTTAAAAAGGGGTATTTTTGACACTCAATTAACAGTATATACCTGCCAGTTTTCTTTCAATAACTATCTAGTACGAGATCTAATGGAGAGTTAAATTTGGTTGACTGACAACCACTAAGAATCTAAAAACAGGTTTTAATGAGTTCTGAATCAAGGTTGCAACAAGAGACGTAATGGGGAATGAAACTGATGAAAATAATTGGCTTAACAAAAAGAGCTACGCTACGCTATCAAGCGCTTCGTACGAAGCTCATGGTGGACAAAATTAATTCTTCCGTGTCCAATAAACTGCACATTCACCACAGCAGTACACCCATTGAGTTTTTCGAACTTTTCTTTCTTTGATCACGACTGATAATACGTTAACAACACCCTCTTAAATTATTCTCTAAAAAGATTATTTGCGAGAAAATATTAAGGCGAAGAACTTAATGAACGTCGGAAATTATTTGATGAGACAAAAAGTTTCAGAAAATTAGCACAACTTAAAGTAGATTTTGCCTACCAATTTATTTTCATTATTTTTTAATGAATTCGCTCTCTATATGCCTAGTGTCTAAAGCATACACGTAGCTGATAGCAAAAATGCGATTTATTTTTAAACAAATCAATATAAAATCCTATATAAATTACATGAGTATATACTGATCAACTAATCGAAGATAATTGAAATAGCAAAAATTTTAAAACTCAACGAAGCATTTGCATTTAAGCACAGCTTGAAGTTCGTTAATAAGAAAAATGAAGCTGTTTAATTAATTTATTATTAGAAAACACTTCTCTCTAATCATACATTACTAACACGTTGAATCAATTAATTATGTCATTAATGGTGCATTATGGTCAAAGCTAGTATCATAGAATTTAATTGTCAGAGCAAATCCATTGGAATGTAAAATAATTTTTAGGGTTTACCAAATTGAAAGGGTCTCATTAAAGAAAATGAGAGTGAAGCGTGCTTGGGGAGAAATTAAATAATTACAGCAGCAATGAATCATTAAATAGAAAGATTATGTTTTATCGTTATTCTTCACAATTAAAGTTGGAGGTAGAGCGGTGGTTCACGGAGCATCACTCGTGTTCCTTCACTCTTGCTTGAAAATGTCGTCCTGTTCCCCGTTATAGTTTGGATTTCAGTCACCATATTGGAGCTTGTATATAGTACTCTGCTGTATTTTCCTTCACTAAATTTCCCTTTAAAGTTATATTCCACAAATTCTCTGATATTCCACAAAATAAAGTTATATTTTGTGGAATATCAGAGTGTTACCTTTTTCTACGCACAATTTTAGTTAATTCATGTATGCGCATTTCAAATTAATTTTAGACGCTCCATAGATTGGCAGTGAGCTATACCTTCTTTTTTACAAACGACTACTAAGGGCACGAAGACATTAGATTATAAATAAATATATCAAACGAAGGCAACGATTTATTGGTGACCATGATTTCTTTATTTCATATTCACAGCGAATTTCAGTACAAAATTGTCGGCCCTCTTACCGATTCATTTTTGATAAAAATTAATTAATTAAATTACGACATTATTTTAATCATTAAAAAAACGTGGTATTCAATCCCATTATTTTGATTATAAATCAAATGGACGTAGATTTTGATCACTATTTAAAGGAAAAAATATTGGAACAAATCGGTACAGCTTAGAGTAATTTGAAAATAATTACTTCAAATAATTAAAAATCAATTAATTTGATGAACCTATTTCCTCATTCTCCTTCGTGAGTGGAGACTGAAGTCAACATTTATCTACGTTCACGTCGTGATTTCCAAGCCACTCATGGATTCCTAAATTATAACTATTTTAGTATATTTCAAAATACTTTGAAAATTCATTCATACTTATAGGCATGCGGTTTTATGGTATTCCTCTTGAAATACACGGAAATTACCTCACAACTCCATATGCTTCTCTTTATACCTAATAATGAATTTCATTTAATAACTGTGGATATATCGCACTATATTCTAACTGTTAAGGACCGGAGATAGGAATGAACGTAGGAGGATTCATGTAATCATGTTAATGATAAAAAGAACTTCATATATCCAATTAGCTAAGGAGCTACAATCATTGATAACCGCTGTGGAGACTCAATCTGTTAAGCATAGGAATTAATATAAAAAAAGGTTATGAGATTTTTCAGAAAAAGAAAGTAAAACGTTAAAATTGGAAGGTAAAAACAGAAGCAGCTGTGCATATTTGAAACAGCTACCTTGAAAATATTTTTAACGAAAATGGCCAACGTAATAGGGTAATCAGGAGAAGAACCGCGCCAGATAAAGAAGTTTCACATGAAGGAGGAAATCGATACAGTAAAGTTATGTTCGAAAGGGAATTTTGATTACTTTGTTTCGGACGTGGTTCTGTAAGATTCAAAAACATGAATATTGAAGCAAGACGATAGGCGTAGATTGGAAGCTTTTCAAATTTTGATGTAAAAATGATTGAACAGATGAAATTGGTAGAGAGAAAAACAAACAAGTCAGTGATGGTGGGAAAGAGAGAGGATTTTTGCGAAATATCCCAAGTAGGCAGGAAAGGTGAAGGCCAAGCATTTTAAGCGATATAAGGAGAAGAATTGCATTAGGAAAGAAGTTATCACTAGAATAAGGGAAATGATGACAGGAACCTTAAGGCGTTTAAGAAGACTATCTAAAACTTTGATATGGAGCGCGATTTTATTTGGTCAGAAACTTGGCCATTGAAGCAAGAAGATAGGTGTATTTGGAGCATTTCGACATGTGGTTGTAGATAATCATAGTATGGGTAAAGTATACGGAAAGGAAAACAAACGAAGACAAGTAAAAGTCCTGGTGGAGTAGGAGAGATAATAATTGGGGGAAATTCAGCGGAGGCAGGAAAGGCAGATGAAGAGCATTTTAATTGGATGTGGAATGTCGAAGAGTGTGATAAACGTGAGAATGTTAGGCAAACGAGGAAGGGGTAGGAATGGCATGTTGGATGGAACGAAGGGCGGTATATTTATGTGGAGTAGAAGAACAATTTTACGCATTTTGGGGTGTCAGGTTCTTTGTTAGAGGAAGCGAAGACTTGTGACAGAAGACACTAACGGGTAATGGGGTGGTGGAGACGAGAAAGGAAGGGAAAATTCTGTGAAAGGGAGGTAGAGAGAGGAAAAGGATAAGCGTTTTAGATGAAATCAAAGGGGTTAGAAAGTATGCAAAGCTATAAAATGAGTAACTGTTACATATACTCTGCGGTTCCAGGACATTTTTTTCATTTTGGCTAGAGATTAGGAGTATAAGTAAGAGTAGTTTCGGGGTCCATAAAAATGTCTCTAGCTTGGTATAGCAAAAAAGTAGTTCTACATGATTATTTGACTCTCACCTACTCTCTCAACCATATCCATGAGAGTATTGTTAATTTCCTCATCGTATATTACCTATCAACCCCACTTTAATAAGATACAGGATTCGCATCAATATCATCCTGTAGGATGAATTGATTGATACGAATTATATAGTCTTAAAAGAACGGTGGAACCAGAACGTCCTGATAGTTTAACATTCAGGTTGCTCTTGAAAGAATTTAAGAAAAAAATGAAAGAAAAAGTATTCCGTATAAAATTAATCTTTCAGAAATACTTTTAAAGATTTTTCTACACTAAATTCATGCTTTCTTCGCAGTAATATTAAGTTGATTGTGACTGTTATTAAAGGTCAGATCCGTATACGTGTAGCGAATTTGATTTTAAGGTGATCAGAGATTCAAATTTGACTCAGGCACGCGGGAAATGTTACTGGAAATCAGAAAAAGGGAACCCAAATTATTGAAAGATTTCCTTAGAGAATTACGAACCGAAATACGCGGTGATCGATTCCACAAAAGTCATTTTGCTATTAGAGAGAGGGAGAGATAGGCATCCAGATGGGATGGGTGGGCAAGAGAGATAACCTTTTAAGTTTTCTCTCCAGGGTTTTATAACGCATCCCCTCTCTCCCTCAGCCATCGAGAAGCGCGAGTAACGGAGAACGATAGTAAGCTTTGACAAGGATGAAGACCACTTTCACCGCTAATTAAATTTTCTCCACTCGCGCAGGGTGCGCCTGGCGTGAATAGGTCACTTTAACGGCGAACGGGGCCTCGGCGAGTGACGGCGTAGGAGAAAGGTTTGGATGGGAAAAAATGAGAGAAATGGACACTAAAAATGACCTTGAAATCGAGCGATGGGGAATCTTGTGAGGAGGGCAGATGACCGCAGAAATGGGGTGGGTATATGGGGGCCGAAATAGGAAGGTCGGATGGTATCAAGGCCACGGAGGACCTCCGGCAACCTCACGGGTTCCTCCGCGCATGGTTTTGTAAAACGCTGCCACCGCTATTAGTTAAAGTCGATGGGCATATGCTTATGATGGTGCGGAACCGTTGTCGAAGCCCGCGGAAGGGGGGGAGGGAGGGAGACTATTTGTCGAATGCTGTGGGTTGAGGGGGTGGGTGGAGGAATAAAGCTACCGTGGGAGGGGTTGGCCCTCTGTCTCACTTAACGTCACGAGCACGAAGTATTGGTGGGGACGGAGCAGGAGGGAGGAGTAGGGATGGTTCTCAGGCACCAGATGGCGGGAGGAAAGGCGACGTGCGGGGCCATAAAGTGCCGTGGACCAGGAATGGGGAATTGGGAGAAGAGGCAAGGATATTTACGGCGAGACCGAGAGGGTGGGCGGCAGATGAGTGGTTTGGCGGAGGGAGGGAAGAAAGTCCGAGAGGAGAATGAGAGAGGCTCGGAGAGGGAGGAAGAGACTAAGACACCAGGAAAAGCGGCCTGAATCGACTATTATAGGCGCGCGAGGAGCGTTCATTTTTACCGCGAAAATTGTCGTGCGGGGGTTGGTGTGGAAGGGAAATGGGAATCAATATTCATCCCACAGCAAAAAGCATCTTACCTTTTGCTTATCCGTTCCTGATTCGCCCTCGCATGGTTCTTCGTTTGAGCTTCATTTTAAGCTCTTTATCTGTAGGAAGAAGGATGAGATAACGTAAGGGGAAGACGACCCCTTCACGATTGTATAGCATTCGGAACGAGATTACGACGGAACAGAAGATAGAATTTTATAAGGGTAGGGTGAGGTGGTTCAAGCATGAACGCTCGAGAGCAATAATAATTTATTATGAGTCGACATTGCCGGAATTTTACGCTTGAAATCTCATCACACGCTCGTCTCAAGGACGTTTACTTGGAAATGTGGATTAGGGAATAAAACATTTAATGAAGATCACTTTGTACTCAAAGATCGATATCGGATGTTAGATAAGGCCTCGTATTAATCCCGGAAGCTTGCAAAATCTGTACATCTGTATAGGTGCATCAGCAATAAGAGTATTCCCAAGAGGCTTTTACTTCACCTGAAAAGGGACAACTGAAAATTTCCGGTTAAATTATGCAGCATCAGAGTTTGGTAGCTCAGGTATGACTTATAGTTTCCAAAACCCTGATTTGGACCTGAGACCCGAGCTCAGAATTGTTACGTTTAAGTCACTATGCTTCAACGTAAATTGAATAACAAAAAGAGATCCAAACATATTTCACTCGGAGATTTGTTTCCGACACCTTGGAGTAGCCAAACGATGCGTAATGGGTGGTAAACTATTTCTAAGGCAATTTATCTTTAAAAAAATATATCTTCCCCACAAGTGCTTAAAAATCATAAGTCACAACACAAAGTGCACAGTCGTTTCTTAGCATCGTAATCCATGCCATCAGAAAATATTGGTCATGCTAAGGAGTATGCAAAATTAAGTAATGTAGGCCGTAATGTAAAACTTCGGTATTTTACATATGATTGTTCATCTAATATTGACTATAAAAATGGTTTATTGACAGTAAAAATTAATTATAGAAAAGATATATTTGAAAAATAACCTATGGCACCAAATCATCCATACTTTACTGTTGAGATATAATCTATTTATAGGTTCAAATTCAAATTGAGTTAATTTTAATAAATATTGCAAATTGTACGAGGGACGTGTGAATTTAATAAAATTAGACAGGTGTTAACACATCAGGCGGACGAAATCAAACGTTTGCTACGCCTATAAATGATTACGCAGGTAGAATTGAAATAATACACTATAATATGGGATTTAAATAATTAAATATGAAGATATCACTCAGGTAATATAATGAACGGATAACATATCCAGCAAAAGCTGCGTTAATTTGTAAACCTGTCAATTATGCTATATGAAGACGTATATTTATTTTGTTGAATTTCATGGTTTTAGGCTCTAATCTATGAAAATTTATGATCACCTTTTCTCAAATTTAATAATTCGACGATATGCCTATTGTTCTTGGATTTCTCTTCGGACAGCACTGACGCTTTTAAAAACGGTTTTATTGTCTTGTTAAGAGATCAAATTAAAAGGAATAGCTCAATTTAGCGCCTTCTGCTCTAGCTTGATGCTAAGATTATACTACATTAATGCATGTTTCATGTACAATTTCCTTTTGTCATTCAGGAATATTTAAATGCTATTCCATCAAAATAACAGTCAACCACAATACTTGTGTCTTTGTTTCAGAATCAAAGTAAATGCTAAATATTTTTGACAAATTTTATTACCTATGATTATTGATAGCCAGATTACTATAGAAACAAAATGGTATATGATGGCGGAATATATGAATTGGTACAAATAATCGAGATGAGTTGAGATTAAGCGAATTATTTGCTGAAAAGACATCTTAAATATTAACACTGTATTCCTGAATACTTTACCCACAGGGTTACATATTAATGACTCTTTCAAATCAAATATACGGACATTTGAACCAATCATTGAAAATTATTCCTAAAATTGAAGGACTCATACAACGTACAAAGACAAAATTAGCCTAAATCAGAAAACGAACGCTGCTAATAATCTGACAATGAACTCTGGAGTGTCTAAAAGAGTAAAAAGAGTATACGAAAGAACATGAGCGGCAGAAGAGAAAGAAATCATTAATACGCAGTAGTCACCGGACACATGGTTATGATAGACATGAAAATTAGGCGATAATAAATAAAAAAATACAAAATTAAACACCTGGTGAATAAAATAATTTGTAATTTTAAACAAGAACTTTAATTTTTGTCTCATGGATATGTATAAGAAATATTGAAATATATAGCACTAGTGTTTTCTCTTCAGCTTGAATTTACGGTGGTTAGATCGAAAATAAAACCAGTAGAGCATTTAATTCAGAACAGATAATAATATCATTTCATGTATCACATAACCCATTTGAACGTTTATTTTGTGAAAATCAATATTATCCAGAAGGGAAAAAGACTACTCCCAAATCCAATGTCAATAAACCAGGGCAGACAGACATATCTGTGGGCATAAGAGCAACAAAAGGAAACCTCCGTGGGGTGCGATTCTGATTTGAAAGCCGTGGGTGTGGCACGGAAAGGATACTACCGAAGAAAATCCTAAGAGAGATGGGCACATGAGAATCACTTGTGCCGAAAAGGAGCGACTGGTAGGGGGCAGGGGATAAGACAAGCGGGTTGGAGAAAGGAAAGCGTGGAGGGGGTAGGAGGAAGTTACGCTGGGAAGGAGGGACACGCAGACGAAGTGAATACGGAGTCAAGTTTATCGTTCCAAGTCACAAGGCCCTATAAAACGGTTGTTTTCAATCTTGCCTTTTCGAAACCCTTGTGTTCCCTCACTGAAACTCCTCCGCTCTGAGCGAAATTGTGAGAGAAAGCAGCCAAGGTGTTTATTGAATTGTGAGCACCTCGTCATGGTATTGCGATTCCTTCGAGGATTTTGTGTCAGCAGAATTTCGAGGAACGTGATAGAACGAAGTGGGTGGGCATAAGTCTCATTAGCGTCCAAAAGCATTACAGCAATCCTTGTAAGTTCCCGATCAAAAATGTGCTTGTCACATGCAGTTTTACTGATTCTCAAAAGGGTCTGGTCATTATAGAGTTCTTTCAATGCCTTTTTCTTATATAATAAATGTCTCTTTCAAGGAAAAAAAAATAGATAGTTGGTTTTGTTCTACGGACGACTGGGGTGGTCTCTGTGCCTCTAATATTGCCACAATCCTCTGCAGAATATCAAGTTTACAGTAGTCGAAAAACCATAGTTTAAAGAACACCTACGAGTATGGTTGATTCTGAACTCGAACCCATAGCCTTCCGATTAGAAGATGGGGGATTTACCCACCGACTAATCCGCTCGGAATATTTGTTTACTTTTGAAAGTAATAGTTTCTGCTCCAGAGGAGACGAGAGTTGTTATACTCGCATTCGGAATGGATAGAGAAAAAACGCAAACATACGTATCATCGGCCGACTGGAGTGTGTTCTTTCTGATCTTCCCTTCAAGAGGATAATGTCAATCTTGCTAGAGTAAAACTTTACTCTCCAAAACTTTACCCTAAACTAACCACTACACCTGCGCGGAAAAGTTTAATGTCTTGGGAGTTCGCGAACACTTTAAAAAAATTAAAAAAACGTACAATTTTTCTTCGCTTCCTCAGAATTTTTCCCATACCAGGCATAAAAAAACTTCAGTGTTACATAAACTGGGAAAAAAATCATACGGTGAACCCGTATAAACCGTCAAAGTGTCGCAGTGTATCATTGGGTAAAAGATATATCGCATGTCTTCACTTCAGCGACCATTCCATTTTCATTACTGCAGTCATCCTATTTGTCTCTGATCATTTACGTACGAAACGGGCGCTAGCAAAAATGTAAATGTCGAGCACACTTTGCCAGTGAATCCAAAGGGAAAGACTGGCCGTGAATGTGAGAATTTCAACGCATTGACAGCATAAAGTACCACCAAACAAAGATAAAGTATAACGTATAAAACCATTTAACTGTTAAAGGTACGAGCTAAGAATATTATTAAGCATATGAAAAAAAGCCAAGAAAAATCCATTACTCACGTATCTCAGTGTATTGGGAATGGCACTTCGATTTTGCGTCCTTACCTGAAACAAAATAGTTAACACATGTTAAATGAATAGAGAAGGATAGATTCCACTAAAATTATGCACTTAATCGTAACAAAAAAGAATAATTTATTATGATTCACAACATTTGGTGCACAAGCATTCATCATATATATCTTTAAATTTTAATTTTAATAGTGATAATATTTACGCATAAATGGAAAACTTGTATATTACTGGTAAAATAAGACTTATTTGTACAAAATAAACATTTAGTGGAATCACAGTGTGATTTATTTCTTAAAATTTAACCAGGTTCACCTTGAAAATGATCGTTAGAGTTGAATTAATCAATTAATTTTCTTTGTAATATTCCATCTCAGCCTAATGCATATTTTTTCTGCTTGCCATATTAAATTCATAGTAGTAAGTTTAGAGTAGGCGACCGACAGCTGAGGTAATATGCGCTATTAAGGATGAAAATGAAAGGAGGAAACCTGGTGTCGGCATTAGCCAACTCTTAACGAAAAGCGTCAAGGGATCCGCAGTCGTATCCGATGGACGACGTGATCATTCAAAGCGCTCTCCATAGTGCACCTCAAGTAGTGCTCAGGATAGCACTGTACAAAATCTGTCACCTCTGGGGTTTAAACCCGGGCCATATGGTAGGGAAGCCAGTAAGTTAGATACCTCATCATTTCGATCCATTTTATTTTGAATACGAGGATGTTAGGACAAAATTTCACAAAACATGACCGATTCTGCAGTGTACGTTTCCAAAGTAACAAAGGAATTTATAGTCAGCGAAATGAATCAAATTACTGGAATCATTTAACATGCTACATAACCGAGACACGTTTACATAAACATACCTATTTATTTTTTTTAGTTACAGTAATAGAGCCCATACTGTAAAATAGAGCCGATTGCAATGGGCCAAAGGTCACTATTCAATAGTGTGACCAAAAGTTATTTATTCGCACCTTTTTATTGAAATTGAAACGGCATCCGCTGATGCAATAATGTATTCAAATCAATGAAAATTGTATCACAGATGAAAAAGGATTTAGGTAACAATTTGAAATTAATTTTTTCCCCTACAAATCATGAGAATAAAAATTTATGAGCCCTTTATGGAAAATACCTTGTAGCAACAAGTAAATAACAAGGGAGATCATTAAACCTTCACACTCCTAAGTGAAAGAAAACCTTCCCTGGCGGGAACGGAACCAGCGAACTCCGTTTTGGCGGGAGAGGACGTTATTTTGACGCCATCAGCGAAGTAAAAAATATTATTTCAAATAGGTGTAATGAACGCATACGCTAAGTGCCATGGGAATAATCTTTTAAAAATATGAAGGCCTTAGTCATCGTTATAACTTGGTCCCACTTTGATTTCTACCTAATTTTCGTACCGATTGCAAAAAAATCAATTTTAAACCCTGAGCTGCCGCATTGTTTCATCAGGATCCGGGTCATATCCTCTCATGACGTCTCTTTCACCCGAAAGGAGGTTCACCCTAAGGAATGGTAGTGCACTTTCATGCAGGGATAACATGTAAAAAATGATCAGGACTTTTACCACGGTTGGAAGGACGTCAAAATGGGGTGGGAGGAATGGGGAGAAAGTTGGCAAGTGGACGAATAAAGAGAGAGGGTGGAAGAGGGAGAGAGAGATAAGCGGGGAGACACTTCGGTTAGCCCGCGAGGTTTGGTCGTCGTCGTGGGGCAATACCCACCAATGCCGTCGAGGGCTGCAGCCACGATGATTACCGCGACTGCGGCAACGCGACGCCGACGCCAGTAAGGATTTTTCACGGCGGGGAATGCACTCTGGTACTCGTGGCGTAAAAAAAATCGCCACTTCGAGAGCTGAGAAGGAGGCAGGCGAGTTAAGTGGGTGGGACGGGAAAGAATAGGAGCGGGAGAGGAGACCATGGTGGGTTAACAGGAGAGAGGACGAAATTTAAATGAAACCGTGGAAACATCAAGGAGGCGTGACGTGTGTGAGCTCCCTGATGCAACAAAAAAAGTCGGGACACGCACGAAATAGGAATTATATGACGCACTCTCCCATGCAAATTTAAAACGGAATGTACTCGGTTGATTAAAAACGTAAGAGCTCAATAGATCCTCCAGCTAGTAGCACATTTGGATGGCAACGCAGAGAAGCAATATTGTTCCTCTCTTGAATGTGGGTCTGACTGCAGGTATGGAGGTGAAAGCTACGCGGACATTGTTATCCTAAAGATAAAGAAATACTACAGAGAACTGAAGCTGTGGATGTATTTAAACGAAAGTATATGCCTGTATAAATGCACAAAAAATGCAAATTACGTTTAAATGTAATTTATGCAACTCCTATTCAGCTGACAGTTATGCAAAACATTAAAATAATGATGTTGCGCTAGTTTGCAAATTGCGTGTGAATTACAACATATCTGCAAAATAACATTAAACAACTTTTATCACTACTGAAGTCGGCTATGCGTAAATTAATAATATAATATTATTAAAATTAAAATCAATCGATCCGTTGTGCTTACATAAATTTTTTCTCTCAATCAAATGGATACATTAATTATTAATTTTTGAATTAGATTGAATCAATTATAAATATTAAAATTGGAATTTTTTTGGGTTTAATTAATACCTGTGTTACTTATCTGCTGTTGAAAGATTCTTGGACAAGTCATTTGCTAGCAGGCAAGGAGTGTTTGGGTAGATGGTGGTTGGAGGAAGAACGAGAAGAAAGCCAGTCATTTGGCCAAGGCTTTGAAGCGTCACGTTGGATACCTCCCTAATTTAAACACATTGGAATGCAATGGACGCAGAAATAGTGCATGTTGTCAACATTGAAAGCGAAATAAAAAAGTCAGGATCCAGGAGGGGTTGAAAGGAGAGCATAGCAAGACTCATAAAGGGTTTTGCCTCGCGACATAGGAAAGCCTTGATGGAAGAAAATAAAAGTCCTGAGTCATAAACGGCGGGAAAGATCATCAGAGAAGAGAGAATGTGACGAAACTATATAATCCACCTAAAGTTAGCTGGTTGAAAATTTATGAAAACTAAAGACGAAACGGAATAATAGATGAGGAGAAAGATGGGTGTAAGTACATGGCATGCTATAAGACCAACCAATCCCGAAAATTGGCAAAAATATGAAGAATAAGGATGAAAACAAAAAAAATAAAGCAAAAAAATATGCGCGAGCATACTACTTAAGCTTCAAAATATAACATATGATTGTACGAGTGTTAGTGACCCAAAAAATTTGTCAAAATAAAAAATATGAAACAGTATAAAAATTCAAGTGCAATAACTTTTTCAATTCTCATCAACAGAAACAATTTTTTAATAAATGTTACAGTTACTTCTTCAGTAAAATGAAATTGCTATCGATAAAAAACGTAAACCAGAAGGTTTACTTAGCGATGAGTTCATTGATCCTCTGTCTAGTTCAGTATAGTGATGAGTTTCATTGGGAAAAAATGTTAAAATACATTCGTAAATATGGAGCAGTATTGTAAAAAAAGTGATAGTATTGTTTTCGTGAAAGACTGTAATACAGGATCTACATTGCCACTTGTTAATTAAAAAAGAGGTGAAGAAATTAATGAAATTTTCAATTCCACAGAAAATTGTAACCAGTTTATTGTAACGAACTCCTGAGGCCGAGTAAATTTCTCAAGTTTTCTGTGTTCCCCTGGGAGATTATACACATCCTAAAGTTGTTTCGCAAATTAATGCGCTTGGGATTATCATTTGGGCTAACACTAAATCCTTTCTTTTAAATATGACCTTGTATTCTGTTGGCACCAGAATTCAATGAAATTATAATTCCGGAAGTTTTAAAATGGAGTTGCCCTTTTATGCTCCAAAACTTCAAGCTAAAAAAAAGGACGATGAAAAAGTTTGAGCAAAAATTACGCAAAGTTGGTAACATGAAATAATACGCTATTCAGTTTTGAGGATTACTAACGATGGTTACTACTAAGTTACAGACATTCGGAATAGAGTATTATATGACATATTTCTACAACGACTTTTCGAGAGACTCGCGATTGTTCCTGCACATTATTAATCGCATAAATATGAAGAAAATGAACGTGCTCAAATCAAAGAGAAAAATGTTTTATTTTTAATGGATAAAATAAGACCTAGAAGGGACAAGCCCAGAAATCCAACTAAAACCTAGCGGTTATCGCACGTTCAAGTAATATTATGGAAAACTGGATGAATGTCTTTTAATTTCCAAACTAGGGATGAATTAAAAACATTTTTCTAAAGTTGAAATATAAAAAAAACTAATAAGTACATATCCGCTATTAAGTCGAGCAAGGTCAAAATCACTGTCGTAAACACGATCTATTTATTTTGTGCCATACTTCGATAATTTTATTTATTATGTAGGTTAAAATGATTAAAGAGACATGTATTATTCCTGTTTTATAGTCATAGCTACGCACAATTACAGGCAAGTGGGGTATTTATATCAGTGAGATATCTCTAGAAAAACCATTTTTGATCTCTAATTTTGCCGCAGTTATCTTACACAAAGTCCAGGAAATATCATCACTCAGGCTTTAATTAATTGAATCGTTTCTAACCTCAAAAAAACTGCAAAGTAAATTTGCATTCAGATATATTTGAACTGGAATAAACTGTTTAAACCATTTTCTTGGTAGTTAAAAACAGAACTAATTATTAAATAGTCAATTGTAACTACGTGTAGAATAAAATAAGGAATACACTTCCTCAATTTCATTAATTTTAATTTGGCATTTCTCGAGTATGAATCAGCATTTTTCGTATTTTAGAGCATGAGACGGTGGAAGAAATACACAACAGAAAAATTAGAGCCGATAAAAAAATTAATTATAACAAAAAGGAAATGAATGACTTTTTTGGAGATTTATGAAAACCAAAAGAGAGTGCACTGAATGGTTGAGGCCTTAACTTTGTAGAATTCCATGTTTAACTTAAGAAATTAATATTATCTTTGCTTTCTACAGAAATAAACTTTATTTGTCGACTAGTTTTGTTTACACTGTAACTTCCTCAGGACTAGTCCTGAGGATGTTACAGTGTAAACGAAACTAGTCGACAAATAAAATTTATTTCTTTAGAAAGCAAAGATAATATTAATTTCTTAAGTCAAAAGAGAGTGCCTAACATTCCACAATCCAGTAATACGTAGTCAATACTCACAATCAGAGACAAGAGGATGGCGCGACCCCGGTTCTACCTCAATGATGGCTGGTTTATTAACAATCTCCCTTATATAAAAGGAACCATGCGAGAGTGAGTAGGGTAGAGGACTGTGGGTCGTGGTTGGAGGAAGGGGAAAAGAAAGTCCGGGAATGCGTTTGCGGGGGCTCATGTGCCCGTGGGTCTGCGTATTAAGAGATCGTAATGGAGAGGGGGCATGAAGGTTTTATGTGTGTCGTCCTGACACGACCCGACCCTACCCCACTCTTCCGCGGTGCGCTCTCAATTCCCCCAGCCCACCCTATGCCCATGCCCGGCTATCCGATGCGCCTTTTCCTCCTCGCCTTTGCCCGTCTACAACCGTACCTCTCCCTTCTTTCCCTGGGACTTTCACTTGGAGAGATGTGCGATGGTAGGTAGGGGCGTGTTCCTTCCATCCCCACTCCCATCACCTTGCCTTAAACACACCTCTGTCATTCTCGCGCGCTTCCTGCGACAAATGGGTACAGCTGCCATGGCTTCAGGCGGAAAAAAGAGATGAGGCCACACACAAATACAGTAAAACATATAGTATACATACTATATACGTCTGTGTATATATATATATTGTATATATATATTTATATATATGATTTTTTTGAGGAATATTTAACACGGAAGTGTTAAATAAAAACTTTGACAGCAACACACAATATAAGAACACATAAAGGGAACACTCACACGTTATTTTTTGATACTTTCGACGGAGCTCAATTCCGTCGAAATTATCAAAAAATAATGTGTAAGTGTTCCTTTTATGTGTTCTTATATTGTGTGTTGCTGTCAAAGTTTTATATATATAAAGAAAAATATATTTCCCATAGTGGGTCGCGGTAGTCCAGGGGGTAGAGTTTTGGACTACCTTACCGGAGGGCCCGGGTTCGATTCCCGGGGAAGCCATTCTGCACATCTGCAGCTCCAATTCTGCGCACCTGCAGCTCCACCAAAGCTATGTGATTTTTCAGGTGCCAGATCTTCCTGGTAAACCATAACCGGCACAGAGAAAGGAACTGGCCCCCCTACCCTAATGTGTGAATTTCACACGCCGTCGGGTTTAGTACTAGGGGAACTCTACCATCATCTACCAAATCGAGACCTTCGGTTGATTACTGTGTTTATGGTTGGTTTTTTATATCCCATATTGCCCTCCCATGGACTTCAACCTTGACGTGGTGGAAGAGCTTGTGCGTTCCGATAACCCCTAGAGCTGAGCTGGTGGGAACAATGATCCTGATTGCTCCTGATCACCCATGAACAAGGGTGATCAGGAGCAGGAGTTTGTTTTGGACAAAAATGGTTCAAGTAGTAGTTGTGATTAGAATCAAGAATAATAAAACAAAGGTTATGCGATTTTCCAGAAAGAAAAGGGCTAAGCTAAATATTAAAATAGGAGGGGAAAAAAGAGATCCGGTAGAACAATTTACGTATCTCGGAGATGTTTCGGACCAAGAGGGTCAAAGTAGTATGGACTTAAGGAAAAGAATTGTGCTGTGCAAAGAGGTTTACATATGGAAGAGGGAGTTTATGATGGGGACGTTGGATAGGGAGGTAAAGATAAGACTTTGAAACTTTGATATGGAGAGTAGTTATATACGGCACGGAAACGTGGTCATTGAAGCACGAAGATATATGTTTATTAGAGGCTTTTTAGATGTGGGTGTGGAGAAGGATGGAGCAGGTAAAATGGACCGAAAGAAAAATAAATGAGGAAGTACTAAGTATGGTGGGCGAGGATAGGGTATTTTTGGGAGAAATCATAGAGAGGTAGGAAAAATGGATGAAAACCATTTTGATCGGCGGTGGAATTTTGTAGACTGTAATAGAGGGGGGATTGTTTGACAAACGAGGAACGGTCAGGAACAGGATAAGGATGTTGGACGATGAAGGGGAGGAGGAAGTACTAGATGTGGCAATGCCGACTTCTTTTTGTCCCCAAGAATTAAAGGAAGGTAGCAGGGCAACCAATTTCTAATGCTTGATAACGTACAAAAGGCAATGACGAGGTGCCTGAACGAGGTTGCCGTCGACGCCTTCTAGGAAGCGTACCGCGACGGACAGAGCCGCTGGTATATGTGTCGATGCGCACAAGGGTGCTATTTTGAAGAATTGTTTTAATTAGTACTTTGATCTACATCAATTTTTTTCCCAGAGTTATCCTACTATATGTTGTAACACAGCCTGCATACATTCGCACTGGCGGAACGCAGTATCTCTTTGTGCCCTGTTTATGTGTTAACTGTGTGTTAATAGCTGTATAAATCGAAACTACATCTTGCGTATCACCTATTAGCAGCACTCATCTCATTAAACCCACACACACAGAATCACACGGGAATACGAGAGGGGATGTTTCTGGGTTGGATTGAGTTAAAGAGATATTACGAGGTGAAACGATTAATGGAAAATGACACTTGGTGTCAAAACTATAGTCGGCTGTGTAATTTAAGTATGAAAGTTTATCATGTAATTAAAACTCTAGACAACCTTAGAATACTTCCGCTAAGTGACGCCTGAGACCAACATTCTATGCTCTAGGCATCACAATTATTTTTAATCAGAGCTTTATTAAAAATATATTTTCATAGAAGTGGAACACTGCTATTTCCTTTTCTCGACAATGTAAATATTATATCTTTGACTGAACGAAAATATTCTTTTGTGCCTTGAAGGTGTAACAGTATTACACACGAATTAGTGTTTTAACATGATTCATAGGCTTGTGCACATAACTTCTGATGTAATAGAACTCGAAAAAACCGAGGCGAATATTTTCTGTTACTCCTGTAATATGATTTTCATCACACAATGATGGTTCGAAAACCCACAGATAATCTACGCTCCTTGCATTAATGCCAGTGAACTATACTCTTCTTTGGAGCGTAATTCCTACGGTATCGAGCGTGTATATATAATTTATGCATCGATTAAGAGATGTTAAGAGGGGTATTATGAGCGGTGGCGTACCCTGGGCTTTGTTGGAAGAAGTGTGGAGGGAATCGATGTTTTGTTATCACCGTCCACGTTCTGAATAAAAAAGTGGAGAGTGGAAGCGGAGAAGGGTATTTCAAAAAACTCGTCATGACGTAGGAAGGGTGGACAGCCGAGGGTTTAGAAAAAATTTCCGCGCTGACCACTCCGGTCCCATCCTCCCCCTTACCCCTTTGCCCCTTCCCTTTAGGAATTTTTTCCTTCAGGAATCTCCGCGCATCTGACGGAACCGGCCGTTGGTCAAGAGTCGGGGGAAATTGTGGCGAACATTTCCAGGCAATATCTATTCGACCATTGTGCGGCCGATGGTACGATCGCTGAGGAGTGACCCCCAGTGGGCGAACGACGCAGCTGATATGATCAGGGTGGTACGATCTGAAATGGATGTTTATATATTTAGGTGTCGCTGAATTACTGAGAATTCATTAAATACAGAGAATTGCGGTTATGAAGTGATAGAACGACGTGTAAATCAGAGAAAAATTGATGTGGACTTCCATTATATAGATACGAAATATATGATTAAAAGTATAGCTCCGAAACTTGGTCTTTGATACTAGGGGATTAGCGTGGTGTGTAAGATTTTTGAGAATTTTATCAGATTGAAGAAAAGGATGAAAATGAAATTGATGAAAAGGAAATCATACTAAGAAGCCCATGCTATCAATGGTTTGCGGCTTGATGTTTTGAAATCCCATCTTAAAATTAAAGAATGACCTTTGGGGATATCAGAGTGATAATATAATACTATTTATTGCGACTGTATTCTTCACGATAGCGATGATTTTGGATACTGAAGTTTCCCAACATAGCTTTCTTTTTTAATTTCAAGTCCATAATATGGTAGGAGGAGAAAGATAATCATTTGGAAATTGAATTCAAATAGCACACGAGAAATGGTGGCAGGAGATATTGACCGGAATAGGAACGTTGAATAATGTGATAGAAATTTGAATGTAGGGAAAGCTATGTGGAGCAAAGATAAAAGTAGTCACTTTTGATGGTATGTAGAGAGATTGAAATCATTCGGTGTTGAGAAATAGTTGACTTTATAGAATAGTAGAGGGGATACGACGGTGTTTACTGCCGTGTTAGGCGGGGCATAGAAGTGTACCATTGCTTAGCCTCGCTAAGTACAGTCCTCGACATCTCTACAAGATCGCATCAATATTCCCCACCGCCGCAATTTCACAACGTGTCACCGTCCTGATAAACGGCTTTGAACACCTCGCAGGAGCAGATCGCTGGTATATTGTTTATGGTATGGCGTGTGATGGCTCAATCTGTGAATGAAGTGAATTCGTACCTCTTTGAGGCTTACCGCTACTTATTTGCCTTCCGAAACGGAATCATAGGATATTATAGGGATTTTATAAAGCTTAATACCTCAGACATGGCCGATTCGATGTTTACACTAACGACATGATGGTATGTATTAACAATATTGATTAGTTTTGTAAATCCATTTTTAATTTAAAACTTAATAAATTAAGTAACTCTGGGGGGATTAATAATCCTAAAACACAAAGATAACCTGATTACAAATCCATAATTTAGATTCTTATTGAATTATAATGGAAAAATTAATATTTTCCAAAATTATCGTGGGCTGTAGGTTGGATAGCATACGTTAAAGTCGGCCATTGTGTTGCCTTCTTATCTCCTCGCCTCAAATCCCTCCATTATACTTCCTCCCTAATAATAGCCCCTCCATAACAGCCCCTCCATAATAATTCCTCCATAATCTCTCAATAGATAATACTTATGCCAAGAGAATTAGTTTCACAGAGATGTAACATTTCATATAAATAATGTACTGACATAGATTTTTCAAAGATAATATGCAATTACTTGTTTTAAAATCGATTTTAGTGATCCTTGCTTCTATTTCCAAGCATTCAAAGGGAAACATGCACTCTTTAATCCGTTTTTAGAAGGAAAAACTGAAAATTAAAAGTGAAAAGCTAATCCACGCTTTTTCATTTTATCCAATCTTCCGATTTAGAAATCTGAGGGTAGACAAATGAATGCTGTAATTATTTGAATAAACCTCGTAGTCTCCAGCGTAACATGGTGAAATGGACTCATAATGAAGAGTACTCTGTTATTTTTTTATACAGAGTACTTTGTCATTCCAGAAGCAACTGTGAAAAAATCTAGTGTTTCAACTAATTATTAAACCTAAAAGATTATCTAAATAATACACATACAACATTCAAACATTTCCATCATTGAGTCATCTTTAAAACTTGGTTCCTTTTTTTTAAGTCAGTTTCTATTTCTAAAATAGTTTACCGTTCACTTTGAGCTATAAAATTTTATGGCATCTTCAGTCGAGAATTTTTAAACTTCAATGTAGCACTCAGACTTTCCATATCAAAATGTGCTAAATGCAATGAAAATCTCCCTGTGGTAACTTTGATACATCAGATGATATGGTAACTATTAGGGTTTTGATATCGAATAATGCTGTCCAGATCCGGGCATTCTTCTTCCGTGCTTCTGGGCTAACGATCTAAAAGTTCTTCGAGACTCGGAAATGGGATCCAAGTCTCACAATAGCCTTTCCATATTCTGTCTACCCTTCAACCATCGATTGCCCAGAGAGAGAGAGAGAGAGGGAAGTGGGGGCGTTTCACGGCAACACAGAGGAGCTACTCTCAGAGGTTTCACAAAAGGAGTCCCTTTAGAAAGGCATCCGTCGTGGGACTCCCCTAAGAATGAGAAATGAAAAACTCGTTTTTCACCGCTGGCATGGTAGTTTAAGTGAGTAAATAAAGGGCAAAGGTCGTTCATTAAACACTTTGGCGAAATAATCGCACTTCAGTTCAGTGCCCTCTTCTACAGAGCTCTTGTTGCTGTGCCATGGGCCTGAAGCTATTATACATCCTTTCCGATTGAGTATAAGTATCCCATTTCAGAACCAACCCCTCTAGCGTCCTCCTTTAATCTTACCACTTTGAAATCAAACCTGACTTCTATCTGTAAAAGATAACGCCATAATGTCGAAAATAACGAGAACCTACCTGTTTCATAACGTTAGATTCAGTTTTCATACATTGCGTTTTCCGTGAAAGTTTCCTTTCATCACTTCCTATCTTTCATTAATTTTCTTGCGAAAGCCTAGTTACGCGTCAAGAAATTTCACCTGAACTATCCTGGTGTGTTTTTATACGTGGCAGTAATTATGGTGAATGGCGAAAATCGCACATTGATAGTAAACTCTTTGATTAAAAGAATTACTATTGTCCCGGGAAACTCGCGGAAATAATTAGGTACTGTGAATAATAAGCTCATATATCATTCAAATCTAGAGAAAAATCCTTCAAACCCAAAAGACAAAGGGTCTTGATTCTATTTCGAAATATCACTTCCATCAATATTACTTTTGTTCAATAATATGTTTCAAGGAATGGTATTATATTTTTCCACAAAAATGTTAATGGGAAATATTGGTGATAGAATATGAATGCGAGGATATCGCGACTATGAATTTTCCTCAAATAAGATATGCAATTTTGGTAAAAAAGAATATGCAATCAAAATGGACGAAAAATTTGCGTTTTAGTTATAATGACGAAGTTTTTACCGTTTGCTTCACCTGAAGATGATTCATCGTTATTGAAACCCGAGTCGAGAAAGAATTATTTTATTTAGGAAAATTGTGTAGCTATTCTTTTTAGCAAATATATAGTTCAATTTCACTTGCTATCACCAGTATCTTCGCAATTAATATCTGTAGCATTTTTTCACGGAAGTGCATATATCATAAAAATTTAGTGTTCGTCAATAATCACAAATGAAATGAGGTTTCCATTAATATTTATACATAATATGCCATAGTGTATGGTAGATGACTCAGAAAAATCACCTAGACTTTGCAACGCAATTGCTTTTTTGTTATATCCACGTGGTTTAAAGCCATAAGCCTAAAAAGCTTAGACTTGAAAACAATTACTGTGACATCTAAATATGCATAATACACCTGTCAAAAAGGTGTGTAGAAGTGGTAAGGGATAACAGGGGATTGGATGTGTAAGGGATAATAGAGTGTATAAAATGTAATGAAAAAGAATAAAAAATACTCAGTATAAAGTCCCGAAGAAACGTCAAAATTCACATTTTATGCTAGAGGAAAACCTATTTTCAGACAAGTTTTAATTTCACTCACTAAAAAAGTTCTCAGAATATATGAAAAAAGGGCAACAATGAGCTTATACGATGGACCATCACCATACTAAGACAGGTCATGCAGTGCATGCAGACCAGTTTAGAATATAATTACATGAATTTGAATGTGCGCGTAAGTATTAGTTGTTCATTACTGTACAACTACTATATGCAGTTAAAGAGATGAAAGAATTGCAAGGAGAAAAAATGTAAAAATCACGTCATACAAAATCCCCAATTTTCACATGAAAACATTCCCTAGAACCGAACTTTTTCAGTCAACTTCGACTAATTTCTCAAACGAGATATTAAATGTGTGGTGAGTGCGGCTAATCGAAAAAACTGGGAGTACCTCCGCTGAAAAATTACTGAGGACGTAATTAATTAAACCCAACCTAAAGAACCCATCTCAAAATCCAACTTGAGAATCGCATCTGACGAAAAAGGCAATAATCAACGAAACATGCAACGAAGAAATTGAAAAGTGGTGCGACGCTTAATCCATAAACGAATAGCCTAAATAGAACAGAATAAATAGAATAAGGAAGGATCGGAGGATATTTGAAGTCGGGCTAAAGCCACTTGCAAAGGTAAATTAGCTTCCCAAAAGGTGAAATTTCTTTTTATTCGCGGGGATTGATAAAAATGCAGGGAACCTATTTATCTAATAACGGAGTGGCGCATTAATATAATTCCTATTCGAGTTTTACAGTTTTTCGACATCGACAAAAAACCTCAGATTTTTAAAAAAAGAGCTAGAACATGTTTTTCACGAATTAAGGGCACTTATAAGACCCCCATAGAGTGTTGGACTACTGATCGGAGGGTCCCGGGTTCGATTCCCGGGCAAGGCACTCTGGACACCTGCAGCTCCACCCAAGCTAGCTGATTTTTCGGGTACCAGATCTTCCTGGGAAACCATAACCGGCACAGGGAAAGGAACTGGCCCCCCTACCCTGATGTGTGAATTTCACTCGCCGTCGGGCTTGGTACTGGGTGAACTCTACCATCACCTAACAAACTAACCTTCGGGTTGAATACTATGTTTTTTTATTCGTAAAGTATAAGCCGTTTGATCATTAAAGAATATATATTCGATAGTAAAAGTATTTTTTGGTGGTTGTAGTTTCCTAAAAACCTACTTCACTTTTATACATAACTTCCTTTCATATCTAAGCACGTTTCGTAACGCTCTATGATTTTCTTCAATGCTTCAGCATAGCAGTTTGCCACATGGGAATTAAAGCAATTGACAACGACAACCTTGAGTTCCTCATTGGCTTCAAACCATTGTCCACTTAGCTATTATTTCATGCGCAAGAAGAGTAAATAGCCACTAGATGAAAGGTCGGGATTTGTTGGCTGCGGGCTCGAAAAGTTCCAAAGCAAAATATTCGCTCTAACACTCAAACACTTAGCTCGTTGTATTAGTCGGCAAGGATTTTTGGTACACATCTTGCACACGATTAATAATATTCGTAACAATCATGTGATAAAAGGTGCATCCAACAAGAGAAAATTAATCAACCAGAGCGCTAGACGTCAATTATCGATTAGATCATAGTTCTTGGTCCTCTTATTGAACGATCTCATTAGCCTGGATATGAGCCAGCCATTCCCCTCCACATTTGTACATTTTTTCGGCCATTTTTTAAGTCTCGACAACATTGTCGAACCTTTTCTTCACTCATTACTATAGGTCCATTAACTAGGCATGGTTTACGGTAATTATGTGTAGCTGATGAATCTTTTTCATACAAAAATCGAATAACTGGTCCCATTTTGCAAGTGGCGTGACGTTTGTGGGAATAACTACCTTACACCTCACCACACACCTCAACGACCGGCAAACAGCTATTGAATAAAAAAAAATTAATGGGACTTTTAAAACAATCAAATGATAGCGCTCCATAACCCACGGATGTTTAAATATAAGAAAACGACCCTTCCTTTTTTTAATATACCTGTAATTTACACATAGCAAATTTATAGCCTGAGATAATACGAGAAGAGTTTTAAAAATAAGTATTGACGAACATTAAAGTATTGTTATGAATGATCGTAATGATTTCAATCCATTCATTCAAAATTCATTACAGTGTAAGTGGAATCCATATTTCAAATCATCTATGAAAACAACTCGGAAGTATCACATACAGGGTTCGTCCGGAAAATAAATGTACTGAGCTCAGGAAAAAAAAAATTATTACACTTTTACATATCTTAAGCTAATAGTCCTCAAAATAGGACCCTTGTGAGTCGATACACTTGTTCCAGCGGCGTTCCCATTCCTGGAACGCTCCCGCGAAGGCATCATCGGGAACCTCTCGAAGACACGTCGTCACGGCCTCTTTGACGGTGTCCAAAGTCCCGTATCGCATTCCTTTCAAACTCCTCTTTATTTTCGGGAACAGAAAGAAGTCCGGTGGTGCCAAGTCCGGGCTGTAGGGCGGGTGCGGCAGTGTTTCCACGCCGTGCTTGGCCAAGAAGTCCGACACGACAAGCGCGGTGTGAGACGGCGCATTGCCGTGAAGCAGCCGCCAGATGTTTTTGATCGCTGGCCGGACGCGGGCGACTCGTTTTCGAAGCCTGTCGAGCACTTGAACGTAAAGTGCAGCATTTACAGTTTATCGTTCAGGTACAAATTCCTAGTGGACGACTCCCCTTTTGTCAAAAACGACAATGAGCATCATGAACTTATTTTCCGGACGAACCCTGTATATACCTATGTCTTAACATGAACTTACGCATTTAATTTTAGCATGGGACGTTTTCAAAAGCTCCCTAGTGAAATATTCAAGCAAAGCAAAGTTATCCAAAATATTACCGTCTATAAATCATATAAAATTGATGGAGGCTGTTTTTTGATTTTTTGGCAACTTAGGCGATTTGTTGCTATTTAATAACTCTTAGCGCTCCCAATTGATGAGTGAAATCTCTGCGTTAGCACCATAAAAACATCATTTGCCTAACTATTATTAGGCATCTTAATTGATATAAATTATTTGGTCATATCACGCCATATAATCAGAGACATTATTGGTCAGGAAAAAAATATCCTCACTCTTCTGGTGTATGTTCTGAGTAAAAATCAATTACGATTAGAGGGTCAGTTGAGAATGAGAGAGTCAACAGACTCCATCATCGTCTCTTCAGGTCCAAGGCTGAAGACCGAGTCGTGCACCAAAACGTTGTCGAAAGTGGAAAGAGACATGATCTGTTGGAAAAACCAGAGGAAGTGATTCATTAACGTATTCCAAACACCACACCCTAGACATGGGAGGAATATCGGAGCATAAACCTTTGGTTTCTTGGGCTGGCGAGCTACCGACCAGACCGTTGCCTACGAAGCGCGAGGGGACAACTTCACCCGCTCGGGTTTTCGCGGTTCCTGGAAGGCGAAGGGACACCACATAGAATGAAATTGCTTGCCGAAAAGGAATTTCAAGGATGGACGTACTCCCTTCCCCCCCCCCACCTCCCACGTCCAACCTTCTTGCTCTTGTCCGGTTTCGGTACGGCCCTCCCAAATGCCCTCGCGGGTAACTTTGAAAGCGCATCTTTCCCCCCTATACTTCCCCCCTTGTTACCTTTCCCCGAAAGCCTTTGCCCGACTTCGATTTTTTTCATTACCTCTGTCCCTTTTTAATATCCACACTGCCCTTTGATGTGCCCATGTCCCCAAGGATACTGATTTTGCAGCAAAGGCATCATCATTTCCTCACGCCGTTAAATGTTTACACGGCCCCGGCCGAAAAGATGACTTTGTGGTGTCGTTATGCGAACCTTCGCTTTCCCTTCCCATTCCGTTCTTCAGCATTGCAATTTTTGACTCCACCCTGCCTTCTGGGTTTCCCCCAAAAACCTTCCTACACGCACAACGAGGGTCTCATCATCTCTGCCCCCTTTGTCCCATCACCACCTGTCCCCCACCACTCCCTATAAACTCCCTCCCCCCCATCCAGTTTCCTTTTCCCGGGATCACACGGCCCACCTCCTCGTTTTCAACCTCTTCCCGGTCCTTTTTGCCACCAAAAAGCTTGGTAATTGCAATCGCCGCGCGCTAAAAATAGCGTTTCCCATCGCAAAAGGAAGGCCTGGAAAGTTTCGGGAGGAAATCCTCTCGGCTAGTTGTAGAATTTTCTTGTTTTTCGAGCACAAATATTATTATGCTTAATCAATTCATTAAATCGCTCAAAATTATATTAAATACTTTGAGAAAATCCTTAAATTATATTAGATGGAAGATATTAAATCAATTAAAAACTGAACCCAAAGTTAAACGCATGTAAAGTCAAATTTACAAAAAAAATCAAATCCTAAAAGTTAATTTTAAGGAAAAAAAAAGTTTCCTTTCTCCAAGCTGATCAAAAGATAAGAGCTAATGAAAGTTTTAGTGTATCGCGCTTTGATATATGGTACTAGTAAACTTAATGGATCTCAGTAGGATATAAAGGTAAATGATATTATACCTAGATACCAGAATAAAATGTTTCGAATCCGAGACAGGTCATCAGGCGGACGTAAATGTATTACTCATCTAACCAGCCGAACTAATGGTCACTTTATAAAAAAGGCCAGAGTATCGTTTTATTACATGATTTTTAGCTTCGTTCCTCGGGTTATTATTCTTAGTACAACTGACGAATACTTGTTGCGTCAGTACTTTGCCATTAACCGTGAAAGAACGTATGTCTGTCATTACTTTATTCCTTTTCCTCTCTTTCACGCGTGCCATATATAATAGGTACGGATCTAGGGATCAATGAACTAAAATTCAGATTTACTAATGTCTTAACTAGTAATGAAATGGGCCACGTCTGGTAGATGTATGGGCTTAAATGTACAGGTTCGAACATTATTGAAAGTTTGCTATCTCATTCATGATTTATTTTGTCTCCATTTTTTACATCCTTTGAGGTTACATGTTTTTCTCAAAGAATTAAATTTATAATGTATTAAATATAATGCTGAAATTCCCTATGAAAGGTACTGCCGATACTGCCCCTTTGTGCAAAGATCGGTTGGAGAAATTCAAAGGGATAACGCAATTGGGAACGCGTAGGGAGAGGCAACTGAGAGTGAATGAGGGGTAAACATTTATGAATGAAAAAAATGAGTCGGATGTGAAGGGCACTATATTAAAAACCAAGGAGAAAATCCTATCTCTGGAGAAAGGCTGAAAACATGTCCCTTCGAAAATTTATTTTAATAAGAAACACGAAAAAATGGTCGAATGCAGCTTTGGTGGAAAGAAGATGTACTGAACCGCCATAAAAGTATCACTACACAGAAACTATTGAGCCAGATATTTAGAACTAATGCAACGTTGATACCATAGTGGCACATATACCGTATTTTTTGCTCGTATTTTTGTACAATATCACCCAAAGTAGTAGTATTATTCTTGCCTAGTTGTGTTCGTGTGGTGGTAATATTTTTTCATGGTTCTCATAAGACAATGCTATTGTTTTGGAATTATTTTTTTGATTTTTCCCATTTCATGAACATAAAATCTAGAATTACACTAATATTCTATTTTTGAGGATTTTTAAACGTTAAAAATTTTGTTAAAAACCTTAGGTCACGTTGATACACTTTATTAATTGATATTGTATTTGTTTCATAGTTCAAAGAAAAATTACCCTAAATAATAAAGTGACCCTTAACCTAAAGGAATAACTAAATTGCATTTTCTGAATCACATTTCGGAATTATTAATTAATTTTCATAAATATTTTAGTGATTTGCACCAGTACATCTTGTGATAATTATTTACTTGGACCTCGTACATTACAGATGTAAACATTTACAATGGACCCTGCATAAGTATATATTTTGAGTTTCCATTGTAGTCCTTTTTTCTTTCTGATAAGTATTTTCTGAAGGTTTTTTTTTAAACTTTCAAAGGTACGTGATAAAATTTAGTACGAGGCGTGTTCATAAAGTAAGGCCCGTTTGGACACAGGAAAAAATATACTCATATGAAACACATTTTATTGGCACTTTTAGTTAGCTACAAACCTACTTCACTTATCTACATAATCGCCGTTTACTTCTAAGCATTTTTAGTACCGCTGCACCAGCTTCCTTAACCCCTCTGCATAGAAACTCGTCGCCTGAAGGTTGAACCAATCGACAACGCCATTCTTGAGTTCCTCTTCGGTTTCGAAACGTTGCCCACCGAACCACTGTTTCAAGTGCAAGAAGAGGAAGTAGTCGCTGGGTGTAAGGTCAGGACTGTACGGTGGGTGGTTTAAAGAGTTCCCAACGACCCAAAAGCTCTCGTTCACTGGACATTCTTTGCTCTTTGTGGTGGTCTGTGAGCATTTTCGGTACCCACCTTGCACGCAATGTGTGGTATCCGAGGTTTTTCGTAACAATATTGTAGACAGTAGTGCGTCCAAGTTGAGGAAATTGTTCAGCCAGGCCATTAATTGTCAATCGACGATCACATCTCAGTTTTTATTCCACTTGCGAAACAATTTCATCGGTCAGAATACTGGGCCTACCACTTCGCTCTTCGTCATGGACATTTGTTCGTCCATTTTTAAAATCACAGCACCATTGTCTATCCTTTCCTTCACTCATAACTGTAGGTTTATAAACTAGGCATAATTCCCGATGAATTTCAACAGCTGACAATCCTTTTGCATACAAGAATCGTATGACAGAACGCACTTCACAGCTGGCGGGATCAACGATTGTCGCGGACATTGTTGTTTGCATGCACGGGCAAGCAAACGACTTTTGAAACAAAACAAATGCTGCTATAGCTTCTCAATGAATAAGTAGATGGCGCTGCAGGAGCAAAACTGTATTCTAAAGCGCCAATATTTAAATATAAGCAAACGGTACTTACTTTAAGAATACGCCTCATAATATCAATAGATGAATAATTCTCAGTTTATTATAGACTGTATAATATTCATTCAATCAGTTAGTTCTCTCCGCACATCTCTCTTGTTTAACGCTTAACAGTCAAATCATGGCTAGTCAAGCCAATTACCTACTGACAGCCCATAGGAAATATCTAAGCATTCATAATATTCAACAGAGAGTCCATAGAGAATAAACAAATGTGACGTGTATTCACAGGATCAACGACCTAAAAACGCTTAGCAACAAAGACCCACTCCTCAGCGACAGCGGAGCGTAGATTATTTGAACATTGACGTTGCCATAAGCCAAGAAGACGGTAGACTACCCTCACGAGAGGGAGAGAAAGATTTCCTGCTCACGCCTAATTAGGGAGGCCGTTGAGAATACGTAACAACCAAAAACTTAAGAGAGATTTTAGCTAAAACATATAGAGTTTTTAGTGGTCGCAGATACAGCGTAAAGAATATCTCAACCAGACCTATTTGAACCGTATGCATGAAGTCGCAGGGGAGATATTTGAATGGGCGAGGCAGTCTGAAAAGATTAAAAAAAATTAGGCGCTGCTACGGCCAGAACGAGGACTCCTGCCCGGAAAAGCGTGGTGATATTAGAAAATTTTCCGAATGCCGTAAGAACGTGGAATTATTGACATATCGGAAACAAGTTTACATGAATTCCCGTCACTTTAATGCTGGGGGTGAAAATTACAATGAACGATATCATTAAAATCATGCACCACCGTATGCTGACAGAATGGAAGTTTACCAAATCGGAAATCTCAACGATTTCGCACGAGGTAGTTCAATAGTTCAGATTTCATAGTCGATATACCTAAACATTTTTCCAAAATGAGTTATATTTAAAAGTAGGGAAATTCCTGACACTATACAACCCTGAGTACATGCTTTAATTTAAAAGTGGCGTTCCGTTAAAATTCATCACCGCCGGTTAAAATTGATTTGAAGGAAAGGGTATTGCGTCGAGAGGTTTATTGCCTAATTTTGCTTGTATCGTCAGTAAATATATTAACAATTGCAGGGAATGAGAAATTAGCTATCCGCACCTAATTATACCCATTTACTTGATCTAATGAATTAAATACCCTATTTTAAATGGAAAGTATCATATTACCTAGAAAATGAAAGATATTTTAGGGACTGCAAATTAATTAAATCAATGCTTTTATGCATATCCACATGATAGCTGCAGTGAAGTGTTATTCTTACAATATTGGTAGCCATGTGCTAATTTTTAACAATGTTTTAAAATTATATCTTTGCCATTTTGATTCGCAAAAGTAATTCTACTTAGAGCTCCACCATGTGCTAATTTTTGGAATAACTACTTTATTTAGTTGAAAAATAACTCATGAGGCCCTGTACGTTGGGCGAAAAATAACTTATTCTTTTTACGCAAAAGTAATATTATCTTTAAAAAAAAACAATCTTGATACCTTACAGTGCGGTTGAAGGACTATTAATCGTTTGATTTGTAAATTAATTCTACACGTATACCGCAAGTCGTTGTTCTAACAAAATCATTCAGTTTGTTTATGACGTCAATTACTTGGGTTGGTGAGACATTTTAACCTGTTGGCCCGTCATACAGATCAATGTTTAATCTTCACTCATTCTTGTAGACTTTCTGCAAAATCCATCTTCAAAGTGCATCAATAGAATTCTATGATATGATTTCCTCAAGGGGGGATCCACGGGTAGTCTCCGGTCTGGAAAGCGTTTTATTCAAAATTGGCAGAGAAAATGTACAGAAAATAAAACTTAACAAAAGCATTCGATTCCTTGTTTAATTACATTAACTGAATATGCCGCTTACATAAAAAATAATCATGATTCGTGAGAATTTAATGTTTTAAGTAAAATTTTTAAACCGCACTAGTCGCCAGGTCGCAAGGGTTTCAGGAACCCCAGGAAAGAAATCGCTCGAACACCAAATTAGACACATCCGGAAAGCACCTACCTAAACCATTTTTTATTTAACTTTTTCAACCGGCCCATTAATCTTAATAACTGCCATCCCACAAAATTCCACGGTCCTTACCATTGTGATGTCTCGATGGGGTGGGCATTTATGACGCTCGATATGCTTACCTCCTGACTTAAGCTTTCATCTTACCACACCCTTTTACACATCTCTGAATCCCCGCTCCCCTCCCCTTTTCCCCTCTCCCTTGCGACTCCGCCGCTATCTCCTACATTTTTTGATCCCCACCCTCCCAGATCCCTCCCACGCTCCGAGCGACGCCCCTCGCTATCTCCCGTCCAAAAACCGTCTCAGCCACGATTTTTTCCCCCTCTATGTTCTCCTCCCCATACTCTCTTCGCTCCCTTCATCCACCTCGTCGGGACTTAGCTCATCCTTCCCCCAACTCCGTCCCGCTCCATCGTACACAACTAATCTCACCTCTACCCCTTCTCGTCACTGCCCTTCTATCAGAAACCAACCCCCACACACGACCCACCAACCCCTCTCGGAGAGAGAGCGCCTGAAATCCAAACGAACTATGGTAACCGAAACGGTGGTGGCAGGAGATATCAAGATGCCCCTTGGGGTTGTGCGGGGTTTGGTGGGCTAGGTTCCATGCCATCACCGGTCGGAGAGAGGGCAGGATGCGGTGATGCTAGGGAGGAGGGAGGACGAAGGAGAACGGGCGGTGACGAGGGGTGAAGTAAAGGGGTGCCTGAGGGTAGAGGAAGGGTTGGAGGGAGGAGAAGGGATGGAAGGCGATGAAAAGCACATCCTGCTCGCTTGTCAAGTCATATTGTGTCTTGTGGAGGTGAAAGAATAAGGTTAGGAACACAAGAGTGTTGGGGGTGAGGGCAGAAAACGTTTCAGTCGCCTTCCTCGAGAACTTGGAATGGGAGGGAGTGAGGGGCGGCGTGGTATATGTGCGGAAGAATGGAGGGTTTACTTATTTACGCCCCGCATCATCTTATTGGCCGGAATACAAAAAGGTGTCCCGTAATGAAATTTCCGGCAGAGAGCGAGGCGGATCGGGTGGTAGGGAATTTATGTGCAGGGCCGGCCGGCTTGGGAGGTTGCGAATTCGGCCCCACTCCGTGGAAATGCTTTCGGTCGTTGCATTAAACTCGTAACTAACGCGCAGGAGTCAGGCAGGAGAGAGTCCATAGCCTCGACGGGGAGAACTTTTACGTCTTACGGGGTCGGGATTTTTGGGAAGACGTGAGAGGGTTGTATAAAGAGCGACGCTTTAAAAAGGCATTTGAGCCGGGGAAAAAATGGCAAGGCTGCACTCAAAACTTTCTAAAACAATTTATAACGCAAAAAAATTGGTCCATTCTACTAAAATAGAAATCGGCCACTTTAAAAAGCAAAAAGAAACACATACGGTACATCGTGTCACATTTCTCAGAAATTATGAACAGTTTTTCACTTTATCCCATTGTTTACTCAGCACAGTGGTAAAATATATCGGATGGATAAAACACTGTGATTAATAATTGATTTAATTAAAGGAGTAAATTGAGAGGCTGTCAATATGAATGATCCGTGCACAGGGTTGAAAATGAAGGAAACTGAATTTTCTTAAATCATATTTACGCGCTGCAATAATGCATTGAGTTACAGGAATTTAGAAAGAGAAACACAAAAATACTGTATAAGTAATATAACTGAAAAGTAATAATATAAATACCGATATTTTACGTAGATTATGGGATCTTGAAGGCAGAGTTTTAAATAATAGCCAAATAATATTTTAAATAAATCCAAAAGTCTTCTGTTTAAAATGAAGAAATTTTTGTAGGTTTAAGGAATAATTATATCTGGATGGAAAACACCAATGGGTGTTTTCTTGCGTAAATAAATAATAAATAAATGCGAAGGAAGTTAATTATACTCAACGCTATCCATAGGAACATACATTCTACCATTCAATTTCGATGACTCCCGCGATCCCTACATATTTATAATCCTTCTTTCATATGCGAGATGTGAACTAATTTTCTGGTTGGTTTTCAGCTGATAATTTGAGTCGATGATAAGAAAAAAGGGATAATAATAATAGGGAAAAGCACTAAAAGGCTTTATTTACCCTTATCTTAAAAGAAATTATTCTGGAATGCTGGCTGAAGGAAGAGAAAGCATTTGTGGCTAATAGAGACTACGCTGCTTTGAAATTTTAGAAACCATAAAACAAACCATCTTCGATGGGGATTACGCAAATTTCATGGCCAATTTCTCGCTTCCTAACTTACTCAGAACGAAGAGATCATCGTAAAAATGACGCAAGTGGGACGAGAAAATATCCCCAAATTCCTAACCACAAGACATTGTCACATCAAGAGGCACATATATGCAATTAAAACATCTTTGTTTTTTGAATGAATGATATTTTTTTGTTAAAGAAATACATTCATTCAAAAATGTCAGTGATTCTTAGGCATCAGTAAATTAAAGCGGAGTGTTCACCTCGTAAGTTCTTTTAATTATTTATGGTGATTTGGTATCTAGGACAAGATACAACGACTGCGTCGCACACATTAGTGATAATTCTCTGGGACTAAGTGTATATTACCAATTTGCCCTAATGAATGCGGCACCCTCACTACTTTCCCACAATAATTTCGTAAAAAATATCCATGAATACGGTTTTTATTAAAATTACCTATATTTTCAAATATTATACTGGATAAAGCCTCTATTGATTATTGACACCCCCACGGTGCCTCACACAATAGTTATAAAGTATCTCGGATAGGAAGTGTATTTCAAGTGCTCTAAAATTACAACTTAGTTCACAAATTGAATTCAGGAACAACGCTCATGTTCTCTGTCCATTATTTCTATTTTGGTTTTGGAGGTATAAAGTAAGCTAATAATCATTAGATTCAGTTAACATTAAAATATTTGTGTACACCTTCAATTAAACTTCATTACTAATCCCTAAAAATAAGTCATGGGGCCGATTAAAAAACTAGAAACCCCAATTATTAGCAAACAATAGAGGTATCTTGAATTGTCTCTACACATTCTAAGCTTTTTCGTACGATTTACAATCATATTTCGTCAATTATTTAATCTAGTCTAGATAGTTCAATGAACAAATTTGGTCACTCAAGAGTCGTCTTTTGACATATAATGAACTTTCTCTATGTTAGGCGACCAGTTTCAAGCCCAAAAACGAACGGCCTTAATTTATGCAGAAGATAAAATGGAAATACCCTATAAATTTTACGCAATCTCTTTCAAGGTCCAGCAATCAGTTAAACAAATATTACGTGCACTTTTACTTAGGTAGGGTAAAGAATCAATAAGTCATATTGAATGCAGATTGGCGAGCTAAAATTATTTGAGGTTGGATTTAAATTTTGCCAAAATTGGCAATGAAATGAAAATCCGAGAGGACGGCTCTCGGTGAGGGCTCTCAAATACGCTGCTTGGAAAATTATATCACTGTCCCTCCATAAATAATAGTCATTATTACTTTTTAGTAAAATACTTTTATGGTAATTTTTGGATGATCTCAAGATTCAAACCATTACCTTTCTTAGCTTATGACACTTATAACTCAGCTTAAAACAAGACAACTTGGCGCCACAATTAAACCTTCTTCGATTATTCAAGTAGTTGATCTTCTATCATTTCACCCAATATTCCTATTATTTTTCCCCCATATTTTGGTTACCTTATACTCACCATTTTCACAGTCCTCAACATTCCGTTGCAGGTCAAAATACTCTGTATCCACTTTTGCTGAGTACTTTTTGATCATTTCCAACAATCCTCTCTTCGTTACCATCACTTGATCTTGTACTTCCTCGTATGTTTTATTTCTGAAAATTTTTCTTTACTCTCCACATTCATTTTTCAGAAGTTCCCAAACTACAAACTCATCTTGCCTCGACTACTAAGTTTATAAGATGTAAAAAAACATGCCCCATGTCTAAGTTTTCGCTAACATTTTCTAAACATACGTATTTATTAATAAAGCAAAAGGGAACGTACTACGGCCGAATGAATGCAATAAATACAGATTACCCAAAGCCGTACTCTTAAGTTTCAGATGAATATTGTAGGCCTCAATTTCTAATTTTGATCTTTTGGCATAAAGGAATTGGATTTCAGACTTCGAAATACGGTTTTTTATCATGGAGTCAAAGCGGGAAAATTGATTTGATAAGAGTACGGCTTTGGGTAATTTGTATTTATTGCTCCGTATGTATTTATGCTCCGGTCATTAATGTTTTCATATTTCTTAGATCATTTGATTAATTCAATTGGCCTTCCAGTGTCCCTAATAATTCGAACACATTGATCCAAAACATTTACAAAATAGTTCAACATCTGCCTGCTCTAGTTTTTGCTCTTCACCTCTTAAAATCTTTTCTTAACATCCAAACTCAGAATCCATGCCACCTTACCTTTTAGCAGCTTTTTGGCTAACCCAATTCTTTTCTGATATCCATAATACTGGGGCAAGGTTCAAAACACTGCCAAGATAGAATTGTTCTTCACTATCAAGCTTTTACCCTCAAAATATAACATTAAACTTAGCCTTATTCTTTTAAACCTCATCAATTTTGTTTCGTTGACATTCCAAATTCTCATCTCACGCTTATCACATTGATTTATGAATGCTCTTAACAATATTTTTAACTCTTTGGCTAAATAAAGTTTGATCATCTGCAAATTAACTAATCTTATGGATTTGATACCACCTCCAACCCTTGCCATGCTTTCTATAAAATTGCCTCTGTCCATATATTGAAAAGAGCAGATGGTAACCGGTACCCATATTTTACTAGTCTTCCTAACATTGCCTATACCGACTCTCATTCTGTCATTTGCATCTGAGCCACATAAATAAGTACAGGATGGGGATAGATTGCCTGTATCTCGAATTTAATTCACTCTTTTATAATACATGGCATTCATTATGTATAATTAATAAATTATAGGATAGTATGACTGAAATATTCAGTTATAATACTCGAATTTAGAGACTAAATGTGGATGAAAAATCATTCTACAATAACTTCTTACGGTTCTCTATTTCACATTGACGATATTAATATGTAAGAGACAACCATTTTTATCCAAAATGCGAAGTACCACGCATTGGCCCGGTTAGTTTGTTTTATTTGAGGAAAATAAGGCTCGTTGCATAGAATTACACTGTGAGAGTAGTCCGTTTTATGAATAATGTAATAGTCACAGCGATATATGACTTCAGTAGAATAAATGATAAAATAACAAAGTTATATTCTTTTTCTATTTTATGAAAGTTCTATTTCAACCAAAATTCCTATTCCCAATACTTGGGTCATTTGTTAGGTGAGATCCCTGTTTAAACCGTCTTAAAAACTGCTGTTAATTAACATTTCAAATCCAATAAAGAGGTGAGTCTTGAATATTTGATAGTGAATTATGAAAGCTCCAAAGTAGTCATATCTGGTCATGTACAAAAACTTATCGAGGAATTATGATATTAAAAAACTGAGGATTGGCTTCGAGATAAGGAATATAATTATTTTCTACTAAAATTCATTCGATTGATTGCTTCGTGATAAAGATACTAATATTACGCCCTTAGCTCTTAAGAAAAGATCAGCAAAAGTTATTTTCAATAGTAAATCGAAGCGATCAATGCTTTCTCAAACGAGTCATAGATTACGAAAAGATTATAATGATCATATTTAGAATACAAAAAAAATAAGTTTTATTTTCAAATCCCAATGTGAAAAAACGACTTCCCCATCTTGATTCTATGAAAAACTCCTGAAATCTGGCCATTATTTTTAGATCTTCAAATTTAAGAGACGGAAGACAAATGAATGTAAGATGGAATGGTTGGAAAAAAAGGTTAGGCTCTGCTTGAGAGATTTTAACGTTCCATTAAGTACTTCCCGAACGCTATTTTATATTGATTATAAAAGAAATCCATTAAGGGAACTCGAGGGTGTATTCCCGTGAGCGGAAAATCCTCGAATAAAGGCTCCCCATCAAGTGACCGCTTTGGATGATCTCCCTTTAATAAAGCCACGAACCATACCATTGAGAACTTGAACATAAAGGTTGTGGGAAGCCGACTGAGTTTGAATCCATATTACGAGACGAATCGTAGGCGTAGTTGATTTTTCAAAATATGGTATATTTAGATATTACTGACAGTTTTCTCAAGCGTTCATAAAAATGTTCTGGTTAAGTGTAAAGTCGTAAGTTCTCTTACAATTTTTTTTCAGGTGGTTATTTTTATTTGGTAGTCTAACGTACAAGTTAGGTCCAAGATGGGCAGAAATTTAACACCCAAACATATCTTAGCCTCAACTTACAAGACAACCTAACACCTCACAGTACAATAAATCCTTCCTCGATTCAGCATTAATTATACCCACCGTCATTTCCTGTAATATAGCTTTTCCATTCCCTTTCTTGCTTGCTTAATGTTCTTACGTCTATCACAAACTTTAACAATCCATCGCCAGTCAAAATTCTCTGAATACATCTTTTCTTCCACCTTTGGATTCATTTCAAAATACTCTCTCCTCCACCAACAGGCGTAGTGCCCCTTTTTCTGTTTCGCTTCCATCGATTTACATCCGTTTCCACATTTCAGAAACCTCCTATCTATGCCAATTGTCTTGCTTCATTTACCAATTTTCCGCGTCCAACCAAATCACACTCACTCTTTTAAAAAAATCCTTACTCAACGTCCCCGTCAACAACATTCTCCTCCTTTTAAACTCTTCTTTCCCTAATACAGTCCTACCTTTGGTATCCCCACTAATTCGACAAGCTTGACTCAAAACACTTCCAAGATAGTGAAACTGTTCTGCTCGATCTAGTTTAGCCCGGTAAACAAGAATTATCATGATTTTTAGTCAACACATTTGAAGCCCTTGACTCTAGTTACTGAGAGCCTAATTCGGCTAATAATATCAACTGTCGTCGAATTTACAGTTATGTGTATAATTTGGTCGTTAAATGACTATGATACATATTATAAGTGCTGCAGAAAGGGAAATAAAAAACTTAAATATCAAAGCCTCGCCAATAGTTGGCAACATTTCAAGTACAATATTTGGTTCGGAACTTAACTATTTATCTAACGGAGATCCTACATTAAAGTCGAATTTCTATTGAAGTCAAAATTTTCCCACTGAGAGCCCTAAGTATATTCGTTTAATAAGTCTTGTTACTCAATAATTTTTTAACAAACTGAAACAAATTCATTCGACTTTCATCTATTAACTAGCGAAATAAACAAATTTGGCAATTTCCCATTGAATTGTTCCGACTAAGCTACTATTTCATGCCTATTGTTCGAGATTGAGTGACATCAAATCAAGTTAATGTGATATATATCCGTTTTTGTCTGAAGCAGTTATTTTGGATACAATGAGATATTTTTACGGAATCCCTAACTTCTTATTTATCCCTTACTATTTTCAGATCAAGTAAGTTCTCCATGCGAACAATCAATCATTTTTCCTAATCGGATAGAGAAACTATGTCATTTATTCATTGTCAGTGTTTTCCCTGGTTCACCAAAAGCGTTCTAAGATTTCCATAATTCCTCTTTACAAAGAAGGTACGATCATATCCATTCAAGTTTTTATCGATTACCATTTGCTCTCGAATACATTTATTCCGATCTTTTTATCTGTTTGGTGATTCGATACTCATTTATTCTCTCAACATGACCAAATCAGCGTAACACACTACATCAATGCTTACCAATTATCAGTAAACCTAATTCAAAATGTTCATGACCTATTTCACCCTCTCTTGATAATTGCCCAACATTATTACCCCAAATGATCCCCACTTATTCTAAGCCACCATAGTAAGTTGCCATTCATGTTTCAAATTTTTCTTTCACATAGTTCTATGAGAAAGATTTTTTGGGGCACATAAAAATTTTATCTTAATTGGTATAATTATTTATATTTATAGCTTACAAATTGAAACACTATAACTTTTAGTGTTTTTAGGTCTTTCCCCTACCATATTGCCTCTCACAAGCATTCTTTTGTTCCATTATTTCAATGTTTCCAGGCATTGCAGACATTCCTAATTATCTCATTAAATTTAAACTATTTTTCTTGCAAGTCAGCTCTCTGTAATACTCTTTCTCTCATTTTCCACAGGAACCAACCATAATACCACTTAAGTCTCTCGATCAGCAGCTAACATTACCGTTTCTTCGTTATTTCTGACTGATAACGTCTCCGCGCCATCACTTGTTTACATCTCAATCATTACACCTATCTTAAGTACAGCTACAATGAAGCTATATGTTGCAATTTCGACTGTTTAAAAGTCAAAAGACGTTTTTCTTTTTAAAGCTCTTATTCCTTTCAGCATTTTAAAAAGCCGTATAGAATCTTGCACTCGCCTGTTCATATTCAATCATCTTGCAAAGCAAAGAGTCACTTATTCACTCTACTAACCACATCCAATCTAATTGCATTGAACACTTTTTAATCAATTTTACCGGCCATTCTCTTTCTAAGAAGTGACAAATGCACAACACAGTTTCCTTGGCTCACCTATGGATTGATTTTACAGCGGAAACAGGTGTGTACATCACCCACCCGACATAAAACCATCTGAAATATTCATATTATACCAAATTTTATCTTACTTAATATTAATAGCCATAATTTAACAAGGGATTTTGAAAATACAAGAAAAACAAGCTAATCTTTCATTATTAGGGACACTATTTCCAGCAAACATTTTTACGTAGTTGATGTAGAGAGCATTCCGTTGGACTGGAATATCTCAGTTCAAATTCGGGTTATTCCTCTAAACAACCTCTTATAAATTTAGGTGGTACTAATTTTATGATACAACTTTATAATTTGTCAAAGAGAAAGGAACTTAACCTCCCTTTTGTGATTTAAGCACACCCATTGGCTTTATTATTAGTGAGCTGTACTACGAAAATAAAAGTAAACGTATGAGGTTATTACTAGGATGATTATAATCTTCGAAAATAATATATCAGAGTAGAAAATTAATCCATGCTTCAATATGCGATCGTAAGGGCAGAATTCGCCAAGTGAATGGCCAGATGTGGCTCCGTTTGTGGTAAGAACAAAACCTATTACTTCTATTTCTACAATGCAATAGATACATACATCAACTGTGAGTTGCCTTATAATGTATAAAAATATTTAAAGTCTATGAAATAATTTACATCATATCCGAGTTGATACTAATAATGAAATGTGTTTGTCAATTCAGTATATTAGAAATAATGAAAAATGTTTTGCAATATTAGAAGAAAACAATGAGGATGAAAGGGTGGAAACAAAGCAGATATTGGAGACTTCTACGAGATTATGTTGAGGTAAACATAAATTTCTGAAACCTGTCCGAGAGATAATGGAGTTTCTAATGAATAGGGTTAATATTTTTATGAATGGCTTGACTAGTATGTTAGTTTTTTAGATAAACAAATCTGATAACTAAATGCGGAAATTACTGTGAAAATTATATATGTATGAGAGAGAGGGAGACATCCAACAGGAGATAAAATGAAAGTGGTTCAGCCAAGCGCCATAGTTTTTTTCCAGGAATTCTGATTGGATATTTTATGCCATAAAGCGAGAAGGTTTCACATTATGTTTGAAATAAATACACATTAAATTTTCTTTAAGGAAGAGAAAAGGTAGGATTACCTTCTAAAACAGAATTAACTTGTCAACCCTGCAAGATAAAGAATTCCAGAAACATTACTATTCCCACAGGAGATGATCAAATTTGAAAAGAAAATACGAAAAACGTACGTAGTGGTCTCACAAAAGGAATGAGGAATTGAATATAATTTTTAATGTGACGTGGGACCTTCAAATGAAGTTTTTCACGTTGAAGACCTTTTGTACTCTGACCTGAAGAGGGATAAAGGGATTGCAATTTAATGAGCCGGCACGAACAGGCAGCCGGAACAAATTACAAGCTCTATTGTACGATCTGCTAACATTCACCAAGACAAATACTTAAGATTCCCGTCTTGTTCCATGGTCGAAGATTTACCGTTTGGAAACGTAGACGTGGAGACAAGTATTTAACATATCTAGTAGAGTAGAATGAGGGAAATTACCACATAAATGAAGAGAGATGGTATTACGAGGTGGCTTTAAGGATAATTTATCTTACGGTAATCTTTTTTTGACAAACCGCTTATACTAAAAAGTTGAAACAACCCGAAAACATAACGTCTTTGTAGAAACGTTCGGCAATCTGCCAACTGTTCCATCCACGAACGCACATTTTATACACATCCATAGAAACATTACCACATTTCTAACTTAACAGGCAATGAAATACGGAGGATATTAAACCAGTGGAGAAGACGAAGTATCAAGCTTTTCACTATAAGACCACTTTAGGAATTGAAAAGGTTAAAAGGTCTTCGAACCCTTTGCATTGTGCGGTTAATTTAAATAAGTCTGCCATTCTAAAAAGTACTCAAATACTTAAAACTCAGCAATAATTTTCCTTTGACTCCCAAGCCCGAGAGAGAAAGGGATGATTTAGAGCTTGAAGATACTTCGCATTGATATCTAAAGAGACTCACGGAAGAAGAAATACGTCAAGGTAAAATTTTCACCATTTATTCGATAGCCCAAGGGATTTTTAAATTGACGGTAGAAATACTAGCATAAATATATATAAGTTTTAGTATATTCCATTGAAAAGACGTGTTTCGGTGTCTACAAAAACAAGAATAACCGAAAGTTCACTTCCGTAATGAAAACTGCATGCTTTTCCTTCTCTCGTCAACATAAGACTAATATTGAGAGCATAAAAATCCCACCTATACTAAGAACATATTTAGTTAATCGGGGAATGATGGTTGCATATGGGCGGGCGACTCATCTCGCTCGCTGGTGCGGCGCATATGACAGTTATGGTTTCCCAGGAAGAACTGGTACCCGAAAAATGACACAGCTTAGGTGGAGCTGAGGGAATCGAACCCAAGCCCTCCTGGGTCAGCAGTTCAACGCTCTACCCCTGGACTACCGCGTACCCCATATGTATTATATATCTACACACATACAGGTATTATATTCAAATAAAAACTCCAACCACGACACGTAGATCGTAATTCAAGTCGAAGATTTAATGCACGCCGGGAAAAATCGTTCTGTCGTGAAGAATACTCAAGAGGGTACCCGAAAGGGATTAAGCAGAGGGGTAAAGGGGAGAGAGATAAGCGGAGACGGAGGGTAAGTAAGGAGAGAAGAAAAAAAAAGAAACGAGGAAAGATTTCCATCCTCGCACTATATTTACGTACGAGGGTGAAAAAGAAGACGGGGGGGATTGTCCGGATGGGGTGGTCTGGAAATAGACGTCAAGATCAACAGCATAAAAAAGGAGAAGGATGAGTGCGCTATGCTTATGTGGGAGTAGAAGGGGCGTGGTCGAAGGTGTGAGAAGGCGAATGGGAGAGAGAGCGAAAGAAAAAAACCGGGGGATGTGTTAGGGGTAAGAAAGAGGTGGAGAAGAAGGCTATAGGGATGGAGAGGATGCATCGAGGGAGTATATCAAGTTACATTGGGGTCGAGAGAAAGGGCGTGAGTGCTTCGAGGACGAGGCATCCGTTGAGTGGGACGGAGCCCGGTCTTCTGGGGTGGGGGACGCGCGGAGTGGCGCGAGGGAGGGAGTACGGATGAAAAGGAGAGTAAGGGTTGATTCAGGGAGGAAAGGTTCGGGATAGACACGTGGAACGGGAAACTACCAGGGGAAACGGGGGAGCTGGAAAGTGATCTCTTTCAGTATCCTCTA
The DNA here is from genome assembly GCA_037158775.1 of Hetaerina titia. Taxonomy (NCBI): domain Eukaryota; kingdom Metazoa; phylum Arthropoda; class Insecta; order Odonata; family Calopterygidae; genus Hetaerina; species Hetaerina titia. Next base: position 32,205,675 of record CM073777.1, read on the forward strand.
AGGTGTTCCTCATGGCAGCGTTTTAGGTCCTTTATTTTTATTTAAAAGATTGTATTAATAACTTAGACCCTCTTTATGTTAGCAATTATGCTATAAATATCAATTTTTGCATAAAACTACTGAAAAAACAGGGACACAAAAATTAGCTTGTACGGAAACTGGTGCCAGAGGGGAGTTAGACTAAGCGATTTCCTTGTGTCCAATGGTGTAGTTTCAATGTTTAGTGCGCCGTTTTGGCGACGCAAAGAAAGGTTTCTAAACAGTGTAGGTGACATCTTCATATAAAATCTTTTCTCACAGCTTTCTATTTTTTAGATCTTGCAATATCTTGTTTTCTAAGGGTAACTTTGGCATCGCCAAGAGAGAGTAATTCATTGCAGGTAGAGTGTGCACAAAGTGTTTCAGAGTCACTTACTTAGTTCAGATCTTGACAAATGTCTCTTAAATGTACTAACTATGACTAATTTACAGACTGACATTCACGGTATTAGTAGGCGCATATAATAGACGAACAAAAAAGAGGTGGGGAAGGCGGAATCAAACAAATCACAAGTGCAAAAATATTTCCTTGACCGGGACTGGAACCACGGATCTTCCAAATTGCCGGGCCGATGCTATTTTAATGAGTGTTTATTATAATCAGATATTAATATGTATCATTAGCAGTACTCAAATGATATGATTCACATGAAAATGTTAATCACATGATACAAAGTTATCTACATAAATTCTAAACAAATGCATTTTTAAAAAGTTCTAAATACGAAGTACTAATTTCAAATACAAATTATGCGCAACTAGTAAACTAAACTACCGCACTACTAAACTAAATGATTACATTTTAATCAAAGCGCTGTTAAATATACCTTAACATTCACTTAGTTAATTAACGCTCTTGTCTTTGGCGGTAGCAGATCCTAAAGGATATAAACGTTCACCAGTAAAATAAACACCGCCACGTTCACCAGGAACGTCTTATCTCTTAATGCAAGAATCTTAGTTGGTCCCTGTGAGGTTTCAAACGGCAATGGCTCATTCATCTGTTAGGTAAGTGGCGAAAATGGCCTTCGTTCTCCTAAAGAACACTCAAAGACAGTAGCGTTCCAAGCGCTTTTTCGCGCTCTTCCATTTAGTATCGTATTTTCACTAGCGGCTCCTTTCTTTTACTTGCCTTCGTATACCCGTTCGTAAATCCTCCTAAATACTTTCTCAAAGCGTACGGTTCTGAGTGCATTAAAATCTTTAAACTTGCGAAAACTCTAGTGCAATCTTTACAGTATTGAATTGAAAAACGATTAATAAAAAGGTCAAACTGCGCATTTCAAAAGATTATGTGAAACTTTAAGTACATTCATGCGTATTTTATTAGAACGCAGGCGTGTAAAGTATTAATCGTCATTCATTCCTTTTATTTTCGTATATATATATATATATATTTTTTTTTTCCTATCCACTTTCCTTATATTTATTTCTATATGTGAATGAATATTTGTTCGCCGTATGGCGGGATTTCGTAGTTGAATGTGTATATATATATATATATATATATATATAATTAAAAACATTCAACTACGTAGTCCCGCCATACGGTGAATACAAATAAGTCTTATATATATGTATATATATTATTAGGTAATCTACCGTTTAAGGTAGGTTTTTGGATGGACACAACTATCAAATAAACATTTTGTGACTCCCCACCTAGCAAACTAATATATATCAGGTCCCTCTTCATCTCTGTATACTTCTTTTCTCCCTTCATCCCGTCCAACATGCCTATCCTGTTCCTGCCCTTACCTCGCTTGCCCAACATTCTCCCCTCTATTACCTTCTTCAACATTCCACTACCGCTCAATACCCCTTTCATCCATTTTTCCTGCCTCCATACGATTTCTCTCAACAAACCCCTCTCCTCACCCACCATCTCAAGTACTTCCTCAATTGTTTTCCTTTCGGTCCATTTCACCTTCTCCATTCTTCTCCACACCCACATTTCAAAAGCCTCCAATCTACGTCTATCCTCCTGCTTCAGTGACCACGTTTCCGCGCCGTACATAGCTACGCTCCATATCAGAGTTTATACGAGTCTTGCCTTAACATTGCTACTCAACGTCCCCGTCATCAACTCCCTCCTCCTTGAGAAAGCCTCCTTTCCTAGCGCAATTCTTCTCCTTACGTCCCTACCACTTTGACCGTATTGGTCCAAAACACTTCCGAGATATGTAAACTGCTCTACCTGCTCTATTTCCCCCCCCCTATTTTAATATTTAGCTTAGCCTTTTTCTTTCTGGAAAATCGCATAACCTTTGTTTTAATAATATTGATTCTCATCCCATATTTATCGCACTGAACCTCCAATTCACTCAACAATGGTTGCAACCCCTTGGCTGACTGAGCAACTAATGCTTGGTCATCAGCAAACCTAACCGATTTTACGAATTCCCCTCCGACTTTCATCCCTACCTCCAGTTCATATATATATATATATATATATATATATATATATATATATATATATATATATATATATATATATATGAACTGGAGGTATATATATATGTGAGAATGTGTGTGTATATATATATATATATATACACACATTCACACTGAAATAGAGATAAGGAAAATGGTAAAGGAACACATATAAAGGACGAACACAAGAGAGGTGAGGATGGCGAATGTGAGCAGATCACGAATGTAAAAATATTTTCCTCGACCGGGACTATATATATATATATATATATATATATATATATATATATATATATATATATATATATATATATATATATATATATATATATATATATATAATACGATATAAAATGCTACGAAACCAGTAATAACTTATCAGATATATAATCTTACAGAGAAATAATTATTTAATGGCAACCTACCATTGTTTCGGGCAGAATTACGATACAAATACAAGACTTAGTAAATTTCTAAGTCTCCCCTAAAAAGACACAATGTATACTTATAGCAAAACAATATACTTAATTTGCCAAACTTATGACAAAACTTATACCTCACTCACAATAATACGATGGACACAAATATCCATTACTCACGGCAAATATTTCCATAGGTTGCCTCCGAATTATTTTCAGCTTTCGGATGGACTAGATTCTCTGGCCCTCATCTTTAGCAAAACGATTAAGTTGCATCCGACCTTGGATTATGTCTCAGCTAATAAAACCTTGTGGTCTTTTCCTGTCCCTGCTAAATCCGCTTGCGTTTTCACAACAAATACACACCAATCCTCCTTATTCCATATAAACCCCCCTTGGTCGGCATAAGGCAAACAGAAGCAAGGGGTTTCTAAAGAGTTCTGATGGGGATACAACCCAATAATACCGCGACGAAGCCTCATCCAGTAGTAACGTTCATCTAACAACTTTTCTTTTCGTGAAATTTTAAATGACTTTGGCTTAAAATACATTCAAACAAAATACCTATGTTAAGCGCAAATTGAAAGAAGTTTTTAGTTAACATTTAATTACCGGGAGACTATAATATAATTTCATTCATTCAGGTACATAAAAATTTTAGCCTTGAGCCTTCCTGATTATGAAAAAATACCGGTTTTTAGCATATAAGTGAGCTATAGCGCGAAGGGATTGCAAGCACGTACGTATTATTGATTGCTTTACAGGTACAACCCTAGAGGTATGGGATGAAGGTTATCCACAACAAAACATTAGGAACGAATTTCTCCAAAAGTAGGAAAGCTAAATTAAATAGTGTACGTGAATTAGTTAATATATTTCGGCAGTATTGTAGAGGGAGATGGACACAGAGACTGGGAAATTAGGATAAGTATTGCGCTAGCGGATGAGGATTTTCAAAATGAAGAATGAGAATTGATAACGGGTATACTGAGTTGAGACTTAAATAAAAGAATAGTAAAGACTTCAACATGAGGTACAATGCTTTACAAATGAATGAATTGGTCGTTGAAGTCTAAAAGGGCGAGCATAGATTGGAGGTTTTTAAGATGTGGGTGTGGTGGAGAACGGAGAAAATAAGTTTGACAGGGGGAAAAGACACTCGCTGACGTTTTAAACAGTGTGGGTGAAGGGATAAAGAAATCCGAATAAGGTAGTAATCCGAAAAGGGGGAAGAAGTATTGAAAGAATGTGGTATTTTTAAGACCATGATTGGAAAGGAGTATGTTGGATAAGGGGAGTAGAGGAAGGTAACTTAGGTCTGCCGTCATGCTTCCTAAAGAGCCTACTTTCTTCCTTCCTTGACCCCCTTACCCAACGTTCTTCCCCCTTTCACGGCTTTTCAAGATCCCGCCACCAATCAAAACGCTCTGCATCCGCCTTTCCAGCCTCCTTTGAATTTCTCTCAACAGCAATCCTCTCTGTCCTCTACAACCCCGTTTAGATTCTCCTTGTTAGTTTTCCTTTGCATCCATTTTACCTTTTCCATCCTTCTCCTCAACCACATCTTACAAGCCACCCATCTACACTCACCCCCTTTCCTCAAAGACCAGGTCTCATACAAGTAAAGCTCTAGACTCAATACTTAAAAGTCTTTATCAATCTTTACTTCACATCTTTTGTCTGTTTTCCTCTCAATTCCCTTCTAACAAATAGCCCTTTTGCTAACAAAATCCGAAACATATAAAAATCGATAGATTATAATTTATTTTAGATTTTAAGCGGTATAGGTAAATTTTATCATAATATTGATTAATGGATATTAGGTTGAAAACCTAACGAAAAAGTTTAAATTAAATTAAAAATTTAAGTTACATCCTTTTGGAGATATAGCATGAATATCAACATATAGCAACATAAAACTACTCAATGAAATGGAAAGCAGGTCTAGGCAAAAATTGAGGTAATAGGAGATAAACTTGTGTATGCACTGTATTTTACCTACCTTAGAAGTAGGACAACATGGGAAGGACTAAACTAAGCGGATGCACAGTTCAGCTTAGATGAAGTTGCTACAAGGAAGATTTAACAAACATGCCTAATCTCAAAGTATATACAATTGAAAAAGAAAATAATGCGTTAAAGGATTTGTGTTCATCGAAAGCATCAATGGCTCAGTGACACGGACCATGGGAAAAGCAGGCCAGAGTGGACTATAAGACTTGGAAACCTGATGAAGATGAAATGGGGATATAAGTTAGAAACGAGGATGGTTAAAGAAGAGGTGAAGAAAACATGGCACACCATACGGGAAAGAAGAACTAGCTGGATGTAATGGATTTATTAGAACAAAAACAAAATGGAAACCACCACGAGGAAGACTAAGGGACAAATGCAGTAGTATTGGGACCGACCGACGGGGAGGGAGGAGGGACGACCTTTAAAATTATGAAAATTATCCACGAAATCACGCTTCATTCTATAATGATATATTGAAGAATATAAAAGTATCAAGACCTTAGGGTATTACGCCTTATTGCGTTATGCAAAGGTCAGGAATGGTTAGTCGTGTGGCCATCCAAAATCAACTGAATTCGTTGAAACACCATCAGTTACAGTAATTTACCTCTGTATGTAAACATACCGAACACGTATCTCGAATTATAAACGAGCCAATGGTGTCTATTAGGAAATATTGAACGTAGGTCCTTACCAAACAGAAGAATTTGACGCTGTCAAAACATTTCTAGGAGAAAGTGCGTGAGGGAGGACGAACGCGAGGGAAAAGGAAAACTAGCTGGGGAGAGTAAAGACATTAAATGGAAGAGTATGTTAGGACGCTTTCTGGACAAGAGACTAACGGGTGTGTTCTTTTTCCCCATTGCCAATGTTAGGAACGTGTAAAGAACATTCGCTTTAAGAGAAGTAAGGGTCGCTTGCCGTCACTTACGATTCATATTCAAACAGATGAGATGACAATGATTCATGTGCAAACAGACAGATAATGCTTAACTCCCCTGGAAGGTAGAAAGTGACACTTGGCTGGAAAATTTCCTTCCTCAGCATTCTCTTATGAGTGTATATTCAATTTGCGCAGCCATAAAACTATAGTTCATTGTTGATGGTACGAGGTTGGTATGAAAAGTTTCCGACCTAACAAAGATACAAGACATTCCGAATCAGAAAATTTCAGAACATTGCAGAAAAAATGTCTTGTATCTTTGTAATGGTCGGACACTTTTCAGACCACCCACGTAATATGATAGTAAAAGTTAATACTTTTGAAACTTTTTAGGCAACAGATTGAGCTAATACCAAGAAGTAACTGTGAATATATTTGATTTTAAGATACATCCTATTCTGACTTCATAGGTTGAATTCAATGCGTTGGGTCACATTTCAAGGGAACATTAATGTATGCGAGCTTAATTGTTTGTCTTCAAATGCACACTAATACGTTATATACAAATAATTATACGCTGAAAAATTTGAATGGGACAAAAAAAAAACCCTATTCAAGCAGGGAGGTACTTAATTGAAGTATTATTAATGCTTTAAAAATAATGCAGTGGGTCTCAAAATTTAAAGCGATAGTTTCCTAGAAACTACACATGAAATCCGGCAAGGGAGCTCGGAACATTGTAAATGATTAACGAGAAACAGCCGTTCGGAGACGCCTCAACTGGTAATGTACGCAAAAACCTCCTCCACAGCCTTTCGGCAGGAGAGAATACCCGCCTGGTGAGTGAGTGAGGAGCCCTGAGAGCTGCAACTCCAGGGTGCAGGACGACGGAGAGTGCCAAGGGTCGCTCCTTGGAAGGACGGGTCATTTTCCAAGGGCTCCTCTCCGTCGTGGGGTCTGTAACCTAGGGGGGTAGGGGGAAGGTAAGGAGGGGAGGAGTAGTACGCTCCTAAGAAGGGGGGGGTGGAGGAGAGTGGGGAGTTGACGATGGGGGGGGATGGAAGGAGGGGTAAGAAGACCGCCATGTCCCTTCCCAGCCCCACGCGTATCCCTTCCTGGTGCATACTTTCTTCTCTTACACAATCAATAAAGGGTCTCATACCCATCCCCAGTCCTTGCAAGAATCAACCACAACCCAAGCCACACTCCAGCACACCGGTTAGGGGAATGGGGAAGGAGAGAGAGGAAGGGATTGGGGAAGAGACCCTAAGAACCTGACTCCCCCCTCAAACCCCACAAAACCCCTCCCCACCACGCAGACCCAGCCCCGCAAAGATTTCCCTCTTAACTATATAAGCTTCCCATGATGTTCCCGCCAGTCGCTCACTAAGTTTCTGGTTTTTCAACCTCCGTTCCTTCCCTGTCACTCTCACAAGTATTTTTTCATCTGTTATCTCTCCCCTTCCCTCCTCGATTGTGATTGCGACAGCCAAAAATGGATTAAATACCAATAAAATTAAAATCAAAACGAATTACGTATTCGGCGGATTTCAGCTTCTTGGGATAACCCGTCCACTCAAACTAAGGAGAAGAGGGGAATTTTGCAAAACGCTGAGATGTTGCGGCAAGTCACTTTATCTAATTTGAGTAAATAAGTAAGACGTATTGATATCTTGAGTGGTCATCATAAAAAATATATTTTTATACAAGGGTGGTCTGAAAAGTTCCCGACCTAATAAATACAAGACATTTTTTCTGAAATTTTGTGTCGGAAACTTTTCAGACCACCAACGTAGATACACCTATATATTCCATACATATATATATATATATATATATATATATATATATAAACATACATAAATATATACACACACATATATGCATATATATGTATTATATATATATATATATATTTATAGATTAAACACGAAATCCCGCCATACGGCGAACAAAATTCATTCACATGGAAATCGATAAAAGGAAAAGGGATAGTACACAAACTCCACCTTCCCCACCTCTCATGTGTTCGTTATTTTTATGTGTTCCTAACCCATTTCCTTATATATACATACATACACACCTACACATGTAGTTTTAACCAAAGTATATACGTATATCCTTGTGCCGTCGTCAATAATTCATTCCAGGAAAAACAAAAAACTCCGGAAATTAACAAAAAATATTTTTGAAAAAAATATAATTGTACTATTTAAATATGATTTCGACAAAATTTTCACTTTTATGCATAACATATTGATTAATGCATATTAAATGTTAAACCGTATGCTTTATAGATTAAGCCTTAACTCGTTAAACTTCTACAAATTAGTTCAAAACACTTTCATTAGTTCCAACAACAGCGTTTAATAATGAATGCAAATTGAAATAAATTAATAAAAGTTTATCTTTGGTTCATTTCAATTGTACTAGACTTCAAAAATATAATATTCCTATGTTTTGCGTAATACAGCATATGTGGGTTGGCAAAAGTAAGATAAAAAATCAGGCGTATCACCTATAAGTATTCCACAAGTCTAAATGACACACAATCATCTGAGTAGTTTGAAAGAGATTAGCTCCTTAAAGAGCTCATACTTAAATCCATAGTTTCAGCCTCAACTTTGTGGAAATTCATTTTAATAAATGCCAAAGAAAAACTTTGTTTCAATCCACCACTTTATTTCAGGCACGACTAGTTTCAACGCTACGGCGTCATCCTCAGGTACCTGAGGATGACGCCGTAGCGTCGAAACTAGTCGTGCCTGAAATAAAGTGGTGGATTGAAACAAAGTTTTTCTTTGGCATTTATTAAGAGCTCATACTTTCAAGGAATGGATTAAAAATGAACATTTATGGCATATTTGGCTACGTACGCACACACACACTCACATATATATCCACACACCATATCCATATGTACAAAACACACGTATGTGCCAATATAACTCATGCAATAATTGATGTACTTGCATAATTCATTATTATTTAGACTACTTGACGTATTCGGATGCTTTGGTTAGTTTTGGCTATAGTTGCGTACTGTACAAGGGAGGAATGTGTATTTGAATCTATATGATATGGTGTCTATTTTATTTCGTTCTCGTAGTTGAATTGCTTACATAATTTGGTGGCATAATAATTGCCTCTCCGTACCAAGGATACTTCGCTGATCTACGACTTTCTAAAAGTCTGAGTCCTACCAGTTCTCTTTGAGATTTTAAGGACCTCCCAATCTAATTTTTCCATCATATCCGTCGCGATTATTCTCTTATCCAAGCAATTTTCTGATTAAGGTAGAGGATTTTCTCTGAACCTAATCGAATTTCTTTTTGAAGTTTTCCCCCATGGATTCAATACACATTGCATATATTCCAAATGTAGCCTAGTAAAACTCTCATTCTGTAACTCAGTTTAATAATTATGCCCTTTCATACTCTTCCAAAGTATTTTCAGATTTAGGAGATTGACAATGTCATCATTTATGATTTTAGCACTAACTGATTGTTAAAAAACGACAAGTTTTGGAGTCATATATTTAAGCTAACCTAACATAAATACTTAATGCAAGAGGAAATTACAAATTTGGATATACTTCAACTGTAATGAATGACGAAGAACTAAAAATAAGACGTCATTGAGTCACACTCACCCTTCATTACAAAGTAAATAATTGGTTTATTAAAAAATGTACAAATATGCCCACTAAAATATGTGTATGTGCACATATTTACACAAAATATAATTTCATTAAAATAGGTATTTAATTACTTGCATTACAAATGAACTGACCCAATATTAATGACCGATGACAAATGGTCTGCATTTCATGGAAGAATTTAAAAGAAATATCAAAGTATAGTTATTTAAATGATAATAAATGCTTGAATAAATCAATGTTAAATAACTCTAAGTTATCTGCAGATAAGCCAGGAACGACATGTCAAGTTCTAAATGCTTGCGATATCGTCCATACTCTATAATTATTGCTGCCGTAAATACTGATAACACTCTATGAAATAGGTAATAGGAATTACCACATTAAGATTAATAGTGATGATAAAAATTATAACTAAAGGAATATGTCATCGTTATTAATGAAGATTAATAATTATTCGATTACTCTAAATATAAAATTACCCAAATAATCTTTTTAATACTTAGAAGCGTAGTCATATTTCATAATTTTAGGAATGACAAGGAGATAGAAGTGGTTTTTCACTCGACTTTTAGCTTGACATTTCACTTTGAAACTATTCAACGCTGAGAATTAATCTAATCCCGTATATGTATCATACACTCGCACGCAAACAAGATATTCATTCAAAAGCAACTTGAGACTTGTAAAACACGATTTCGGGCCACCTCTCACTCCCCCGAATAACCCTCTGTCAAAATTTTCTGAAAAGATATAAAAAGGTCGATGAACCCCGATTCGAGAACCTGATCCGTGGAACGGAAGGCTCTAACGCCCGTGATGGAGACAGTTGAGAGTCGAAGGTCGCACGCTCTCCATGAGAGAACTTGAAAAGAGGCGCATCTAAAGGTGAAATGCGAATCCTATAAGACGTTATGAAATGACGTGAGTTTCGGGTCATACGACTCACCCAGAACTTCGAAGGTTATCCATAAATCATGGGGCAAATATGAATGGGGTGCTTGATTCTTCATTATTGTTCCCTCCATTTTCCATCTTTTCCACTCTACATTATTGATCGGAGAAGCGAAATCAAATCCTCCAGCTTACTGAATTCCCTTGAGGTTTTCCCCAAACCAAGACTCTAAAGATTACTTCTACCTTCTACTACTTTAATCTATTTCTTAATCTTCCTCTTCCCGCTCAACGCCGTTTCATTTCTGATATTGATGTTTCGAAAATCATAGTTCCATAGTATGAAGATTATTTAAGTGGCAAGGTCACCGAATTATTTTATCAAGAAAGTGAGTAAGAGTAAACGTGAAGAAGAAATTTAAAACACGTGAAAACTAATTATAAATACAGGAGATAGATTTCTGCAATCTACAGTACACAGAGTTCCTATAGCTACTTACAGCTACGTCTATTTGTGCCCAAGAACAGCTTAATCTGTGCCCCCCCCCGGTTAATCTCAAAATTCAACGTCATGAGAGTGTGATATGTCACACTGGAGCAATGAGTTTGTGTAAAATATTCTCTTGCGAGTGCGACAGTGCAAATTATGCTTTATGAAGTGTGACAACGAATCTAAAAAGCCTCGCCTACGGATCAGCTGGTTTTACCAGTAGACAAAAAAACTTATGAAACTACGGTTATCAGTAGTCATACAAATCTTAGCATCGTCGTAGAAAAAAATAAGTACGTTTAAATGGAGGATATGGTGACAGTTAACACACGTTTAAACTTTTTGGTCTAGAGGACCAAAAAATAGGAGATCTTATAACTTGAACGCTCCTCGTAAAGCCTAACGTTTACGATAGAGGTCGTTAACAATATTCTATTATTTTAATGTGAATTTTCATTCTAATATTACAAATTTAATTAGTTAAATATGATATAAATGGGTTATTTTACCTAGAAAACGTACTGGATTGGCGTGACCTTTAAAGGGGCACAGTAAAACTTGCTTCATTCGTAGTGAAATTAAAATTTTATTTCATTGAGCTGAGAGTGGAAATCATTGGGAACTCAAACATTATTCCAAAACCAAAAACTAGATGGTAACTTCTTTTGGTTTAAATGTCTATAACTTCAATTATACCTATTCTAATAATTTCTTTAAATGTCAAGTGCATTTACATAAAAATGTTTCTCTATTGTTAGATTTGAGAAATAATTGTTATATCCCGTTTATTATGGACAAACATTTCATTCTAGGAATTTTAGGTTACTTTGTATTAAACATAATTTTCCCTAGGAAATAGAAAAAAAGATACTGTCTGGTCACAGATAATCAAAACAATTTTTAATCCAATATTAAGGTAATATTGAATTTTCACCATTGGCCGCGCTGCCGTGGCGATATAAATTTGACTTTTTCTTCATATATATTTATTTAACATTTGGAAAGAGTTATCTTGCTCAAAATTTATATTACCAAAGTTTATATAGATGACAATGCATATTCAATATTTTATGGAGCATTGGTCATCAACATTGTGATGGTTCATCGGGTCACACACGGTGTGAAATAACACACCAGTCCCTACTTTAACCAAATCACCGGGAAAGGGTCACCATGGTAACATTTTATATACATGCAAAGACAATTTTCATTTTAAAATAATTTTGTTAAAATATTATTTTTGACGCTTTACAATTTTAAATAATAAAAAAATTCACATAGATACATCATATTTATCTATTTTAGTTATCTTCAAATAAGAAATAATATAAAACATTCAAAAGCTCTCCTTAAAATAAAAAATATATTATTTTTGATAAGGGTAATATTGTTAAATTTGATCGAACATGAGATCTCCTAAAGAGAACAATTTGGTCAAATTAATAATTTAGATATGACAATAATAAGCCTAAAAGATTTCAATAACACTAATGTTGCTCGTATTGAGGATTCCGAATTTTATACCACAAGTTTTCCAAGTGTTACAGCATCACGTCTCCGTATCACACTATAGTTGTAGCTTCTTGTATCCTCTCTTCTCATACCCCATTTAGATTACTGTGGTGTAGTATACTAAGATCATTCAGGCGAACTGAAAACCCAACTCCAGAGGACCCATAATTCCTGTGTGTGGTTCATATGTTATCTTAGAAAATACGTTCATATCTCCGAATCATTTACAAGAATATCCTAGTTAAAGCTAGAAGGCCGCAGGTATTTACATATTCTTTCAATTTTCTACAGGAAATTTTTAAACCACAAACCTAAGTATTTATACAAATATTTTCCTCCCCAACAGCTGAATCCACAACAGGAATACTAGGGGTAATAATAAACTTCTTGTCTCCCACCATCGCACGGAAATCTATCACAAATCATTTCATGTTACAGCATGCCGTCGGTGGAACTCTTTCCCAGATGACATAAAAAACTCTCCATCCACAACAACAATCAAGAAAGCAATTTTCAAGTTCATTTTCCTCAGGTACAAAACCTAACCGGTATACCCTCCCTCATTTTACTCAGCCGCTCTACAGATCGCTGTGTCTACTTTATCTTTTGTCATCTCAAGCAGTGGAATCTTGCATCATAATTTTTAGTTTGTTATGTTTTTCATTACTCCTAATTTGTTATCAACATAATTAATTTCTTCATTTCAATTTCAGTTACTTAATGACATGCATACTATTTAAAAGTGAATGTTGCAATGTATATGCATTTTTTCTCTAATTAACAGGGTTACCGCGGGTTTTTCACAACCCCCTTCTCTTTGTGGGTGTTTTCCTGCGTGAATTTTTACTAGGTAAGCAATACCACACTCTCGCTAGCTTTTTCCACAAACCTCATGTTTTTCTTAGACTTTCCTTGTTTTATTTTTCTCTTTAATCACTGTCATTCACGTTGACTATGTGTGTATGTGTAAGTGTATATATGTATATGTATGTACATAAGAATGTATATATATATATATATATATATATATATTCCTTTCCTCTTCGATGAGCAAATCTGTACATAATGAATGTGTCTGTCTATATATAAAACAAAAACACGGTAATCAACCTGAAGGTCGGTTTGGTATGTGATGGTAGAGTTAACCCAGTATTCAGCCCGACGGCGTGTGAATATTCACACATCAGGGTAGGGGGGCCAGTTCCGTTCCTTGTGCCGGTAATGGCTTCCCCGGAGGATCTTGTATCCAAAAATGACATAGCTTGGGTGGAATTGCAGGTGCCCAAAGTGACTCGCCCGGGAATCGAACCCGAGCCCTCCATCGAGCGCGTCAGTATTCCAACGCTCTAACCCCTGGATGACCCTGGTTCTACGCTGGACCCAAGGTCTATATATGTTTGTGTATATGTATGTATGTGATTATAAATTTTAAAACCTGATATAATATGTGTATGTACGAATGAGCTAAATGGAAGAAGGGACCTTTAGGTCTCAATTTCGCCCAAGTAAATACCTCTATCTATCTATCTATAGTTATCAACCTTAAGGCCGTATATTTTACTAAGGAACTGAAGGACGAACCAAGAGAGATGAAGAAAAAAAAACGTATACCTGTATTTATGGAAGAGTGAAGAAATTGTGATGAAAAAGGCTAAACTACAGAGCATAAAAAACGAGAAAATAAATAGGAAACTGTCGAGTGAAACCTTGGCTTACTTCATGAATGTATAAAACGTTTTTGAAAAACATTTAGTGTATCAAACCTTACGGTTAAGGATAGCAGGTGGAGGATCGCAATGGAAAGTGACAGGTGTGGAGGCTAGCTGAAAGAAGGGGCTAGCTGAAAGGAGGAAAGCTGAACGTTAACCAAAAATATTTCCTTTTTTCAAGGGCATACGGAGGCAAGGTGGAGGACGATAGGGGGTCATCGCTGTAGGCGTTTAGCCGATTAATGATTTCGAGATTGATAAAGCATAAGTATATGAATTATCTCAGGGATGCTGTTATCGGAGAACGATTTAAGGTGAACTATATGAAGATATATCAAAAGAATAAGGCGACAATGGAATTCAAAAAACATAGCAAAGCCGTGATTTATACACAATTCGGAGAGAAAAAGAAAGGTGGAAAATATAGCGTAGCCATTGAACATTAAGAGAATCTTCTAGCAGAAATTTTAATGGAAGGAAAACTGTCACCAAAGTAAGTAATTCCATAGGTACTATTTTTGAAGAATAAAAGAAATTATTGAACACGATTTCAGTGAGGAAGTACATACGAGAATTCATTTTTAAAACATGGTCACGGTACAGATATTTTGTAAAAATACAGAACTAATTATATTAAAAATTGTAACTTCATTTATTAAAACATTTCCACTATTCGAGAAATGTGTTGCAGTCTCTTGATGGCACATACAAGATTTAATTTCACAGAAGATTAATTTTTCTAACTCTTGTTCATTCGTTTTTATTCCTTACTTTTTAACTTTGTGAACTTTAAGAGGGAACATTATACTATAAAACGTTATGTCAGTATTCTCCAGAAAAAGGATGCTCTTCAATATTGTTAAAGGTTTTTGCTAAACTTTTCTGAAACTTTCTTCATAGGTAAAAACACCGCAGTTGGCGTAGTGGGTTTTACAATTGTCCATGACTGCGCATACATATTTTCATCTCATGCCTCCTTTACCCTATTGTGCTATCACCCCGTTAAACCTGTTTATAATTTCTTGTTACCACCCAAGTGCCACTCAATTGAGACATATTTTTTGCTGGTTATGCCCGGTTATCACAGTCAAAGCTAAAATGTTGTCCGAATAAATTTCTTCTGGGTAGAAAAATAAGAACTCCAGCCCCAAAATAGCTCACGTATTATTTACAAGTAGACGAATTATGCAATACGTAAAATACATTCTGCTTTTTGCTTTTGAAACTATTGCAGAGCTAATTGTTTTGAGATGGTAAAGAAAAACAAACAAATATAAGCACTAATCATTACGGGAGAAGCGAGTAGGATGTTTGGAGAGAACAAATGCCAGGAGGAGGTAATGTGAATGCGGGGCTTATAGGGTGGAAATTAAATGTTGAAGACTGTGATGGAGGGAAGAATGTAGGTAGGGATAGGGAAAGAATGTTTAATGTTGGACATGTTGAAGGAATTATTTAGGAAGCATTTCGAGTAAAGGAATGGTTTAGTGTGATGCAGATTTTGAAATATTGATTTAGTATCTCGTTAGTTGGGGATGAAAAATGCAGCAGTGCTTAGGAAGTGGATCAATATACAAAATTAAACCATATACGACTCTAAAGAATAACCATAAATTAAAGTTTAGCTCAAAGATTTGGCTTTGAAAATGAAAAGTCTTCCAAGCACCATACATTTTCAAGTCAAGAATTTCTAACTGTTTACATTTTCAGCGGCCATGTTCAATCATTTTTCACGTTAGTCTCCATCTATGCCCCCAATCATTAAATTAGCTTCCTGAGCCGGATTAATGATATTATTTGCAGATGCATAAAAAATTATTTTGAAAAACACTGACGTTAGGTATTGTAACGCCCCCAATATTTTACAATAAAAAAATGTGTCGTCATCACTTACGTATGTTCATATTTTATCACCCTCCCTTTAGCAACGCGCATTATCTTTGCCCAAAAACCTCTAAAAATCTTATATCCCTGTTGACTGTGATTGCTAAAACGGCCGTACGTAATGTGTTTGGTTCTGGAAATTAGCAGCGGGCGTACTGAATTGAATTAACCTAGAAGGCATACTCGACGGTCTCCGAAGCTAGCCCTGCACGGACATGAGATTAAAATCCCCGACTACGGGATAACACACCGTCCACACCCCCAGATTTTCAGACTTGATTTCAGAGTTGGGGAGAAGAACGGGCTCGTAGCACGCCTCCTTAATACCTGGGACACATCCAGTTACTCCCTTTCCATGGCATGGCGACTGCCTACCTTCGTAACACAGAATCCATAACATCTGCTAGACGCTGTTCCAAACGCCGACGACGAACGTTTTAACTGTTTCGAGCAACACGTGGGCATTATTATTCCAAGGGGAGGGAATTATTCAGGGCCCAAATTACAACGAAAGTTTATTGAAGGCAGTGAGTGAGCAGAGGCAGCAGTAGGAGAGCGGAATTTTATGTACGGGAAAGTATTGAAAGGAGGGAGAATATAAATTAAAGAACGAGCTGTTTCGCTAATTACTGATGCAATTTTAACCATCAAGAAAAGCGCAGCACGGGCTCGTAGCACGTTCATGTTCTCTTCAATTAAGCGGATCAACTGTAGAAAAAATCACAAAAGTAATTTGGAATGATAACAAGGAGACAAAACATGGAGTAATTTCTTATTAAAATTACATATTTAATTAAATTTTTTATTGTTCACGATGTATCAATAAACTACTATCTTAATTAAATAGAAATCTATTATATTCATTAAGGAAGATTTTTTGTAAACCATGAATTATTACATTTTAATAATTTCGTCCGTTGGTCTTCCTTGTGGAGCTTGCAACTATATTTTATCCCCTGTAGGAAATCTGTTGCATCTCGAGATTTTCACAACAAATTTGTTAGTTTGCTCATAATTATTACAATTTTCTAATATTACCTATTCTGATATGCATTTTTGATTTGATTGACGCTTTAAAATCCAGCATCCACCTTCTGCACTCTGTTTCGAAGGATTTAATTTTACTTTAATATTCTTTCCAATACCTTTTATGCATAAAGTTCCATTCTACACGTGAATTGTTCAAGACACAATATTACCTCCATAACATTACTTACTTTTTACTTACTCGTATTTTATCCTTGTGCTTATTCTCATCTACCTCAAGTAATATTATTTTTCTTTAAAGATAAAAATTGCTTATTCCATAACGGCTTAATATTGCGAAATGTATCCCCTTGAATATTCCTTTACGTTTTTCTCCAACCACAGTATGTTACTTCTGAGATTAGGCTCTCTACAATTAATCTTCTCTCTACCCAGCAACTGCCTTATACTTTTTTGTCACATTTGAGTATTTTTCAGTTGAATTTCAATAGATTTGCATCTATCCCTAAAATACTATACATGTTATGCGTAGTGTTCAACGATGCTTGAAAGTATTGAAAATAAATTCCGTCGATAGTGAATATACATTCGATACAATAGTTCTAAGGAAGAGAGGGGAATTCAATTAGCAGGAAGGTAATCTTTATTAAGAGGACACGAATGATTATGAAGAGAAGAGCGTGCAGCGAATCGGAGAAAGAACAGACAATGGGGGAGCCAAACAAAGCGGAAAGGGGAAAGATTGAAGAGAGAAGTTATTATGCATAACAAGTTTGTAAAGAAGCGAGAAAATTCATCTTTACTAAAACCGCAAGCGCCTCTTAAAATAGAGACATTCCCTAATTGAACCTGGAAAAGATACAATTCCGCATTGGGCTATAAGGAGGAAAATTTTTCGTGAACACATAAATTTAAAATGAAGATCAAAAGATTTATTTTATTTATTCTTTTATGAGTCAATCAAAGTGGCGAAACTTAAAACTGATTGCGTAGCTATCTCCAAGAATATATTATTCTGTGGACTTGTTTATTTTCATTTTCCGACCGAAATATTTCTTGACTCTCTAATATTCATTTTTTCAGTCTAAAACAAATAAAACCATATCTATTAATATAACCATTGGATGAATTCGTAAGCTGACTAACTATACCAAAATTTTCAATAGTTTTTCAAATTTAAATTGGCAACAAAATATTTATTCTATTGAAAAATATTATTTAAGAAATTCCCTGAGCAACAACTTATCGTAAAAATGGACCTGTTTGAATTGCAAGCATGTTATTATTTTACTGTTAAAATCAATACCACATGAAGTGTGTGAATAACCAAGCATCTCTTAATTTCATCAAATTTAAGCTAAATTCAATTTTCAACTAAGCCACCTAAAACATAAAAAAGTAAGGTTAACATTGTAGTAATTTCACGTACATGCCAAATATCTTTCACTTTCTTTTCTATCTGTCACCTACTTGTTTACTCATCTTGGAAAAATTTGTTAGCATTTGACGAAAGTCACATGAATATTTGATGAAAGTCACACTCCTCTTTCAGTTGTGCACAGAATAATTTTCAGAATGGAATGGGCTACACCCCATTTCATTTATGATAAAGAGGCAAACTTTAATTTTGGACTATTACCGTTTTAAATAGTGGATAAAATTAATCCTGCGTAAAATTTTATCTTCATTTGCAAACGGAAAACGCAGATTGGGTGCGCATGTATGAACAAATAAATCGTTTAAAACGCGTAAGTAATGATTTTAAAACACAATTAAATTAAGTAAAATACTGTTTAATTCAAAAGGAATAGAATTCAAAAAGAATTAGCACATTGAAGGATTGTTAAATGTAACTAGACATAGCCAATTCATTAGGAAACTAGATGATCAGGGATTAATGAAATGACGAAATTGAAGTTTTCGATTGTCAAGTTTTTCTTTTTCTACTACGATACCTCAAATCAAATTTCATTATGGAGCATTTGAGTGTGAGATGATAAGTCATTTGGGAACGATGGATTCTTGATAAATATTGCTTAGGGCACAACACAGTTCATTAATTTCTTTGACTTATTGAAAGCCTTCGCTTTCAATTCCTTCCGTCACATTATAAACTAGCAAATTAACTCAGATTTTGATGTAATAAAATTTTCATTACAAAATACAACAATACTATTGCTACCTTATAATGAATAAACAATTACACAGTGAATTTAATTTAAATAAAATTGCAAACCATTACCGTATGTAATTAAAATTTCCAAATCCTTTCACTCTAGAGTATTAAATTAACGTAATTACAAAAAAATATAAAATAACTCTGTTAACAATTTATAAAACTAATTAAGCATAAAATTGTAATGTTACAGTGATAAATTACCGAATTAATTTGAATGTATTAGACATTATAAATATGAATCTCGTAGCAACCTGCTGATTTCCATGGTCAAACACATATAATCTCTACTTTTATCAAATCAACAGTAGAATTTGACCTGAAACAATAATTTCTGCAAATTTGGGCTGAATCAGTACATAAAAAGGCATATTGAAAGTAAAATAAAAGTATCGTTTTATTATCCAATCAAGATCTTGAGGAATTTAAAGTGGCGAGAGAATACACTATTTAATCACATTAAATTAAGCGAAGTTTCCATAATGACAAGACATTTTGTTTTGCTATTTCTTTTTCATCAAAGCGTACGCTTTGTATTTTTAGAATATCTTTTATTTGGTATGGTATCGAAATAATGGCAACCCTAAAAAAATTCTTTAACTTTCAAGGAGAAAAAATACTTATGAATAGCAGCAAAATAGACACAATCACTGATTTCTCTACCACAAATGGAGGAAAAATATGCATGTAGAGCTTAGTCCGAAAAGAAGGAAGGTTTGAAAAAAATTGGGTTTTGTAAACACTCAAGCGGAAGGTAAAGAGAGAGAGAGAGAGAGGAAAAGAAAATAAGGGAAGGATGTGTAAGATAGAGGGAGTGGGATATAGAGTTAGAGTTGGGAGAGGAAGAGAAAGAGGAGGAGATTGATGAGGGAGCGGGAATGGTAAAAGGCGGAGGACGGATGTTGTTTGGTGACGTGGCACAGGCGGGTGGGTGAGAGTAGGAGGGAAGAGAAGAGGGAGAGAGGGGGTCGCGACACTCGGGTGATTGATTGGTGCGATCCCTGCGGCGCATTCCCATGGGGGGTCCCCTGGGATGGGGAGCCCAAAAGGGGTGGAGGGGTAGTCGGGGAACGGATACGGACCATGAGGTGGCCGTACGCGGAGTCGTCCCTTGGGGGGAGTGATGAAGGGGCGGACTGGAAAGAAGAAAGGTACGTGGGTGATGAAGACGCGCGACGGGCCTCGCCGCCCAGGAAAGAGGGGTTGTTGGGTGTCATAGAGCTAGTTGAGTTTTGAAAGTATCGTCGAATTGGAGACAACCGCTCGAGGGCATTAGCGCGGACTTAATTTCGCGAATAGAGTCGTCGCCTCCCCGTCTCCGCGAGACTAACTCGCACGGATGAGGTGATTCTCTTCCTATCTCTCCTAGCTCGACGGGGAGGGACAAGATTGGCTCGATATCTCACGGGTACGATCTTCCCTGGTTGCACACCCGCGCTTCTCCACGGACGGAAAAGAGACGGGGACAACAATATAGTTCGCACGTCAACGATTTCACCTCGAGAATCCTTGCTGAGGAAAAATAGTCTTCTTTCTTCCTCTTTCTCTCCAGAGTTATTTCACCGAGTCGAGGGCGGACGCTGAGTTTTCCTCGTGGAAACAAAACGATAAAACATCCGTGTCACGCTCCGCCCTCCGACTGACCCTGAAACGGATCTCATATCCTCTTCGTCCGCCCGCAACATTTCCCATGACACACAATATGTTACCGGAGGGGATGAGAAAAAATAAAACTCGAAAAAAACACTATTACAACCCAACCCACTTGAATCGTTGAAAACTGACCTGGGAGTTTCATTTTCAAGATTTCATTTCATCCCCTAAGGTTGGTGCTTAACGGATTTTAAACTCGCCCCACCACTTAGGTGTTCTCTGAGCCGCGAGAGAATTTTTAATGGGACCTCCATTCCGGCAATCAATTAACTCGAGCACAAACGGCCTCAGCTCGAAGGGGGCTTTATGAGAAGAACTCAAGCTCATGACATTTAGACCTGCTGTTCCTCGGAATAGAGGAATAGAAATTTATCACTCTCAGCCCTTGGCCTGTGGATGACTGACTGCATTCAAAACACTGACGTAATGCTTTTACGAAAATTGACAATTGAATCTCCCAAGAAACTAATGGCAAATTTTGGCTTGCTGCGTTCGAATTAAGGTGACTCAAGATTGACTGTTTGAAGACCTAAGGGTGAACATTCTTTTTAGTTTATGCAGAATTAATTAATGTATTTTTACTTAAAGAAGTTTGATCATAATATTAAAAATGGACGAAATTGCAATTTTTTCACAAAAACAGTCTTCAAACAGCCATATTATCATTGTTTCTTGTATGGAAATTTAACGTCTCTATTTGGTACGAACATAATTTTATGAACGTATACATATTAAATGAAAACGGATTAAATAATAAAATTATAACGGAGGCGGCCGAGATCTTTTGCACCGTTAGAGATTCAAGGATGGCGGGAGGGTGGAGAGAAACCCGGAGTCGGCTTTATCCTACTTTTAAGGAAAAGAGCCAAGGTGTCGCACATTGCAACGTCCCATCTGATATCTTCCGGAGGCTTTTTGTGCTCTTTACATGTCATCCAAGTAAGGATCCTTCTTGTCACAACATCCTGTCATTTGCATATTTATATATATAATCAGTAATATATATATATATATATTCATTCAAACATAGAAATAGGTATAAGGAAAGGGGATAGGAAAACACATAAAAGGCGAACACAGGACATGTGGGGAAGGCGGTTTCTGAGCAGATCACGAAAGTAAAAATGTTTCCTTAACCGGGATATCCCGGTTAAGGAAACATTTTTACCTTCGTGATCTGCTCAGAAACCGCCTTCCCCACATGTCCTGTGTTCGCCTTTTATGTGTTTTCCTATCCCCTTTCCTTATACCTATTTCTATGTTTGAATGAATATTTGTGCGCCGTGTGGCGGGATTTCGTATTTGAATGTATATATATATATATATATATATATATATATATATATATATATATATATATATAACTTTGACAGTAACACACAGCACGAGAACACATAAAAAGAACACTCACAATAATATCTTGATAATTTCGACGGACTCGAACTCCGTCTTCTTCGGAAGATAACATATGACTCTCGAAATTATCAAGATATTTTTGTGAGTGTTCTTTTTATGTGTTCTCGTGCTGTGTGTTACTGTCAAAGGTTTTTATTCAACACTTCCGTGTTACTTCGAAGAAATTATCTATATATATATATATATATATATATATATATATATATATATATACATACACATTCAAACACGAAATCCCGCAATACAGCGGACAAATATTCATTCACATGGAAATACATATAAGGAAAAGGGATAGGAACACATATTTGACGAACGTCATCTATGTGTGTTCCTATCGCTTTTCCTTATATCTAGTTCTATTTCAATTTATATAATATGTATATAATTTGGTGGTCTAAAAAGTTTCCGACCTCAAAAATTTCAGAAGAAAAGGTCTTGTATCTTTGTTAGGTAGGAAATTTTTCAGACCACCCTTGTGTTTAGCGAGAGGGTCATTATTTTCGAGAGTTTTTACACTTCCTGAATGTCTTAGGTATCCATATGGTTACTTGTAAAGCCATCTACAATATATGGCAGGGTGGGAATTCACGTTAGGCATACACATGATTCAAAGAGTCGCTTGATGATCTGGTAGATAAAAAAACCACAATCATATTAATCACTTAAAAGTAATGTTAATCAAATTCTTGGAGAAAGGCTAGTCACCATTAATAGAGAGAATATGGATTCAAAGAAACGAATACATGGGACTGGATGGAAATAGGAGCTATGGATATAATTACTAAAATGAAATTGGTTTCATTTTCCGTGGCATCGTCAATTCGTGAAAGCTGGATGGAATATCATCGAGGGTTTGGCACGGTAGGAGGAAAGAAGGCCATCATTCCAATATGGAAAATCACAATTTTTTTTGGCTTGATGTCCAATTCCAAACGAATTGATTTCCAGTCCATGTAAAATTGCCTATTTCAAATTCTTTCTCAGAATTAAAGCGCTTCAAAAAATGATTACTTTCAGTTAATCGTCCATATTGTTCTGATGGCCATACCTCGTATGTGAAATAAATTGTTTTTTTTTACAAAACATGAGAGCATGGTTCAAAAGAACGTATTCGAAACATACTTTTTCTTGTACAAACTGCGGGGAAACTAGAGGGAAAAGAATAATTATTGAGCATCTAAATGGATACTTATTATTCATTTACGTACGATTGGTGACATTTTTGGAACATCAATAGTAATTTGAGGGCAGAGTCACCTTATACGAAGCCCACTTTGAGGGCTCGGTGAGTACAAGCACGTAGAAGTTTATTAATAGAGCCCATATGAATAATACCACGCCAATTAACTAGGCCTATTAACTTGGCCAGGGTAAAACCGAGTCCTCCATGGGATATTCCCTTACCTCAGGTGAGGGAACAGGGGCCTTCTTCTCTACCATCGCATTGCGAAAGAGGTTCTCATATTTAGAATATAACACAGCTTTTGTTCAATTTTGGACGTCCGGAGATTTATTTCCTGGTCCATAGTCTAAATGTCAGCGTTACAATTCCACCATATCGTAATTCAACATTCTCATTTATTTCAGAATAAGATATAGTATTTATTACCCTGAAATCATTAAAAAAAATTAACTTAATGATTTTATGCAATTGGAATGGAAGAACAATTATTGGCGAAAACTGCCGTCACTTAAAACGTAATGGCAAGTTAAATATTAAAATCTGGTATTGACTAACCAGGGCTGCCTGAAAGGAAGCATCGAATACCTCATTCAAATTGTACGCTAGTAATTAAATAATCTTGTGCATAAATGCTTTATAAAGATAATGAAGAAAGGAAGAGAAAGTCAAGTACATAGCAATTGATGTGAAATACTTGCATATTAACGGAACGGCTGGTAGAAAGATAGAAATGAGAAACGCAGAATTGAAGCACGTAGCAACGAAATTATTTGTTCCCTCCCGTTTTGGAAAATAGAAAATACTAGAAATAATAACACCTGGATAATTTTTTATAATTTTTAATCGAACAAAAACTTTTAATTGATCCTTGAAGAATAAATCTATAACTAAATTAAGGCAATTACCGTGAATATATATTAAATTAAAAGTACTCACTTATTGGTTCAACGAACCGTGGAGGGTACAAATGATTACTTAACCACCTTTAAAATTAAGGCCATGTTTCACGACAATATTTTCCATCATATTTTCAACGAGGATTTAAATCGATATGTACGCCTGCTTCGACTTCTGGCATTGCTTCGAAATAGTGCGGAAAACTCAACAGATTTTGAAAAATGCCTCTCGAGTTTGAAAGTTAAAATGCATGAAAAGTTCCATAGGAGAATATAACAACGCAGGGAGAATTTCGAGAAGGGGTTTTCACAAGCATGAAGAATTTACACAGAAAATAGGTACTACTATATTCACAAAGCTTAATCTTTTTTCCTATTTAAAGCGCAATGCATTCTCGCCTATTCATCTTTCTATCCTATTTATCCATTTTATATTCCATCGTTTTGCGGATTGCAAACCTGCTAAACCATGTGAAAGTAGTTTCATTCTATTAAGTTTTGGGATGCATAAATTATCATTCATCATGGAGATCCCAAATAATATTAGATTCTGTTTTTTTATAACTTCGTAACTTTTTTAAGCATGACCTATTTACATAAGACCAAGAAGAGCCTATTTCAAAATTCAAACTCTCACAGATTTTAATTTTGTTAACGTCTGTTCCGTAGGAGATACAGGTTTAACGCATATTCAATCGAAAAAATTTGAGGCTACCATTTTTCAATAAAGAATTATATTGATAAATAATCTCAGGTGTAATCTGTACGAACATTAGCTTTTTTGATGTTAGGGAGGAATTACATTTTTTTATATTTCACTTCCATTACATAACGCTCATGCATACTATATATTAAAACTTATTTTCACGCTAGCAGAAACCATACATTGCTTATAATTTGACCAACACGTTGGGTCTTAAGAACAGATCAGCCTAAAATAAAATTCTTTCTTCTTATATTTCCAATAAAATTGACAATTAATTCCGGTAACAAAGAAACATACATCAGAAAGTAACGAAACTAATTAAAAACGTTATCTACAAGTTTATCCACCGTATTGTTAAGAATCTAAATGGTACTTTACGCAGTCAGAGGTTGTTTTACAAGTGTCTTCAATATTTTGAACGTGTAAGGTTGGATCTCAAACGCACATAATTTTGCAGTTGAACATTTCCAAGAATGACGTACTCACCGAATTATTTGAAGGATATCCAAAATTTGAATTTACGAGCATATTTTTTTAACCTCAAATTGAACTATGCGTCTGGTCCACCGAGGACTATATAAAGTCTACAGCCCTGAAACTCAATTCCGTCACTACCTCAAATACGAATCTCACGGGACATGGAAAAGGAAGAGCCTCGATTCTATGGAGGGAGTTCTTTTCATGTTCTGCACGAGGAAACGCCAACGCTGCCGGACGAAGTAGAAGATCCTCTTATGAAGTTCCTCTCACATCTTTGAGTTTGGGAGAGGTAGAGGGGAAAAATCTTGCCCTCACTTGAAGGTTCCTCTGCAAGAAATCACGTCGTGGGAGGAAAAATATCCAATGACATAATGGGATTACATTTTACTTGTAGACATGGATCTCTCTCTCTCTATGAGTTTAGCATTCAGAACCCATGAGTGAGGCCATTCGTGAGTCAGGGACCCAATAAACAACTTCCTATTGATGTGATGTAATAGCTTTCTACATGGTGGGATGAATTGAGTTTTTCGAGGGTTAATTCATGAAAAAAACACTTCGCCGATTATTATATAAAATATCTTTTCCGAAAAGAAAATAAATTGACTATCTACCGATTAGCCTGAAATACATATTAGACGAAACTTCTTCTCCCCCGGGGGGGGGGGTCGTTTGAAAGAGTTGAAAGTTTCTAGTCGAGGAAATTACGTCAGAAATTCGAAAAACCCAGTTTTGTAGTAAAAATTGATAGTTGTTGGCGCTTCTTCTTCTTCTGATTTTTTTGATCCATTAAACTTATAACTCCATCATTTACAATACTCGGTGGTTTCGCTTTACTCTTAAATAAATCCCTTAAAGTGCACCTATCACTTATTGGTTGACCCTATCACTAGATTTGATGTCACCTGAAAAAACGTTTAATCATTATTATTACCATTGATAATTTCATTTCTCAAATTTCCTGGCCATTCCTAGCAAAACACACTCTTGACAACCGACATTACAATAAAGTCATCTTCAATTCTGCATACTTTATTTCCACCATCATTCTATCCAACGACTTTCATTTCCTTATAAAAAAGACAAAAAGCATACACAATTTCATATATAATTTTCCAATATTAGGAATAAAAGACAAGTATCATATTTGGAATCAACGGAAGCATTCACAATCCCTTGCATGTTTACCAAAAACCTTTATGATGACAATCATTTCACCACACCAATTTTCATTAACTCATATTTAACAATTATTTGTTTAAAAAGTGCATCTCGTGATTTGTTCACGTTTAAGCCTAAGATAAATGGGCCGACAGTTTAAAAAACTGGGCCGAAATGAATCAATTTTCTGCCTAATAATTTGCCATAGTGTTGCAACTTCGGCACAAATGATGTTAGCATTATTTATTTAATTGGACGAAGTTGAGACTTATAGTCCCTTCTTCAACCTAACCCTTTACATTGATTACAATTACATACAACCAAGCACTAGATGGAGGAAAATCCACATAGACGGTAATCAAACCGCGACCACTAATTTGCCCGCCGCCACCGGGGCCGGCAAGCATTCGTCACTGAATAAAAATTTGAAAATTTATTATCTTGTTCCTAGGTAAGGATAAGACAATGAGACTCACTCTTAAATTTAATGAATATGTTCATAAATTACATGCTTTAGTCAAATGCAAGACTGAGGAATTAGAGTTACCCTGGCGGTCCAGTGATTTACTCTAGGTAATATTCAGCTCGCAGTACAGGTCATTAAATTGACGGTCATTTATTTAATATTTTTACTTGTTTCTCCGTATAAAAGGCTCTTTGAAAATGGATGGAAAATTAATAAGCTTTTTATCCTATAGCTTCATCAACTGGGTACCTATACATTGAAGTAAAATTGAAAAATATTCAATATGCATAACGTATTCCAAAAACGTTTTCGGTCAAACATCAATCGGCTTGCCCACATTTCATTTTTTTATTAATTTGTTCATTTCAATATGTATTTTGAAAACTTTTTGACTCCATTCCGCTGATATCTAAGCTGGAAGACAAAAAATGGCATCGATTTTGTAATTACTCAAATAATATATCCCGGGGAAGAGTTTTTTAGAACGCAATCATACATTGACAGAATTGGTAACTCAAATTTTTAGGTCATGAGTGCGAGGGCTGATCATTCTTTAATAAAGAGTTTCTCATCTTTAGTGAACTTAATCATCATAGCTCAGCGTATGAGTTCTCTGCCCGTAGCTCAGCTCGATCAGCTGAACTGCCACGCTAACTCGTGTAAGGTCTTGGATTAAAGCACACATTTGTGCCGATGAGCCTGAGAGGGAAAACAAGTTTCAGAAATCATTGGAACTTACTTGCATGTTAACGGATAAAGACACTTCGATCAGTAGATACTAGGTGGATATCCCTTTTTTAGCACACACACAAGTTTATGTTTATATTAAACGAGGTCGAGATTGATAGCTCTCACTTGGAAACGAAGAAATGCTAACGCAGAAACTCCATATTTTTTCCCTTTTGGAGATTGGTTTATTGACGCATGGGGTGTCATCGGGCTACCGTATGGATTCTACCGGCTGATGCGTACCTCTTTCCTCCGCAAAAAAGGCCAAAAAAGGGGAAAAAAACCTTAATATAACTCCGCGTGGATATTCTGTGAAGGGCTTCGGTGGACCGAGAACATTTCCTCTTGCGTGGGAACTCCTCTTCCCCCAGTCCGCCTTACTTCGGTCCTCGTGGAATAAGAGGGAAATTCCGCCGATGACTCTAAGTCGACACGTGTTTACCTACCGTGAATTGAGTTCTTTTTAATATTTTAGCGGTTGGTGCACAAAAGAGAGCATCAAATGGGATAATACGCAATCACAATATTTGCGTAATGCTCAGCTTCAACTTGTGGTATACCGACATGAACGGAAAATATCCACGCACATGCGAGGCGTAAACATCGAGAGGGGAATACGTGTGTTGCGATTGGCTTAACTCTTTAAACAGAGGACGTTCTTTACTCGCGCCGCGGCCTTAGCAATTCCGACAGTTATAAATGTATTAAAACCGCTTGCACAGCATCGGAGCACAGCAACACTTAAGTGCTCCGCGAGAATGGACAAAACCCCTACCCTTCCGTGGGTTTATCCTTCCACCTGCACACACAGCCGAAGACGAGAACCATTCAACCTTGTGAACGCGTGAGGTTATCTCGGATGCAAGTCACATCTCGTAAAAAAATAAAATATTTATCGCATACTTCCATTACGGGTTTGACGCACTCGTCGCATCCTACTTTTCGCCTCTAATTCATTGAGACATTATGGGTTAGGCACAAAAAGCAGACATTATTCATCGATGGCATGTAGCAAAATATTCAATAATCAAAGACAGAGGTTGGACGAATAAATGTGGTGAAAGCTGGTGTGCGTAAATGGATGAGATAAAAGCGTAATAAATATTTAATTTAGAAGGTTTTATTTCGCCTTAAAATTTATTTATTCTGCCTTTTGATGAATTATGGAAATTCTTTTGAAAGCTGCATCACATTAACCTTGATTTTTCCAATCTAATCTAAACAAGTAATAATTGTGATTTGACGAGAGATATAGATTCAAAAATAGACGTTGTTGTTATAAACATTCTCTTACAATAACACTTGGCTCCTAATTTCGTCGGCTAATGAATGTTAACATTATTCAATATGGCTCCTTTAAGCGAGTATTCATAAAACCATTAGTTGCCCTGAGTCTGCTAATCCCAAGTAAAAGTCGCAGGTTTATCTAACATTAAACTCTTTTATGAAAAGATTTTAACACTGTTGCTGTTTTAGAACTCAAATTACTTACTCGGCCAAATATAAGGTTGTGTACGGGCAATAGATTAGTTATTTTTGAAGAAAATGGAAGTGGAAAGAAATATTTAGATACAGATTTTGCTTTTTTTCGCATAGAACTATTTATTTTCCCTGCTTCCACCAACTTTGAAAAGGCATGGGCAATTCTATCTCAACGCGAAACATTTTAGTTTGAATTATTCCGGTACATAATATAATTCACCCATATATATATATATATATATATATATATATATATATATATATAAACATTTTTAGTACATATCTAATTCACCCCTTAGATTTTTGACCATGAATTTCCCTTGCAAATATACTCGTTGTTAAGTAGTATTCATTTTTTACGTGTAAGTCTGTAAGCGTATAAAGTTTCCAACTAATCGTGAAATCATTTCAATTTTCATTGATTATAAAATGTATGAGTATTGGCATTTTTTTCTTATTCACCCTGTGAATAAGAAAACTTGCTCTTTTGAATACTAGAGTTAATTTTTTCTTCCTAAGAATCGAGTGTCTAGTCCTTCATTTAAATATATAAGTTGGATACTCATGACTTATTGGCGAAAGAAATGAAGCGGTAATTTCCGCTTGTTCATTCACAAAGACCCTGCAATTTCCTTCTCACCAATACGTAAAAGTTTCTAGAGGCAATCTCAGTATTTGCAGCTGTTGGAAAGATAAAAAAAAGTTCGACAAGTTCATTTTGTTTTCAGATATGAAAAAAATCCGTTCTAAACATTTTCGTGAAAACCAGTCCATCGGGACAAGAAATACCAAACGGAAAAATAAACAATGAAAATTCGAGCAAGAAAAAGAATAAAAACTCGTGATAAGCAGCGTGAAAAATATATTCCGACAAAAAATTCCAAGGGAGGGTTAAGAATTGGGGAAAAACTCGTCTGTATTTTACCGCCGTAATTGACCAAACTGCTGGAAGTTCTAGAGCGTACGGCGTCGGCGTCGGGACGAGTTCTTGCTGTACGTGATCCCGTCTCCTCCGCTACACTTATCTCTCGTGATTCTTCCCAGTTGTGCCCTCGACAAGACCATCAAGACTCGGAATGCACCCCAAAGGTTTTTCCCCTCCTCTTGTCAATGTCTCACAAAGACTTTTCTCTTCGTCCGCTCCACGAAGGAGTTCACCCCGTGTTCGATCGATCTACCCGTTTCCTTTTATATTTCATATTTTTCTCGGCCGCACCACATTCTCATCTTATCCGGTCGCCTTTCTTATGCAGCTGTCGTCGGCCATGTCCTACGGCAGTGAAAGGGTAAACTTCACAGATGTAGTCTTTGTGGGACATTTCTTGATGTTAGTGTTATATGGACTCTCGGTCTTTACTTATTCTGATCGGAGCCTTTACTCACCCACACCATGCATCTTGCTGCCCCCTTATTTCTTCATCCATCGCAGGAACTTCTGTTCATTAATCTCCAAAAGAATTTATCACGTATAATTCAATGCTTCCCAAGCCTTTTTAAAATGAAAAGGTTCCCTTAGATTTAAAAGCACTACCTCAATTAAATATTCGCTTAATTTTTGAGAGCATATCTATGAATCACTGAACAACCCCTTCTCTAAAAAGTATTCTCATTATTCTTGGCATGCCATTCTAAGACAAATATTCCCGTCACTTGATATATACGTCCATACATTCTGTTTTAAAAGTTGCGTGCGAAGTACATATCTACATCTATTCAATACCCCGCAAGCCGCCGCAAGGACGTGTGGTTGGCAGGGGGGGTGTTACGCACCACCCGTAATTTAGAAAGAAAAAAACCGCATGCAGAAGCCACAAATTTATAGTCCACAAACCAAACATGGAATATATTAATGCAAGAACCCTTTCACCCCAAACACATGCAAACACACAACCTACCAACAAACATACGCATGCACCTACATTTAAACCTAATATCTTTGCAATTTTAAATTTTTTTCCTACTTGTAAATTAAACATTTTAAATATTTCTAGAGGGACTTCGGTTTCTTAATATTAAGATTTCTGATTTTTCTGGGAAAGAATGAATATTTGAATAAATCTGTATTGGAATCTATCTCCCTTATTTTATCTTTGTGGTCTGATCTAACTACGTAGTGTAGGGCCAATATAATTCCTTTAGTGTCATCGTTAAACTCATTGGTTCTGAATCTTTCTTAAAGTCTAAGTTTCGCTTGTTCTCTTCGTATATCAAGGGGCTCGTGACCTATATGCCCTAAGAGACCTGTTATATTTGTGTTCTTATTTTAAATGTTTTTAACGAATCTGCCGGATTTTTTCTGGACTTTAATTCTTTTTGCCTGATTTTCTCCCAAGGATCCCAAATACTTGCGACATATCTATATCTACATAAATACCCTGCGAGCCACCAAAAAAGGTGTGTGACATGTAGGACCATGAGGGAAGGGTAAGGGATGAGGGGGTTGAGGGTTATCAAATAGGTAAGGAAAGGTGGGGGGAACCTGTGAGAAAAAATATATATATATATACACATACAGGTATATGTATATAAATTAATATATATATATATACACATACATACATTTACACATATATACATATCTTCGTGCAGTCCCTAACCTGTACGTTAATACTTATTATAATGAACTAACTCCTGGGGAATTTCGGCTACAAGAATCTGGTCCCTTATCGTTCTTGGAAAAAATGACATTTTAAACCTGTCAATATTGCAGTCTATCTCTCTAGTCTTATATTCGTGATCCCTTCGACCGTAATACGTTGGGGTTCGTACTATATCCTTGATGTCATCGGAAAAGGGCCCATCTTTAAATGTTTTTAATAAGTTTAATCAATATTGTAAACGCCGCTTGTGTAAGCGAATCCCAACCTAAATTGTCTAGCAAAGTGGATACGCTGCTGCGTTGGTCATAACAATGTTTCACAAATCTAGCCCCCATCCGCTGAACTCGATCTAATTCCGAAATCAAATTTATATTTTGAGGATCCCATATACTGGCAGCATACTCTAGGTAGGGCCAGACCAAGGCAAGGAAACATCGTTCTTTCACTTTTTCGTCGCATTTACCTAGCACTCTTTTCACAAATCCCAATTTTTGATTAGCACGACCGCATATTTCTCGTATGTGTTTTCCCCAGGACAGATCGTGTGTAATTGTTACACCCAAGTATTTAAAGGAACCTACTCTCGCGATTTTGGTTTGTTTCAGGGAGGGAATTACTCTTTTCCCAAAAATCTACATCTACATCTACATCTACATAAGTACCCTGCGAGCCACCAAAAAGGTGTGTGGCAGGGGGTGTAGCACCATGAGGGAAGGGTAAGGGTTGAGGGGGTTGGGAGTTAGGTGAGGAAAGGTGGGGGGAACCTGTAGGAAAAAAAAATATATATACATATATATATGTATATATACACACATACATATACATACATACATACACACATGTATACACATCCTCGCGAAGTCCCTAACCTGTACGTTAATACTTATTGTAATGAACTAAGTCCTGGGGAATTTCGACTACGAGCATTCTGTTCCCTTATCGTTCTTGAAAAAAATGACATTTTAAACCTGTCAGTCTTGCAGTCTATCTCTCTAGTCTTATATTCGTGATCCCTTCGACCGTAATACGTTGGGGTTCGTATTATATCCTTGATGTCATCGGAAAAGGGCCCATCTTTAAATGTTTTTAATAAGTTTAATCTATATTGGAAACGCCGCTGTGTAAGAGAATCCCAACCTAAACTGTCTAACAAAGTGGATACGCTGCTGAGTTGGTCATAACAATGTTTGACAAATCTAGCCCCCCTCCGCTGAACTCGATCTAATTCCGAAACCAAATTTATGTTGTGAGGATCCCATATACTGGCAGCATACTCTAGGTGGGGCCTGACCAAGGCAAGGAAACATCGTTCTTTCACCTTTTCGTCGCATTTACCTAGCACTCTTTTCACAAATCCCAATTTTTTATTAGTACGACCGCATATTTCTCGTATGTGTTTTCCCCAGGACAGATCGTGAGTAATTGTTACACCCAAGTATTTAAAGGAATCTACCCTCGCGATTTTGGTTTGTTTCACTTTGTAACTATAAGGGAGGGAATTACTCTTTTCCCAAAAATGTATTACTACGCATTTTTTAAAATTCAATTTCAATTGCCATGTATCGCACCAATTTTGAATTGCATCTAGGTCGTTGGCTAACACGACTCTGTCTTCGTGACTTCGGATGTCCCCATAAATTACTGCATCATCGGCGAAAAGACGGAGCTTGCTATTAACTACGGTACTGAGGTCATTTATGTAAATAAGGAAAAGGAGGGGGCCTATGACACTTCCTTGTGGTACCCCCGACGTGACCTTGACAGTATCGGATGATACACCGTCCAGGACGACTGTTTGGACACGATCACTTAAAAATTGTTTAATCCAGTTAATAATACTTTCGTGTATTCCATAGGTTTCCAATTTCGCCAGTAATTTGCAATGAGGGACTTTATCGAAAGCTTTCTTAAAATCTAGGAATATCGCATCAACTGGAAAATTACTTTCACCGGAGTTTAATACATCATGTACAAAAAGTGCGAGTTGAGTTTCGCAGGATCTACCCTTACGGAAGCCGTGTTGGTTATTAATTAATAAATCTTGGCTATCGAGGTGCCTCATCATGGAACTAACAATGATGTGTTCAAGAATCTTACAGGAAATGGAAGTCAGCGATATTGGCCTATAATTACTGGGGTCCTCCCTGTCTCCGTTTTTAAATATGGGTGTTACCGAAGCTACCTTCCAGCCGTTTGGCACGCTTTCTTCTGCTAATGATTTCTTAAATATTATATCTAGATATGGGGCAATTTCAGCCGACAGTTCTTTATACACACGTGCCGGTATCTCATCAGGTCCCGGAGATTTGTTGGGGTCTATGTTTTTAAGGAGTAATTCTATTCCGCGGGTGGAAATATTGATTGCTTCCATTGAATGCTGAAATATTTTCGGAAGGTTCTCGGGTGTATTTTGTGAGGATATGTTGAAAACACTCTGGAAAAATGAGTTTAATATGTTGGCTTTATCTAAACTACTCGTTACTTTATTCCCCTTTTCGATATTCAATGAGTTTACGGTGGACTTGTTTCCCTGCACTTCCCTGACGTAGGACCAAAACATCTTTGGGTTATCGTTCAAATGTTCGCCTAATTTTTTCCTTTTGAATTCCGCTAGCGCCTTCCGGAAGGCCTTCTTGGCAGTGGACCTAGATGCTTTGTAGTTCTGTATGGTTTCGTTGATTTTATCAGGGGAGGAATCTTTAACTGCATTTTTCATTCTGGCATGGCACACCCTTTGCCGCCTAACAGATTTCCGTACTTCAGAGTTGTACCATCGGGGTTCCTTATTCTCTTTTATATATTTACTAGGTATGAACCTCTGTATTGCTGAACGTGTTATCCTAAGAAAATTATTCCAAGTATCCTCGACACTACTAGTTTTGCTTAATTCGTCAAATATAAAAAAAGAACTTTTTAATTCACATTTTAAGCCATCATAGTCCGCTTTATTGAACAAATACACCTTTCTCTTAGGTTTGTTGACTTTATCTACACTTAGAGAAAATTTAGCGTTTACAGCCCTGTGATCACTGATTCCGTCAACAACTTCTATATTTAAGACCTTTTCGGGTATATTTGTGGCTAACAGATCAAGAATGTTCTTTCCCCTTGTTGTATTAAAATGTATTACTACGCATTTAGAAAAAAATATTTCTAGTTGCCATGTATCGCACCAATTTTGAATTGCATATTCCAAGAGTGGTCTAACAAGGCACATCAAAGATCAAGAGGTATAATGAGTTTGCCAAAATTGCCATTGCCGTGGCCATTTTTTCGACATTTTATATTATCATATATTTAATCAATTCTTCAGGTTAGATTTATTCTGTCAAAAGATATTCTCTCTTCTTTCTATACGAGGCACTGAAAATATTTATTTCGTATTAGTTCGTCCAATTTAAGTTTTAAATCTGAGTTATAATTCATAAGAAACGCAGAATAGTGTTCTACGTGTCATTCTTTGCTATTAAGATTATTAATTTCTTTTGTGATCTATAATAATGAAGTTTAGGTCTGTTGAAATTATTGTATCCAGAGAAATAAGGACGGTAGCTTCCCGTTTACGTGCTCTTTACGATGACCCTTGGTATGCATAATATTATTGCACAACCCAATGCCTTTTATCAGCCGCTGCGTAAAAGCAATCTACATAATCAAGAGATACCTCAAACGAAATCGTTTTTTAATGATTGTTTGAAGTTAAGACACATCTGAATGCTTCTGAAATACTTGCCAGCCGTATCGTCTAACATCATAAGAAAATATCTGTCATCTATGAGAAACTCGATAAAAACCATAAAATTACCAGTGCATGGTCAACTAAAAGTTAACCTTTTCTTTTCCAAATGTTTCCATCTTTTCTCCCACTCTTCTGAGAATCTCTTCATTTATTATTCATTATGCAAACACAACTTACCATTAGCATTCGTCTATAGCACCACAAGTATGTTCCTACATCTTCAAGAACACGATTTTATTCCCGTTTTCAGCTAGAAATTTCCATTTTTTACACGCAAACGGTCCTCCACTGAACACGTATGTCCTTAAAAATTTCCTTCATACTCCCAGGTTAATGTTTCATGTGGAAAGTAAGATTTTCTCCATATAGAATACTTTCTTAGCCTGTTTGATTCGACCTTTAATGTCCTTGGTGCTCCTCCCAACTTTTGTAATTTTACTTAATATATATATATATATATATGTATAAACTTGGAAAAGACGCTCTCCGGCGACGCACAAACACACAAACACTAACACAAAAAACACCACACACATAGAAACATAAAAGAAGGACACTTACATTGGATATTTACGTTTCGACGGCACGGCCGTCGTCATCAGATTCTGATGACGACGGCCGTGCCGTCGAAACGTAAATATCCAATGTAAGTGTCCTTCTTTTATGTTTCTATGTGTGTGGTGTTTTTTGTGTTAGTGTTTGTGTGTTTATATATATATATATATATATATATATATATATATATATATATATATATATATATATATATATATATATATATATATATATATATAAGGGTCGCGGTGGTCTAGCGGGTAGAGCGTTGGACTGCTGACCGGAGGGTCCCGGGTTCGATTCCCGGGCAAGGCACTTTGGGCACATGCAGCTCCACCCAAGCTTGTTGATTTTTCGGGTACCAGATCTTCCTGTGAAACCATAACGTGCACAGGGAAAGGAACTGGCCCCCCTACCATGATGTGTGAATATTCACACGCCGTCGGGCTTGGTACATGGGTGAGCTCTACCATCACCTACTAAACCGACCTTCGGGTTGGTTACTGTGTTTATGTTATATATATATATATATATATATATATATATATATATATATATATATATATATATATATATATATATATATATATATATATATATATATACCATAAACATATGGTATATATATCGTATATGGTATATATATATATATATATACCATAAACATATGGTATATATATATATATATATATATATATATATATATATATCTATAGTGCCCATCATTACATTTTTGGGAATCATAATTGAGGTGGTTTCCCGTTGCCTTCCTCAATAGTGTTTTTAACGTGACACCATCACTTAATGGCCGCCCCACTGGGGTCAGACGCCATTGCAGCCGCCTCACTGAGGAACAGACGCTGCGTGGACTACCTTTCGTCTGGCTCCTAACCTTCGACCTCTCTGGAATGGGTGACCCTTCCAGGAGTAATTATGATTACTCTCGCCAGCATAGCTCTAGGTGTCATCGGAACACACAAGCCTTTCCACCACGACAAGGTTGTAGTCCATGGGAGGGTGCTCAGTCTCCAAGGGGTTGCAAGCATTGCTGAGTGAATTGGAGGTTCAGCGCGATAAATATGGGATGAGAATCAATATTAACAAAACAAAGGTTATGCGATTTTCCAGAAAGAAAAAGACTAAGCTAAATATTAAAATAGGCGGGGAAAAATAGAGCAGGTAGAACAGTTTACATATCTCGGAAGTGTTTTGGACCAATACGGTCAAAGTGGTAGGGACGTAAGGAGAAGAATTGCGCTAGGCAAAGAGGCTTTCTCAAGGAGGAGGGAGTTGATGACGGGGACGTTGAGTAGGAATGTTAAGACAAGACTCGTATAAACTCTGATATGGAGCGTAGCTATGTACGGCGCGGAAACGTGGTCACTGAAGCAGGAGGATAGACGTAGATTGGAGGCTTTTGAAATGTGGGTGTGGAGAAGAATGGAGAAGGTGAAATGGACCGAAAGGAAAACAAATGAGGAAGTACTTGAGATGGTGGGAGAGGAGAGGGGTTTGTTGAGAGAAATCGTATGGAGGCAGGAAAAATGGATGAAAGGGGTATTGAGCGGTAGTGGAATGTTGAAGAAGGTAATAGAGGGGAGAATGTTGGGCAAGCGAGGTAAGGGCAGGAACAGGATAGGGATGTTGGACGGGATGAAAGGAGGAAGGAAGTATACAGAGATGAAGAGGGACCTGATATAGATTAATTTGCTAGGTGAGGAGTCACAAAATGTTTATTTGATAGTTGCGTCCATCCAAAAATCTACCTTAAACGGTAGATTACCTAATGATAATTATAATGTATAAGAACGATGGACATTGTATTTGTAGAATATAACATGATAAAAATAAACAAAAAATCTCTTTATCGTATTCCTGTCCCTTCGTTTTTGTTTATTTGTTATCATGTTATATTCTACAAATACCATCTCCATCGTCGTTAATATCATCTCAAATCCCTCTTGATTCCCTGATATAACTGTCACATCGTCTGAATAGCGAAGCATACCTATTTGTCTACCTTTCATTTTTACCCCTCTCTCTATTATATGACACATTTTGTCTAGTTTCTACGTCTGATATCTCGTATTAGATAACGATATTATATATTTTCCCATATGTTATAAAATTCTGGTTTTAACAGTTCTACCATATATACATACCAATAATTTATACATACCAAAAAAAATCACCCAATAGTCTGAATTCTTTCGATTCCTATTACAGTTCTCTTTGTATTTTGTAAAAAGATATAAAAAAGAGCTATCTAATAATGTTGAAACTATGTCAACATAAAAGAATAGAACACAAAATAGATCAATTGAAAATTATTTATGTACTTATTGAAACGTTTGCTCTACGGTTTTTCTCATTCGAATCCGTATATTAAATTAAGAACAAAATCATAACTCACAGTAGCGAAGCTTCTGCGATGTGCTGAAAATTTCCTCTGTTGATTCAACCTAGTTTTTGGCGATGACACAAAATCGCTTCGATTGGGCCTGTGTTTCATTCCACATAAAACTAGCTGTACGAATAAAACAATGTTTTCTCTCTAAAAAGGTCACCCGGGTAATTAAAATTTAAATGGATGGGAGGAAACAGTACACATTTCTCGTTTTTTTTCCCATGCATATTTACAAGAGAAATGTCTTTGAGCTCTTGTATGCCCATCACCTGGCTTCACAAGTTTGATGAAAGAGTAGGAAACTCATTTTTATTGCTCAATTTCATGATTTGTAACAAGCTGTTTCTTAGTTTGCAGTAGATTTTTACAAATTTCATCAAGATCATCACTCTATAATAAAGCTTTCATGTTGATTGGAAAATAACTCTGTGATAAAGTTACGGGGACATTATGGCGGAAGTTTTCGGAATTGTACCTAAAATTGTATACATTTTATATTTGCATTTATTAAGTATTAAATACAGTGGAAACATATTTTCCTCCCACTTGGGTAAAAGTTCCAGTTTTAAAGTAATATTAAGACGACAAAATTACATTAAAAGCAGAAAATATTAAATGTGCGACTGAAATTTCCAACAATAATCTTCGTTTGCCACTATTTCTCTCACTGAAACCACAGATCGTGTCATTTTTCATCTTTTCGTTAGGGAGAATGTTAAGAGTTATTCAATGGGATAAAAAACGAGAATTTTCTTAAATGATAAATTAAAAAAAATTTAATTAGTCAATATTAACTCATCTTGTCGGAATATACCTTTGATTTCCCATAATATTTCTCTAACCATGTGATTTTTTTAAATGAGCCCTGCCTCATTAAATAAAAAAATCAAAGGGCTAGTATGATATTAAAATACTCATTAATTATACCAATTAATTTGATTGCCCAGAAAGTTGAATAAATGTTATATTTTCATTAAATTAAGATTCCATTATTGGAAACTCATCTTGCTGGTTGGAGATTTCCGAGAGTCAACTGTTGTTTGAACAGTTGCGAAATATATTTTCGGCATTGGCATATTATAAAAGCGGGTATCTTTCAAAGAAAAATATCATTAATCAAAACTAATTTCACTCAAAAAAATCATCAAGTTCTATGGCCAACTTAATGAGTTTCCTCCCAATTTCCTTTTCCTTTTTGCAGAAAAGACATACTTTCCATTCCTTTCAATAATTTAAGCTCCTTATTTGCTCATCATGTAAGCTTCTCATCAATGCTACGTACTCACATTTGAATAATAGGTGTTTTGCGGCCGAAAATGGCAATGAACATCATGTTAGAAATATTTGGTTAACTTCTACTCTCACATTTCTTCTAAAGAAATCTTTCCCACTCATTCTGATAATCAAAGTTTAATCATAGTATTTTGAGTTCTTTTTTGCAACAACGCACAGCTTTAAAGAAAAAGAGAGGCCAAAACTTATCGAATTAAGGTGCATTCGTTCAGTTTCTTCCTAGCTACTCTTTTTACGATTTAGTACGCTCCTTATCTTCCCTCTCACCTAATGTTATACCATCAGCTGTCCGCTTTATTATCCATTTATATCATAATTTGATGTAACTAATTTTGGAAACCGAGGAAAAAAATTTTTTCTATAGATTTCCTTTCATTCTTGATATTAATTACCTTTCTATTCTCCAAGTAATGGCCCTTTATTTGTCCTATGGATGACATTTTTTCTTGAATAAATTGTGTTATAGAGAGAATAAAAGTAAGGAATGATTACACCTTTTTCGTAAATAATTTGCTTTATAGCGAGAATTAAAGTGGCTCCGGGTCCTTTGGCGGAGGTAATAGATATTAAGGGACCTGGCCAGTCACTGAAAGCGTTATAAATGAATACATTTTTGGTGCTGCCCCGGCATATGATATTTATAATATCTTCGAGGGTTTTTCACATAGTTAGAACCTCTATCTCGGTCGACGTTTTGACGAACGTCTCGCTCATCTTCTTTAAGGCAATGTCGCTTGATGCTCAATCATCGGCCTCAAGCGTTATCAACCATATATCTCTTTATTTAATTCAAAACATCATTGAAGCTTAACTAAACTAAATAAAAGTGTGTGGGTCTACCCCTTGAAACCTCTCGTATATTAGTTACTGAGAATAAGAAGAGTTATTTTCATAAGAAACCCTGGACTTTGGTATTTTTTCACCGTTGCTCACGCTCAAGTTTAAAGGCCTTCATTCCGCGTTCGTGATTTAGTAAAATAAGGAGCAATAGTAACAAAAGTTTAAACTGTATGGCAATAAAAACGATCAAGAATCACCGTTTTAGGGAGCGATCTCCTTTTCGGCTTCGGTGGGAAAAATAGAGGCTCTACAGAGAATCTGAAGACGGGTCAATAAGTGCCTTCTGTTGGCCCGTAGAACATTTGTCGCATTTTGGTTCCCTAACTTCGTCGCAATCACAGGGAATTTCATAAGCGTCTGGTGTTTTACAGAGGTGAAGCAGGTGGCTCCATTGAAAGTAGACTGAAATAACATCGCACATCAGATTGGGAGGGCCGATAAAGACAGCGGTCACAGAGCATTGACCTTAACTGTGGAATTATAGCAAGGCATAATTAATTTACCTTTTGAAGGTTTATTAGGGTCGAATGACAAAGGATTCCATTGAGATTTGACTCCAAAGCGACTATTTTAAATGAAATACTGGTTACAAACTCAATAATATGTTGAAAGCTATACTGAAACGTATCCGACAGAAGAGAAATAAGAAGAGTCTATTGGTAGACGAAAAAGCAATGAACCTTGTGCAGAACAACCAAAAGGCACTTGATCCATAGACCTGGAATATATACATATATATACATATGTATATATATTTCCCATATTTTACAG
This sequence comes from Hetaerina titia, assembly GCA_037158775.1. Taxonomy (NCBI): domain Eukaryota; kingdom Metazoa; phylum Arthropoda; class Insecta; order Odonata; family Calopterygidae; genus Hetaerina; species Hetaerina titia. The sequence continues at coordinate 32,247,152 of CM073777.1, forward strand.
TCTCGCTACAAACTTTGTAGAGTGTTTTTCTCACCGGCCTCAAGGAGGAACCTTACCCTTAAAACGTGGATTCCAGATAGTAGTTGTTATATCTTTAATATTAATATTACTATGGTACTTTTTACAAATATATGCGAACGCGAAAGGAATACCTTTAAATCTAAACATAAACTCATCTGAGAAACAATAAAAAACCGGAGCCGAAGGTTTCCTTTGAAAAATCTCTTTTTATTCTTAAGTTGAGAATTTAAAACTGCTCTATGGTAGGCGGAAGAGTGTAGGTGTTAGGAAGATAGGTTTCCCTGAAGACAATGAAGAAGATTTCATCGGAACGTCGGCGTAGATGGAAGAGGGACCTAACCTTAGTAGTAGATATGTGGAAATATGCAGAGAATATAGTGAAGGAGAAGTATTGTGCGTGGAAAGCATATAAAAAGACGCGAATGGATCAGCAATATCAAATGTTAAATGAACGCTAGAAAATATGTATTTGTTTAAAACATTGAGATTCACCGCGGAAAACCAAGGACCATCAACCACCAAATATGACCCAAGACAAGATTTACGTGTATGTATACCTACGCCTAATTGGATCATAGAAAAGGATCTAGACCACAGTGAGGGAATATGACAATAGAGTTAAAATTCCGTCCTTCATAACCACCGAACTGAGGCCAGTAACTGTTAACTAAGGACACACCACATTACGAACCGTGGTTGTAAAGTTTCACCATTATTTTTTTGGGTGAATTGAGACATGGCACATTACTTTATAAAAAGTCTTAATTAGGGCAAAATTGAGACCAAATGGTTATTTCTACCATGTAATCCATCATCATATACATAATATTTTTCCATAAAATTTATAAGTACATCCACACAAAATACCTATACACGTGAAAACACTTAATAAAGAGACATACATACATACACTACTCAAGGTTGGAAAAGGAGCACCATAAAGTGCTAATGAATTCAGTGTAATTTAAGGGCCATTACAAAGTTTGTGCACGAATATCTTCATGATATTGTTTCCGAACAAAAACAGAAAAAGATATTCGATACGATACGATAATTAAGTAGTATTTTCATAAATAAATTAAATAATGTTATGTCAAAGAGCACTTTTTCAAAGCATTAACAATTTGAGCGTCATGGCAGAGGATCTATAAAAACGTATTGTGTGATTTAATGTGAAAAATAAAAATTATATTTCAACCCAAACTTTTACTGGAGTTTTTCAACGAATACAAGGCATGTAGAGCAGGAGAGCTGTTTCAAATACGTATAAATTCCACGTAAAAGGAGTCCAAATGATGGAAATGCATTATTCAGATTGAGATCTGAAAAAAGTATGGTAATGAAAATAAAACATTCCTTTTAAGAGTGGAAGTCACTCAGAAAATGTAAATTGGGACGCTTTCCGTCGAAAAAACATTGGAAACAAGCACGAGGAAATCACAAATACATACTCGATAACTAAAAATTAAAAAAAATACAGAAGCACTTTCATTTTCTAAGTGAAATATAACCTCTCATCATAACATTAACCTTCACAAAAACTTAAACATGCTGTAAAGACTCAATTAAAAAAGGCAAACTGTGAATTATCCGGTGACATTGAAGTTTTAAGGAGTCCGTGAATGAAAATAGTTAAAAATGGACAGGTATGATTAAAAGTGGTTTAAAATATAAACAGCATCTTTCAAGTTCATTTTATTGAGTCGATGTTTCCATTAGAAGCAAAAAAATCAACCTTTACGACTTTACGAAGTATCGGAATTAGTTCAACTACAAGCACAAATCATTTAAAATAACTGAGGTTCCCATTAATTTGAAGGTCTATGGCATTATTGTCAACTGACAGAATTTGATTGAGGATTCATGAAAGGGAGAAGATGAATGGGACGCAGTAGACGGATAGATAAGGTTCCGATCCGCCAACTCCCAAGGCCTACGTTTTATCATTTTTCCATTTTCCCAGTCATTAATTACTCTTAAATCTACACATACTCCTGAAGAGGGAGGCAGATTATAGGCGGTGTTTTTTCATCAATTTCATGTAATTGGCAAATGTTGACAATCGGTATAATTGTATTTTCATGCAGTTCAAATTATAACGCCAAGATATACGATATACCAATTGCTGTGAATGCGTTTTGGCGAAGATAAAAGAATTCTTTTATTTATGTTCCTGTTATTGTTCTATTTATGTTCCTGTTATGTTCCTATTACTGTGTAATTTTAGGGTAGAATATGTATCTGTTAAGCGTATATGGTTTGCATTTATCTTCTTGATTGAACATCATATATAATATCTTATTAGCAGTCCTACCAAATTTCGAAATATGTGCTAAGAATAAGTACGAGTAAATCATTATTTGGTAAAATAACGAGATAATTAAATTTGCAAGTATGTGTAAGGAAATAAACAAATACTTAAAGTACACTAAAGTTTACTACATAAATATTAAACTCTCTTCATTGTGGCATAGACAAATATATTCTAGGATACCAGTTACCCTCAGAGAATTGGCCTGGGGTTAATAGAAGCTTTTATTTATCAGACCTTCAGGCCGGATAGAGAATTCACTGCTCAGAGAATCAATACCTTTAAATTGAATATTCATTGATTTTTCAGGTAGTTTTCCAATATTTATCTTTAAACAAAACGCCATCGCGTACTGCGATAATACGAGTATAAGGCCCTTAATCATTTTAGAGTTTGTCATTACTGTTTTTTTTGTCTGCGTAGGAGAACGAAACTCGGCTCCAGAATACAACAGCGTAATGACATAGTGGATGGCGCTTAATCAATACGCTTATATTTTCATAAAAAAACATTCATTATACAAAATTTCTATATTTATCATATAATGTTCTCAATCAGTTTCCAGTTTAGAATCGATAATTTTGCTAGATCGCTGCAGAAGACTGCTTAGACTGGCATCCCAGTAATCTTTGCGGCATCTTAGTTTAGAAATTTTTAAATAGACATCGTAATCATTTTTATCCACCACTTAATCTTTTCCTGTGATCCGTCAAGTTTTCTCCTTAATAATTATGTAGGTACGAAAGTTTTTATAAAATTCCAGAGGTTGGAGAAACACATTAGTTTCCTACCATGTCTAAAATGAGTTTCCCAAGTACCAGGACTCTTGACTTCTCATTGTAAAATGTATATTAGCAAAGGGAATTCATTTTCTTCATATCACTTGGGTATTCTGAATTTCCAGATTCAATTCTAATTACTTCGAAAACAAATTAGCAGCAGTCTGCACTTAAATATTTTCTACTCTACTCTCCTCGCATCGCACTACAGAGTTATATATGATAACAGTACACCTATAACGGTTTAAACGGAAGTTTTCCTACGCTAACGAGGATAAAAATCCATCAGGAAGGTAAAATGCATTATATTACTGTACATTTGAAATCCATTCACATAATACTTCCTTAAATAACAAATTTTCAGTCTTGATAATTTCTGTGAAGAGTTACTGCAACGAATATTGCTACTATATGCACTTTAATTGAGCGCAGGGTCCTGAAAAACGAACCACTCGTTAACAGGTAGTGACTACATTTCGGAAAAAAGGAACACTTTGATCGCTTACACCAACACCACCGGCGAAGAAGTTAACGGGACGTTGATCTTAGAACTGAGGATACCTTTCGATGAGAAAGGATATCTATCCCTTATTTTGCAATTACATCAATTCTGTGCTGAAACAATAAACGTAACAAGATATTGATAGGCTGGGCAAGAGAGTAAGCGGAAAGAATTCGGGCTTTCAGGGGGAAATTGGTCCGGATGGAATGTAACATGGCCCGTCCAAACGCTGATCTTTCCCACGCGCAGGAGGACTGCAATGGTGAGATGTGGAAGGGAAAATGTGGTACTTGTTCGAAGACGGCTTAAAAAGAGCGCGGCTGGCAATGGAAGGCGTGAGGAGGAGAAGAGAGACGGCGAAAAGATGATTCCTATTGGCGAGAGAGAGGTAGGGGAAGGGTTGGGGGTGCGGGTAGGGGTGGCAGGAGGAGGAGAGAGCCCGCCGAATTGATAAATCGAGTTCTCGCACACCGCACATTAAGGAAGCGACAGAGTGACGATAAAAAAGAAATTACCAAACATTCCTTCGGAGCCCCCTGGTTGCCACGCATACGTACCCACCACCACTTTTTTATCTCCTCCTCCACCAAAAAAAAACCCTCCCTATCCCTCCCTCCCCACTTGCGCGTACGAACGAATGCATGCTCTTATATGAGTATACGCGTGTGTCATTATGACGACGCTTATCGCGTTAAGTGAGAAACGAATGGAATTTGCAATGCAGATTTGAGTGAGAGCGGGTGATGCGGGAGGGTAAGGTGGTTTGGGGGCGATTTTTTTTGGCGGCGGTAGAAGAGGTGGGGCGAAAAAGCTGGGGGTTGGTGTGCCCATAGGGTGAGGGGAAGGAAGTGGGGGCGTAGGGGTGGAGAGGACAGGGGATAGGCAGCCCGCGGTTCTGGCGGAGAATTATGGAAATTGCTCGAGTGGATGGAGGAGGCGGGCGGGTTTTGAATTAGACGAGGGAGTGATGGGAGTGAGGGCATGGGGAGGTGGGATGATAGAGTCTAAGGAGGAGAGGTAGCGAACGCGTTAAAGTCAAGGAAAAAGAGTAAAACAAGCGAAGGCAGCAGGGCGGAGGCGGAATTGATAAGGGTTTTGGATTGAAGTTGTTGGCGGGGGTGAAGGAAAACTTAAGGGTGGATAGTGAACGTCGAAAAATGGGATAGAGGTTGTGGGAAAGATACGCCGATGAACAACAATAATAACAATAGATCAAGAGAGAAAGAGAGAGAGAGAATGAACACGAGAGGTATTACGGAAAGTTCCCCCTCTCATCGCTCAATCGTTCAGTGGAAATGAAGTAAATGGTCTCCCGAGTGGACAAAAATATGCTCTCAACTCAACATTTAACTCTCACCGAGGGAATTTGATGGAAATTCGAGAGAGAGACGGAGATAATGATGCTTAAAGGGTCATCACACACAGGACTCGACTGCTCGAGTGTAAACATATTCTGATGAATGACTCGGTGCGCGTTTCTTCAACGCAATTGGTAGGGGGGAGAGAGAGGGTGGTGAGACTGATTAGAAAAAACGGGACGAGAGAGATGGGAAGGAGGGAGGTTGCTTCGAGTTGGCTGTTGAATGCAAGGGGCACGACGATGATGAAAACAAGATGGCGTCATAGACGATGGGGAACAGTGCTCACTTAACGGTTGAGAGCAATTTGTTACCTACTCCGTCCCAATGGGGGCGAGGGGAGTGGAAGGGGTTTTGGGGGAGGGGGTTACAAAACAAGCCGCGCGTCACTGGAGATCAAGTCAATTTGCTTTTGTTCCACCTCCCGAGAGCCGTTGTTCTTACCAACGGTTTCCGCTCGAGTGCCTCCCTTAAACGGCCGACGAGATGCCCACCCACTGATACCCGCGCAGATTTCTTCTGCACCTTTGAAAAACACTGAAACGAAGCTTCAGCGGAATAAATTTTTCTCGTTATACTTGGCCAAATAGCAGTAATTTCATAGCAAAAAAACTCACAAGAAAAAACAAAGGCATATAGATGATCCCAGTCTCTCATTTACAGGAGCATAAATCAACGATATTTTTTGTCGCTAACACGAAAACAACGCTATATTTCAGCAAAAACGTCGCTTTAAATTGTAAAATTAATTGCCAGTCTTCAGTTTTCCAACAGCAGATTAGAAAATAGCATCAGTACCTTACACAAAGAAATATTATAGATGCCAGAATGACAGCATTATAATGATTTTAAAAAATTGTTTGCGTACATTATTCTCTCTCATGATCATGCTGAAAATTTCAATAGTTCGAATCTAGCTAACTGATGCATCGATTGTAAGTCATATACGATCAATAGCGTTAGTATCATCAGTAGCATTTGTCATATATATAAACTTGGAAATTTTGCAAGGAGATACCTCCACAATTTTCTTTATTGTATATACACTTCGTAAAGTGGTGCCTTAAGTATCATTGGTGATAACGTAATCAACACTAAATTATCTTTTAACTGGTTTAAGGATTTTAATTTGAAAGTTTTCTGTCAGAGAAATTAATTTTCATCCATTTTATCATGTAAATAAGGGAAATATATCGTGCATCGTTTCTCAGATCTACATTGCGTTGTTCTTTGGTGGTGATGTTGATGAATGTGATGAAAACGTCCTTTTTTAATTCCTAGAAAAATGTCCTCAAATGAAGGTACTCTGACTTTGCAAGCAGCAATTTCAGTGTTTCACGCGCCTGTTTTTCTTGCGTGTGCATTTTAAGATGTAATGGGAGACATTGGGAACGTTTATTTGCCAGTTATAATTGGTTTTCAATACTCATGTAGAGAAGTATTCTACTCGACGGTGAGTTCTACGAGGGTAGGCTGAAAATTAATGCACAAATACTCGTAGACCACAAACAAAAACAAATAGTAAGATCGGGAAAAAAAATACAGTAAAGTACAATTTTTAAGTTTCAAAATCTAATATTTACTTTTCTACATAATCACGGTTAAGGCTAACCCATTTCTCTCAGTGTAACTAGTTTTTTCATTTTGTCACTGAAAAACTCTTCCGACTTTTCTCGAATCCAGGAATTGACAGCTGCCTTCACTTCATTATTCTAAGTGTAATAGCTTGAGGTGTCTCTTGAGTTGAGGAAAAAATAAAAATCGCAAGGCGCAAGATCGGGGATTTAAGGAGGTTGTGAAATCCGTTCAAATTTCAGGTTTCGCAGAGCCTCTCCAGTTTCGCGCGACGTGTGTGGACGCATGTTGTCATGTTGCAAGATTATTGGCACCAGGCTACCTTTAACAGGACAAACTCGACCAATATGGTTTTTTATACGCTTCTGAGTGATTCGCCAGTCATTTTGAATCCAATCTTCAACGAGTTTTCCATGCTTATCATCTGTGGCAGTGATCGGACCTCCTCTGCGTGTTTCATGAACAATGATGGCTTTTCCAGGCTATCATCCACGAAATTGTATTACCCATCGATTCACAGTAGACCTATCTATAGCATCGTTACCATAAACAACATTTAAACAAAGATGAATCTCAGTAGGAGTCACCTTTTATGTAGTTAAAAATTCGATAACAACACGCAGTTTAACTCGGGTTGACATAGCACTGGAACACGTCTCTATACTTCCGCTTCTCAAAATACACTGGATGAATGAAACGACCACAAACCTGCAAATGCGTGTTCAGAGGGAATTCAACTTCCTTATGTCACCAGAAAAGTTTATAAAGGTCATTTTTCTTGTGGTCTACAAGTATGCGTGCATTAGTTTTCAACCTACTTTCGTAGTTCGTCTGATGAGACTTTCGTACATTTTAATTTCGGCCACAAAGTTTAAATAAATGAAAAATTCATATTAATACCGCCATGCATTTATAACTACTTAAAAAGCAGGCATGGGAAGATACTATGATGTGCGCTCAATTCTCGTGCTAATAGTTAGCACTAAGGGAAAAAATAGTTCCAAGTTCCACTAACTTCCACGGTTTTCCAGGTATTTAAAAATTCAGAGAAGAAAAATTGACTCTATCATCTCCAGAAGAAATTAATATCGTTAAATTGTGGATAAGGTGTCGTGATCAATTACCATCTGATCAGCAATGCACATGCTTATGGGGAATTTCGGCCAGCTTTCTGCCGAAAGCTACGGAATTCCAATTTAATTCAGAATTTGTCTAATAGATCGAAGCCAGAGCTAATCCAGAGCATAGTATTGGTTTATCGGACAAAGAAGTAAAGGCAGACATTACAGCTTCCGTGAATGAAAGTGAATAGTAATAGAGAGTAAATCAGTGAACTTTTTTCCAACCCGTTATACTTATTTTCCTTTACATACTAAAAAAACAGCTTCAGGTCTAATAATGTACAAATAGTTGCCCTTTTCACCGATTTGTAGCTGAATCATGACTGTTTTTGATAAACTACATCATTTTCAGTTGAAAACTGCGGTAATATGATGGCTTACACGTGTACATATTTTAACCGGGGAGGAAAGGGGATACATAGTAGGAAGAAGAAGAGAAATGAGGGTTTTGGCTTGAACAGAAGCAAAAGATAGGGGAAGGGTTGGCAGAAGATAAATACGACGACATAGAACGGTAAAGGTATTTAACACAAAAGATACGGTCTGGATGCCATTTCGGGGATTAAACTTCGGTGACTGCAGTGTGCACCTGAAGATGATCTATTACACCAAAACCCGTCATGGTTTAAATAAAAATCTGTGGAAAAGTGCTACTACTTGTTTATTATTATTATCGAATTCCACCACATCACGCCCGAAGCTACGCAATTTGTAACTTAAGCTCTTTTTTGAGATTTTATATCCATTAACTTAAATATGCGAACACCAAAATATTCGCGTTACCAAAGGAAAAATACACCATAACAGAATTAATAGGTAATTAAACGATTTGTTACTATTTGTAGCGATCATTCTAAGTATTGTACTTATTAAAAGGTAGGATTTGTATCGACACCAACGTCGTTTTACTTCTAAGTATCATAAATACTTTCTTTGGAGCACTCTTTATTTGTTCTGAACATAATAACATGGATTTCAGCAAAGGAAAAAAATAATTGACCTACAAATTATCACTAATATGAAATAGTAACAATATAAAATAGTACAGTGAATTAAGCATACATTACAGTTCAAGCCAAACTAAATCTTACCATTTAACTTCCTTCCATATTTGACTATAAATATTATCAATAAATTGATCATGGTGTGTTTAAAAAAATCAGGAACATTACAATTTCACATTGTTTAAATTAATCATATTCGCTCACCATTAAAAATATCAGTTAATAGCAAGTAAATACCAAGGTTGAAAATATTTTCAATACTGGTCCACAAATAAAAGCACGAGATATAAATAAAGCTATACATTCGAACAAGTCCTAATAAGGTAAATTAAGGAATATTACCTAGATTACATGCTATAAAAATATGCTTGTATTAAATATGAAACTTCTTTTATTGAAATAAATTTAAATCTTTGTGAAATGTGGTGACATTTCCATTCTGTGTTAATGTGATGTACCAGACGCACCTAAAAATTGTTAAATAACGATGAGGGCAAAAAAGAAAAGTATTTTTACAAAAATATAAAAATCCACTGAATTTGTCATTTGGACGATGTTGTAAGCAGTAACTTGATGAGCGATAATTTACCTCTATTCTTTCTCTCTTTGCCCGCATCTTATTCTTGTCCCCTGTCGGTTTGTGGGGCGGATAGGGGAGTGACGACTAACGTTGAGCTTGCGTCAAATTTAATAGAGCAAAATGCATTCTTATTGGCTACTATAAAGGAAATAAAAAATAAAATGAACCAGAGGTGGTAGCATATTTTAAAGCCACATCATAGGATACGTTTGCTCAATGTGTAGTTATTTTAAGCTAAGAAAATATTTTGTACATTTAGGAATCCCAGGGAGAATGACGGGTACTTAATTTAGTTACGTTGATTAAGCAAACGTCATGTTCAACAAACGCACAACGATGGCCGGATAAACGAGTTTAAAATGCAATGTTATTGGTATATAATAGTTTTTCGTGTATCAAGATGGGAGGTATGTAGCTTAATTCACCATCATAAGAAATATTTTCGAGTCACAGTAAACAATTGTACCATTAATTAAGTCATCATTCAAAATTTTCATTGAAAATTGGTGGTTTAGTGTTTCACGCGGGTCCATTAACAATCAATTAATTATCTCTCTGAGCTAAAAATTAATACTTTTTGAACCTAAGTACTGATATGAGATCAATTGCGGTGAGAAGCGAGTATATATAGCTGTGAGTTAAAGGAATAGTGACAGAGAAACTAAGCGTAATGAAATGGAACTTTGGCTCGATTCGACTTGAAATGGTTACTAAACCTCATTGACAGATAATAAAGGACACATTTGTTTTCCACAGAAAAAAGGGCAAACATATCAATACTTGGAATTATATCGTTAATGTGGGTTTGGACGGAAACACAGAAAAAAGATACTTTTCCTTGCCTCTTCTTACAAAACACAACCTGACCGCCATCCTCTCCCCAGCTACAATAAAGCCCCCTGTCAAATCCGTGCAATTTCTGTCTCATTTCACTCCATGCTTATACTTTTTCTAGTCCTATTTTGCTTACCTGAAGTTCTCCCCCCCTTCATAGTCTTTATAATGCCATCGTCGATCAAACTGTCCTGCCTCAACCTTTCCTATCTCCTTTGGAGTTTTCCCAAAAACCTCTCATCTCATTTCACCATGCCTAGTACTTCTCCGTTTGCTTTCCTATCCGTTTATTTTACCTTATCCTTTCTTCTCTATGCACATAAACATTTCATATGCCTCCAATCTACGCCTATCAACTTGTTTCAACTGTAATGTGTCCGAGCCGTAAAAAAACTGCTCCCTACTTAAGTTTTAACGAATCTCTTCATCCTTAACGTACTTGTCATCAATTTCCACCTCCTAGTAAAGGTGTTGTTGTGTAACCAAACTCTTTCACGTATATTCACGTTATTACCTCTTTGACCATTCTACTCTAAAGCACTTTCAACGTAAAATCTGTTGTCTCAGACGTAACTTTATGGAATTTGCATAACATATTGAAATGAAATAATTTACTTTGTAATTCCACACACTTTATTTGAAAAACACGACCCAGGTTTCGACGTTGAACGTCATCATCAGGTACCTGATCGTGACGTTCATCGTGTTTTTTAAATAAAGTGTGTGGAATTACAAAGTAAATTATTTCATTTCATTTCAATACTTTCAACGTGGATAAACTGTCCCATCTTCTCTAATTATTGACATATTTTAAAGTTTTATTTCAATTTTTAATTGACGTAGCATTATTATATAAATTAAAAATAAAAGAATAACAGAATGTACACCATTACGAACATAAATACAAAGGTAATTGGGTAATTTTGAGATTATTTTTTCGGAACACCCACTCATGCTCATTCTGGAGATGGGATGTCAGCTGAAATATAGTCTCAGGATGGTTCAATATTTTTATGGGCTATCTCGTAATATGCATTTCCTTTTCATAGATTATGTCAAGGAAAATTTACCCTTACATGTTAATTTTTTTTGGATGCGTAATACTATATAAAGTTGATAAAACGAATGCAGGAAAAACTTCCAGCATATATTCAGATGCAATGGCTCAAATATGTAGGGAAGTTTACGAAGACGACGTGTATGATATATGTAGTCCGTTTCCTTACACGCTCAGTTTCGTTGGTTCATTTTTCACGGCAGGAAGGGCTGGTGAGATCGGAGCATATTTTAAAGATGCTTTTCCATTTTTCTCGTCCATCAAAAGGAATGGTCGCTCGGCGCAGTTGAGGCTTCTTCCTTCTTCTTGCCCTCGCCGAAATCGTAATCGATCGAGCTGCTAGAGTGGGAAGGAATATAGGAAAGTTAGTTCCTCCTTCCCCACTTATCCACGGGCAGCTGAAAACAATTTTTCTCCCCGAGAATATGTGCGCTTTTCAATGCGCTGCTGCTGGTTAGATGACCACGTGCAAGAAGCTCAGGCCCGAGGGGGGAAAAAGTTGATTACTCCTTGGGGACAGTTTCGTAAGGTCAAAACGACGGTTAAAATTCTTCCCGGAAGCTTTATAGGACATCTTGCGACGAAAAAAAATGAAGAATAAAATGCGCTAGATCCTTTTTATTCGAAGCAGGGAAGGAAAGAGAGAGAATCTTGTCGTCTCGTCGCGCACTTTTGTAAAGAAATTAGTCGGCGCCTAACAAGCTCAGCTACTTTCGAGACTTTGTTTTAGGAGTGGCGATAAAAGGCTTCGAAAGTTCTGACGAGGGCACGCAAATGATAAGAATGATATAATGATTAACAGAGTTACTGTCCCCAGCCATTACAAAGTGGGCGGTGTCCGCAATTTCGGGCGAAAAAATTGTTCGCTCACTTAAACGGGTTTCCAAGTCTTTTGATCTAATGGGAAAGTTGAAATTTGGCAATTTTCCTCGTGGTGCTGACGGACAATCTTATTGCAAAGACGGGTCCAAAGTGACTTAAAGGATCAGAATTACGACGGAGTGGAGGAAAGTATGACAGCGATGAGGCTAAATTGAGAAATTTATAATTATGGGTACTCTCGACTCAAAGCTAAAGGAAAGATGAAGTTGATTTTAAACGCAAGTTAATTACCGTTATTGATTATTAAATCAAAAGTTTTATCAATTAAAATACATTATGTTAACGTCATCCATGGCATTATGCTTCTTTAGTTGACTTAAGTTAGTTCAAATTTAATTACTCAAGGAATAACCTGCAGAGTTTCCTAATTTTTCATCTTTCACATGGTTTTATTATCTATGTTACTTTCTTGAAGCTGAAGTAATGAGAGGAAAAAACTTTCTGCAAGGCTCGGTAAATTTTAATAACGACATGAATCACAATGATCCATGCATTCGGCATATATTTTGGTGCCGTATCTGCTACACTATATAGTATATCTAAAAATGGGAAACTTTTTTCCAAATATAACGTCCTGTATTGGCGTTCCCATAGATGAACATTATAAAAGGAGTTAGAAAAACACCGTCTAGGTAAACGTTAATTAATTCATGGAGTCAAACAGCCGTTCAGAATAAAGGTTCTCAAATTAAAATGAAGTGATTAAGATGTAGATAACACAATGAGGACTCAATGGGACCGGAAATAATCCGGATCAACGAAAATCAAGAAATATCGAATATCAATGACAATAATAATAATTCAACATTATTTCTAATTCTGATCTAAGAGGGTTTATCCCAGATTTGACTATACCGCATGCTTCCAATTTGATGTAAGCATATGCATCACGGTTTTATAACTCTAACCGATTTCAGCAATTACATCACACTTTTCGTGTATCCTTGTACATTAGTATATATATTAGGTAATCTACCGTTTAGGTAGGTTTTTGGATGGACACAACTATCAAATAAGCATTTTGTGACTCCCCACCTAGCAAACTAATCTATATCAGGTCCCTCTTCATCTCTGTGTACTTCCTTCCTTCCTTCATCCCGTCCAACATCCCTATCCTGTTCCTGCCCTTACCTCGCTTGCCCAACTTTCTCCCCTCTATTACCCTCTTCAACATTCCACTACCGCTCAATACGCCTTTCATCCATTTTTCCTGCCTCCATAGGATTTCTCTTAACAAACCCCTCTACTCACCTACCATCTCTAGTACTTCCTCATTTGTTTTCCTTTCGGTCCATTTAACCTTCTCCATTCTTCTCCACACCCACATTTCAAAAGCCTCCAATCTACGTCTATCCTCCTGCTTCAGTGACCACGTTTCCGCGCCGTACATAGCTACGCTCCATATCAGAGTTTTTACGAGTGTTGTCTTAACATCCCTACTCAACGTCCCCGTCATCAACTCCCTCCTCCTTGAGAAAGCCTCCTTGCCTAGCGCAATTCTTCTCCTTTGGTCTTTGGTATCGGTCCAAAACACTTCCGAGATATGTAAACTGTTCTACCTGCTCTATTTTTTCCCCGCCTATTTTAATATTTAGCTTAGCCTTTTTCTTTCTGGAAAATTGCATAACCTTTGTTTTATTAATATCGATTCTCATCCCATATTTATCGCACTGAACCTCCAATTCACTCAACAATGCTTGCAACCCCATTGGCTGACTGAGCAACTAATGGTTGATCATCAGCAAACCTAACCAATTTTACGAATTCCCCTCCGACTTTCATTCCTACCCCCAGTTCTTCCCATGCCTCTTTAATCATTTCCTCTACATATATAGTACGTTGAACAGCACCGGTGACAATGGGCAACCCTGCCTTACACCTCTTCCTAACACTGCCCATCCGGACTCTCCGTTGCCCACTCGCACCTGAGCAGTCTGAGACATGTACAGGTTGCGGATCAGTCTCCTGTCCCTCCAATCCATTCCTATTTTCTGCAATACACGCATTAATTTTTCCCAATTCACTCTATCAAACGCTTTTTCGAAATCTACAAAACAGGCAAAAACGTCCTGATTGTATTCTATATTTCTCTCGATTAGTGATCTCATTACTGCAATGGCATACCGCGTACCTCTTCCTTTCCTAAACCCAAACTGATCATCCCCTAAGTAATCATTTGCCTTACTCTCTATCCTTTTGTTGATGATCCTGAGAATAACTTTAGCTGCGTGGGATATCAAACTTATTGTTCTGTAATCCTCACATGACGAAGCCTTTGCCTTTTTTGGAATAGGAACTAACACCGATCTCACCAAATCTTCCGGCCAGATTCCTTCCTCATAGATACTACGAATCAGTCCATATAGGGCCTTCTTCCCACCTTTCCCTAAACATTTCAACAGTTCTACGGGTATGTTGTCCACCCCCACGGCCTTATTTGCTTTCATCTCATTTAATGCCCTTTCTATTTCATCGTCGAGTATGCCTGGACCTAAGCTATTTTCTTCTACGTCATGTTCCTTTTCTATGTCTAACCTTGTCGGCCTAAGTTCTTTACCATACAGTGTTTTTATATATTCCTTCCATCTCTCTTGGATTTTTCCCGGTTCAACTATTATCTTACCCCACTTATCTTTAACCGTTAGCACAGATCTTGCCTTCTTACTTCCCGACAATAACTTAACCTTGCTGTATAGAGCGCCAATTTCACCCTTCTTCCGTAAACTTTCCATATCCTCGCATTGCGTTTTCCACCATTCTTCTTTTGCTTTATTTGTGGCCCTTCTCAATTTATTGTTTAACTCTTTGTACTTCATTTTGCCTAACTCTGTGTTTAAATTCTTCCATCTTCTTCTCTCATCCATCTTTGCAATCATCTCATCCGTGACCCATGGTTCCCTTATTCTTTTCCCGTAAATGGTTCCTATAGTGTCTTTTGCTGCTCCCGATATCCCTTGCTTGATACATTCCCATTTTTCTTCGATTGTACTCAGTTCTTTACCGTCATCCATTATTTTCTCTAAAGGCTGCTAATACTCATTCCTCGTTAATCCATTTAATGCTTCTACGTTTCATTTCCTAACCCGCCGCCCTTGCCTTATCTTCTTGAAACGGACGTTGCATTTCATAACAACTAAATTGTGGTCAGAGTCCGCATCCGCTCCTGGGAAACTGTGCGAATTTATCACACTGTTCCTAAACCTGTGCCTAACCATAATATAATCTAAGTGATACCTTTCTGAGTCACCTGGCATTTTCCATGTATACCTACGCCTTTTGTGATGTCTAAACCATGTGTTGGTGATGACTAAACCCTGTCTCCTGCACAATTCAATCGCTTTCTCCCCGCGTTTATTCCTCGTGCCTAACCCATAGTCCCCCACATTAGTACATTAGTATATTAGTACAGTATATGTACACAGGAAAATTTTACCGCAGAAAATTGCGTCTTGGCATAATTTGATCTGATCGTAGATCGGAGGCTTTCGCAGCTTTTGAGAGATGCAGAGGTGGTTCTCGGGTTAGACTGCGTGAGAGACATTTTTAGCTCAACATTTCTCTCCCGGGAGCGTCTTCAGGAGCAAAGATGCTCGCTTGCTCCTGAAGACGCTTCCTGCAACGGGAGAGAAACGTTGAGCTAAAAATGTCTCTCACGCAATATAACCCGAGAACCACCTCTGCATAATTTGATCTGATTTCAGGGAAGCGCAGGACATTATTTTAATTGTTCTTAGTCCTAAAAATGCAGTATTGCATATCGTATTTTCCAATTGTTTGTTTCAACTTACGATTTCTTCGTTATTCTTTTACTAAAACACGCTGCATTTTTCATTTAATCTAGATAAACTGAAAACTTGAATCGGCGAGTGACAGATAGACATGATTGCCGCCTAGTATTTTTTGTGAGTGCTAGTTTTTTTCAAGATGAACGATGTTCTTCATTTAATGCTATCAAACCTACTCCAGTGTTAAAAATAAAACGTTTGAACCATTAATAAAATAAAAAATCCAAATTTTTGATGCGCGCTTTGCTGCGTCTAATCGGTTCATTACCGTTCATTTAATAACTGGTAATTCGTAACGGACAGTTTATACGGAAATGGAAATTGCCAACCTATAAAAGACCGCCTCTTTTATGATCGGAAAGGGGACGGATTTTAAAGTTGGCAAAAATTTACTATGTGCCAAGTCATTCTCTTTATTGAAAAAATTGTAGTCAATCCCAACTCTCAAAATTTTCATCTTTAACGTAGAGTTCGTCAGGGTGTAACGATGCTATGCCACTCTCAAACCCTTTATTTAATCCTTTCGTCGACATCGATCCAATTTTCCTCAATGAGACAACAGTCAGGTTATGAAAATTTGCAAAAGCGTCAAGGGAGATTGGTGAGGAGACCAGTTAACGGATGCTGCGGTTGTGAAATTTGGATAATTAAATGTCAGTCGCCATCGGTCCGATCACTGGCGGACGTGATACCAAAACGTCAGGATTGGACGTTATTTTCGGTGGCAGGGGGACGCATCGCGCGGGTCAAGTGATGACTCTTTTATGGTCACTTTCAACATTAAGGTGAACACAGGTATTGACAGTTTTCCCCTAAAAGCAAGGGCATAACCCTATCGGTTATGGAAAAGGATTACAGCATCTTAGCATCAAGTCACGGCTTGGGCATGGCAGGAAGTTTTGGAGATTGAACACTTGATATTAAAATCGTAAAGAGTGAGCAATGTGTGTAATGTAGTGCTCTTTAAAAGTTACGACAGAAAAACATTGCATCAAATATCAACATATAGTACACATACTGAGTATATAACTTAGGTTTTGCTCTAGTTATGATTGGCACAAGGGCAGAAAAAATACGAAATACGAAGATGTGGGATTCTAAAGCTTTTCCTGGTTTAAGTTTCTGGTTACGGAGTTACTATCTCCGAGTCAGAATCTTTCTGAAATGCTCTGCACCTCTCTTATGGTCTTATAAAATCTTATTTCATGAACGTCTCTTCGTATTTGAACACTCTCTCATTACCATTCACCTATTAGTTTAAAAACGCTCATTTCCATCAAGCAATACTATCACACAAATCAGGTATATCCTGTTTCACCTTCATCGAAATCATTGATTAGCACTTCTCCTTTGGGTCCTGAATAAATACCTTTTGCAAATATTACGCCTGAATAAATCAAATGCATTAAAATTTCTGTGGAATACTTTCCTTTATCATTAAATTTACCTGCTCTCTTTTGATAAATATGCCAAGTGCTCATATCATACGTGTCATAGTTCACTCGCCGATACAACAACGAGTGTGGTAATTTCGATGAAACTCTCCTTGCACGGGGAGGATTCTCCCACACTGGGGTCAATTTCGCCACCTTCCTAAGTTCCTTTTGCCAAAGTTATGTCAACATCGACGCCAGTTCTTCCTATCTATTCTTAATTGATTCTATCATAATTAAGGTAATGCACTTGGATTTTGTATTTCTACGACTCATTCTTTTACCAATGATTTTTTCGGTAATGAAATGGACAAATCTTTAAGCATTTTTGAAATATATAGGAATTTAAAATCCCATAGGCGATGGGTAGATTTAATTTTCTCCGCTTGTGGTGAGGAGTTTGGACAACACACCAAGAAGTTCACTTTGGAGTCATGAGTTTGGGTAGCTACGCCTAGCTCTGCTCACTTGCAGTCAAAAGATTATTTTTTACTCCAACGGACTATAACGTTGAAAGTTCAAAAGTAGGAGAGCTCCCCAGACACACCCTCTGGAAAAAGTTTTTCTAGAAATAGTTATGAAATATACCTATCCCAAACCAAGCGCAAGGGAGATGAAAAATGAACAGCTTTCACTCCAGGCAATGTGCCTCGATTAAATACACAAGGGGTGTATAACATTGACATGTAGTACTCTTCGTTGTTCAACATGGCGTTGCCAAATTGGGAAACAGCTAGGAGATATGCCATCAAATGGCCAACATGAGCACATTTAGATATATTTTTCATTAACATCGTGGGTAAACACGGGAGTGGTTTTGAAAGAGAAGTCATTTATGATTATACCAAAATCGAAATGAAACGAAGCAAATGATAAGAATGTGTCTGTGAAAGAAATTACATAAAGTAAAATTACTATCAAAATTTTATAAGAATTAAGTATAACGATATTTTGCTTTAATGCCCGACCACGCTGATAATGACGCACGGTACAGAAGCCATTCAATTTTATGGCAATCAAACAACATGCTTGATTAAACTCGCAATATTTGAATAAGGGCGAGTGCTTTCCCGCCCGCAAGAATGGCTGGTTTTCATCAAGGAAATTGAAAACTTGAGAGGGCAATAAAATATTGTATCCCTGTATATTATGGACTAAGACAAGACGGATTAGTACACGGGTGCCAATATAGCGAACTAAGATTTAGTATTTTCAACAGTAGTGCTAGTCATATTACTGATATCATGAGTAAATTTACTTACTTAAAAGACTTAAGTATTATAAACTATTTTTTTTGTAATTTCACATCATTAATGTAACATTGAAACTTTCAAAAATGGTGGTGAACTTTTAAAGATATGCAGAAATTATCGATTGATATCAAAGTATAAACGAGGAAAGTGCTAGAAAAAACTTATAACGTTTAAAGTAATTAAGCAAACCCTCTGATTAAATACTGTTTATTCGTTACACTAAGGTTGATTTATGCACCTTAAGTCCCATTATTACGTTCCTTTGTTGGGAACTGTCAGAGAAATTCATATTTTGGTAACGAAATGACACATACTCCGTTCCTTACTACCTTCAAACAACCATATCCTAATATCTTTCGGCTAGGCTAGTTTTCTGAATACTTCACAAATGCTACTCTATTATTGAGACTTCAAGATTATGTGTTAATTCCCTAGTATGTAGAAATATTCATTATCGAATTAATATATTTTTATTTATAATATTACTGAGACAATTTTGCAAAATACCTGCTTTGTAAACCATTTTACAACTTTCATTAACTATATACGTATCTAACCCACTTTGAAAGTATGTCTTGTACCAAATGCATTATCAAATATGTTCTGTACAACGAGCCTTGTTTTATACTCTATAAAGTAAACCAGAAAATTATTAACAAAACTAATATCAGAATTGCAATTAAATTTCCCAGTTGAAAATATTTGATAAAGCTATGGAAAAGTTTTATTGTATTTTTGTAGAAATTATACTGGTAATATTGACGCCTACTTGAAAGAAAGTAAGTGATAAGGTATCGTAATTATTGCCGGAAAAATATTTAACGGAGTGAAATTAGAAAATGATTGTTGAATGAAAAAGTTGTTGAAAAAAAACAAGTTCTTTTACAGAGGAATCCTATCACAAATGTTAAAATAGAACGACACTCTGTACAATGAAAATTATTCAAAAACCATTTTATGAGAAAACATCTCTATTTCGCCATTTTATAACTCCAGATTGTGACTCAAATTGTCTCAGGAATATTTAGTAAGGTCACAGGAATATTTCTGCACTTATAATACCTCAAGGCGCCGCTGTCGACCCATTGGCTCCGCTTATGGAAAGGTATTAAAAATGTGAGGCGGGTAACGAAAAAAAACATTCTTCTCGAAGACGTTAAGCAAATAGGTTTCCCTAATAAGCCTGGTGCTGTTCACCGGGAAAATGTATGATCCGTTTGGTTGCAAAATTGCTTTCTCTCCTGAGAAAATTTTGCATCGAAGATATACCTACGCCATCACTCGGCTTATGCCCCGCTGAATACTTCCTTCGTCGGGAATTCTGGTGCCGCCACTAGTGAACCAAGGCCGATATGAAGTCTATCGGAAATTTAATACGTTACTCAGGCTCTGCTTCAACTAACTAAGTGGTTTCGAGATGAACGAAAGGATATAATGGCTGTACAGCCGGTGGAATAGAAAACGGGTAGGACTATTCACGACACTTTCGACGGGAAAAACGATTGTGAACCTGCAGTAGAGTTAGAGTATTATAATTTTCAAGGACGAAAAAATTAATTATTTTCAAAACTATGGGTACAATAGTATTTAGTGTTATTTTTTTATTATTTGATACTCTTGATATCTCTTCGGTAAGAATTTGGATGGGCACACAATTAAGACATATACCTTGCTAAACATGACATAACACGTTACCCCTCACTAAAATGAAGGTACTTTATTCAATGCCTCATCCTTTCCGCCTTCTTTCACTCCGTATAGCATGCCTGTCCTTCACTATTTCTTCGCTAATTTTGATTTCCCAACGTTCTTCCCTTCTAACACGGTCTTCAAAAATTAGAGCTCCCTCTACCATGACCCAAATACCGTACTTCTTCATTTTCATCCTTTACATTCATTTTATTTACCTTCTCCATCCTTTTCCACACCTCACTATCATAGCTTAACAGACCAATTTTCCGAACCTTGCAAAACCACGCTCTATGCCAAAGTTTTCACTGGTTTTTTAAGAACGTTCTTACTCAACATCCCTGTCTTCAACTCTCTCCATGGGAGAGCTTCTTCGTCAAACGTAATTGTTTCTCTTACGTCTACATTACTTTGTTCACATAGAACCATTATACAAGGTGTCATTAAAAAACCGGACTCATTAGCGTATCCAAAATATCAGAGCCGCTAGGCTGGGAATCACTATTGGAGCGAAAGTTAAATTACAGATTTGAAACTCTTGCATAATTTGGAAGAGCGTCTCCTTAGCAGTGACGTTGAAAATGTATTATTACCCCCGTCGTACTACGGTAGGAATATCATGTTAATGAAATTAAAGAAATTAAGTTTAGAAGAGACTTAATATATCATTTTTTCCACAAACGATAGGGGATCATAAACACATTGTCTGACAGCGGTAGGGTCCTGTTTGGCTAAAATCATTCTGGTGTGTACTTGTAAATATAAATAATAGTAAAACTTTAATTACTCCAATTACACCAAAATTTACATTATTTTTTATCTGCCAAAGTGGTAAAAGAAACAAAAAGAAAATAGGGAAGGCAAGAGAGGGGAAGGAGCCCCAAGGAAGTCCAAGGATCGAACGAGTAGGCCAAGTAAAGAGACAGGTTAGACGTTGGAGCTATTAGGACTTCGAGTGAGTTTATATTAGAAAGAAAAGAGTTCTGGGTCGCAAACCAGTCTTCAGAGTGAATGATGATTATACTGATGATGAATGAAAGATGAGTCCTGATGTTGCCTTTACCATATCGGTTAGGCAGCGATTAGACTTGCATGAGTGAAGGACTCTAAAAATATTTCACGTCGCCGTGGAAATATAAAATACTTCCGCTGCCTAAATATAAACACATTAGCCTCACCCTATTTGCTCCTTCCGCTCAATTTATGCACCCCTAAACCCAACTAAAATACATATTCTTTTCCTCCCTTTTCTCAAGCCTACAATCTCCTCTCTCCGATGGCCTTCAATATCCCATTATCTCTCAACATCTTATTCATCAACTTTTCAATTCTTTTTAAACTGTCAATCCTATTTTCTTCACCCTTCCGCATACCCACATTTCAGAAGCCTCCGACCATCGACCGTCCTCTTTTATCCAAGGCTTCCCCAGAAAAAATGGGAAAACAAAATGCTTGTAACAAAGATTTTACTGATATTTTCTTATTGCCTCTCATCAGACTACCTGTCATCATTTCTCTCCCTTTGCAAAGTTCTTCTGCTAAAGTAATTTACACTAATGCCCTTAATACCCTCGAAATACTTGTTGAATTTGGGACATGTTCGACCTGGTCCTAATCATACCATCCAGCCTTGGTGTTTCTTACCCTCCACCCCCCACGTTTCCTGCGTTTTCTAATGCGTGAGTGAATACATAGCTGTTTCCTTGCAGCGACGACTTAATAATTAAGCCACCTAGAAGTTGGGGGACTGGCCATTAGCGGAGAACACAGTTAGTTAAAGGGAATAAACAAAAACAAGATACAAATTAGGCAACGAAATAACATATTAGGGTTAATAAAAATTGGCAATTTTCCACAAAATAAAATTTTAATACGACCGGTTTCGATGTAACTACATCATCTTCTGGTGGTGATGTGGTGACCAGAAGATGATGTAGTTACGTCGAAACCGGTCGTATTAAAGTTTTATTTTGTGGAAAATTGCCAATTTTAATAAATCATGAAATTCAACCATATCACTCCTGAAACGTCTCTTTATATAACATATTAGGGGACAGAACTGTATGCCTGATTTTGGTTGATTCTCATCCTCGTGAATCACCGTTGTTCATATTACACCAAAAGTTGTTACGCTGACCTACCAGCATCTAAGATGTGAGTACGTACTCTTTCGTACCCCAACCAAGCTGTCCTTTATACATTTCACTCGTCTCGTCAAAAATAACTGCCGGAAACAAATAAAATCAAATATTAAAAAATCCATTTTTTGACAAAAGCACATCGCCCACAAAGCTGAATTGAAATTAACTTCTGGACAGAAGCTATGTTGACTATGTTTCAACTGATCCATACTCTTTGTCCTATGAGTGGTTCTACCAGGAGCCAATTATCATGAATTCCGCAAGCACAGCTCTAGGAGTTAATAGAAAACGCGAAACTTTCCACCAAGTCAAGTTTTTCGGACATGGTTCCCTAACTTATGCCAATCTGAAATATTCACTATTATTTTCATCGTGGATATGTAAAAACCACATACTTTAGAGATAATTGCCTAATAAAATCCCTTGCCTATCACTGGATATTTTGATACTCTCCGACACCTGCTGCTCGAGTGCATTCTGATTAATTCATTTTAAAAATGTTTAAATAAAGGGAATATGTTATATCCTGAACCACGCAAATGCCCTTTTTGTGAAAACGATACAAGACAAGGGGACGATTGCCTCAGTGGAAAGCACTAACAGTCCAATTTCGAACATCTGAACGATGTTATACTGAACTTGCCGTGATCTCTAATTTGTAAATACTTGTGAATACGGAGACTACCCGGAGCCATTGAAATATCCGTCCCCTCGGGTATCAACAGAGTTAACGTAGTGTTTTCGAAGAAGACAAGAAGACCTTGGCCGTAAATTCCTGCCCTGCGACGTACTAATGTTTTATTTGCCCACTGTTAACTGTCAAAACTTCTAGAGTACTGTTACCTCAGTTAATATTTACGATGAGATATTCTTCATGGGACCAAAACTGTATATTCTTGGCCATAAATTGTATTTAGAAAATAATCTCAATGTTCTGAGAGGCCAGGATCAAAGAAATGGGAACTTGGAAACGAGATTCTTCTCAGTCATTTGAACATAGCATGGAATCCAGTAGGGGACCAAAGATGCCAGAAATCCGGCGTAGCCACTAGTCCTCCATAAACTTAACAGATTTAAGAGCCCAATTTTAAACACCTAAAGAATCTTTTACTGAACTTGATGTTTCAGGGTCATTCCCTAAGTCCTCAGCGGTCAAATAGTGAATAAATTAGCACAAATAGCAGGAGTCATTTGGGTTGGTGAGGGCAAATGAGGAATTTGAGACATTAAGGGTTGGTTGGTGGCTGGTAGAATTATAGGATGTGGTCTAGGAATGGTGGAGAGAAACTCATTGTCGACGCCAGCCGACTCTTAGTGGGGAACAACAGGGGTCCACGGTTTAACACCCCATCTCACGAGCGGATTGTCCTGAATTATGGTTTTCATACCAAATTTAGGAAGGCTACAAATGTCGCCCAAAATATTCGTCTGGGTTTTAAAAGGATTCTTTGAAAGGATTTCATAGCTTCTTCTAAAATATTTGTTAAATAGTTAAACTCCAGCTTATTTTCCTCAGGTTTAATGTTCACATTAGCTTTTCGACTTGTATGAAACCTTATTAACTCCATTTTCTCTCAACTGATTGCAATTTCTTACCCAATGCTGTGATTTTGCGCACATGAACACATGCAACCCTTTGTCTGGCTACCGCTTGCTCTTCCATAAGTATAACTTATTTAATAATATTCCCAGAAAATTTCATTTATTCTTGCTCCCTCATGCCTTTCTTAACATAAAATAGTTATTGAATTATAAAAAAAATCATTTACAGACGTGTTGGATATAATCATATCTAGTGTTGATGTGAATGAGTTTAGTTGGGGTTATTTTAACCCTCTCTCTGCATCTTAACCAGGCAAAACTGGGTAAAGGTTGTTATGAACTACGCCCCATAATTTTGATTTTAACATCCATTTTTGGAATTTGAATAGATGTTGTCAACAGCTCAAATCTCTCCATTGTCTACTTCAAAAAGCGCATGGAGGCATTAAGCATGGAGTATATCTTGCATAATCGTCTTATTTTAGTAATTTTGGCGCAGCGTCTTGTTTATTGCACATCATTTCTCTCCTAATAACTAACTGTCATTCTTCAGCGTAGCATTCACTTTCTCACCCTTGTGTTGACGTATAATTTTTTCACGTTGGTTATCACGCAGGTAAAATTTGCGAACGAGCTGATAAAAATATGGATTGCTTGTATTTGTTATTGATAGAAGCTTTTTAAATTATAAACGACGCCTTAATCTTTATCTTACTCATATTAGTTGGTTTTAAAATTTTGGCACCTACATGTAAACCAGCAGGAAAATGTCATTCGTGATAAAGAAAAGGAATCAGTTATGACATAATATTCGAGAAAAACTTGTTCTAAAAACGAAAATTATCAATATGATGCTTTTCAAACATAATTATGAAAGGCAATAACATTTATCCTTTGCAATTTATTTTCTTTAAAAAAGACGCGTGGGAAAATACCTGAAAAGCAATCAACTATCAGGTATTACAACTTAATTTCTTAGATAAATGATGTTGGTAATTTTACTCTTGGAAACGGTAATTATATTTAATGGAAACAGAATGTTTCACAATTTTAACTATCGCCGTCCAACGCTTCTCACTAGAGTGGAATATTCAAGCAGCATTTCAATGATGTGCAGTGATTTTAAAAGTGGTGGTAATTCATATTGTTGATATCATGCTTTTATGTTAATATTTGGTTTGTTTTTTCTATTACAGATTACTTACAATTTTCGAACAGACAATCAGTGCCAGAAATCCTAACTGAAGTTAGTATATCCGTCTACATGTCTCATTTAATCTTATATAATTAACTCATATTTATCCATGAATAATATGAGATGGCAAGAAATAAATGAAAGTAGACGGTACATTTATAAAACTGTGGATGATCAATCTAAGTTACTCAGTCGGCCAAAGAGTTGCAATCATTTATAAACACAATTGAAATACATGCAAATGATATGGGGTGAGAATTAATGTAAACAAAACAAAGGATATGATGTTTTCGAGAAAGAGGGGTGCTAAGTGAAACAATACAACTGGAGGACATATAGTGCACCATATGGAAAAGATTACCATGGTGAGAAGTGTTTTATAAAAAAGAACGTCAAAGCGGCAAGGACAAAAGAAGAATCACTGCGAGATACAGAAATTTCGAGGTAAAACTCACTCCCCTTGACCGCGACTCGAACCCATATCTCTCGATTTCCAGATATGGATAAGAATCCCGGATAAAGCGAATTATTTTTACTATGCGACATTTTTGCATTTATGTGCAACTAGAGGATGACTCGTTAAATATACTATTTCGATATGTTCCGTAGTTGTTTGGATTCAAAGAATTACTTAAGGGCTATGACATTTAACAGGGAGAAATAGTTGATGAAAAGTAGTTGAGTGGTGATGTTAAAAAACGAAAAGCGAAAATTGGTATCGGAAATGTTCGTCGTGGAAACATGTTTGCTAAAGCATGATGACAGGCTTGGATTGGAGGCTATTCAAATGTGGGTGTGGACAAGGATGGAAAAATTGAAACGGGCAGAGAGGAAAACAAATGTAGAAGTACTATACATGGGAGGGGGAAGTAAAGGATTGTTGGCAGAATTCCAAAGAAGACAGAAAATATACACTCAGGGTGTTTTGATTGATTATAGAGTATTGAAGACTGGGAGAAAGTTAGGAAAGTAAGGAAAGGGAGGAGAAAAATGAGAGAAGTGCTGGACGGAATGGAGGAAGATGCATGTGGAATTGAAGAAGAGTGTATTGTTACGTAGAGTGTTTGGTTGTGTCTTGTTGGGTGAGGTTTAGAAATTAAGCGGTGCCTGTTTTCTGTCCTACAAAAACCCAGCTTTATTTTGCAGACAACCATTAAAAATGTAAAATGTCAGAAACATTAAGCTCTAATAAATTGTATCAGAAACCTAAGAACCTTTTTTTTCGAAGTAACCATTACCTTACTTTAGTCTTTTATCCTTTTTGTCATTAGTCTATGACTGATGTTAAGCCTGCGGATGTATGTGATTACATATACGTCTCTTTGGAGATTAAGAATGAGTCACTGCAATCACTCCACAGGGTGAAGTAGACTTCCTTATTTTCATCCGGAACGGTACGTTTCCCCTTTAGAGAATTGGACAGATGGTGCGTGCCTCGCTTATGAGTGCGTGGTTATGGAAGAAGACCTGGGTGCTTTTGGAATCTCCTATCCGTTCCGAGTGTCCCCTTCTTCCCCAATATATATTCTTACCCCCAAAAATTCCTTCTTTTTCAACCCCGCCAACTTACCTCCCCGAGAAGCCCACACCATCATTTCTTCCCTCATAAAACTTCATCCCCACCCATCCACCAACCCTCTCACGCTCCCATCCGCTCCTTATCGCAAAATTTGAAAAGTTTGAGGAAATTCTGAGAAAAAGGAAGGCGTAGGCGTGAGCGTTAGTGGAAGAGTGTTGGAAGGGGTGGCCAGATGCTTCGCCATAACCTCTTCTTCCATCCCTGGCGGAAGAACCCCCACACTCCGTCCGAAATAAAAAAATGGAATGATGTAATATAAAAAAGTAAAAGAACCATTCATCCATGACGGACAAATTTTTACATTCCCATTCCACAATCAACCAGTTTTCTTCGCTAAACCTAAACCGTCGGGTCCATAAGACCTCAGTCGAATGAGATGCGGTCCCCGTTAGGGTATAACATTTGATATTGTACGGGATTCGACCTCCATTAGCGATCCTGATAGAATCCTTTAGGTCGGCAGGATTATGGTTTATCCTAGCACGTTTTTATTATGCCTCTGCAGGCGTTTTTTGGAGCAAAAAATGTCAAACGCAACCGAAAATCGATCATAAAAATATCAAAAGAAAGGAGACTTTCTAATTTAAACAAAAATAATTTTATTCCCTTTTTCCCACAAATTAGGTGGGTAATTATATCAAAATAATCTCACTAATGTTGAAATATTTCAAACGTTTAGGAAGGGTATTTGAGAGTGGACAGAGAAGTAGGGACGAAAAAAGAAAGAACTGTGTGAGGTATGTAAGGGCTTATGAAGATGCATGAGTTATTGGAAGGCTAAGATTCGTTTAGAGAAAACAAATATGGATCATATTTTTTTATGGCTCGGATTATCGGTCGTTGTCACAAGAGGATAAGCGTAGATTGGTCAATTGAAATATGGAGACATGAAAGAATGGAAAAACATAAAATGGTCTGGAAAGAAAATAAACGAATATATTATAGGCATTACGACGGAAGAGTGCGTATTGAGAGTATTGGGAGACATTCGAAGAAAGCTGGGCAATAAAACGTAGAGGGAGGAAAATAATAAGCATATTGGATTCAATTAATAAAGGCTTAAAGTATGGAGAGATAATGAATTGGTCATTGAAATATGATGTTTGGGGTTTAAGGATATTTTATACCATGAAAATTAGGAAAAGTTACAGTAGAATGGAGTTCCAAGACCCACTGAAGCTACCTTAAACCGGTAGAAGTCTGCTTATTTATATATGTTTATATTGCTAATTTTTTATACTCATGTATAAGGCACAATTTTTTGAGAAACATAAAAAAATCGATTTGCTAAAATTTGGTTCACCATGTGAATATGAGCCATTTTTTTAAACATGCGAATGTAAGATAGGAAATACAGGAAAATGTATTATAGATGTTTTAACTGCTCCTAAATGTAGGACATTTTAGAGCCATTTTTATCAATTTATAGTTTTATAGGTTTTCCATGGCAGAGGTAATGTCTTACGCTAGGGATGATATAACTCGTGGCATTGATGATAAAACTAACCCTGAGGCAAACACGGCCATTTCTTGTCTGAGGCATACGAGGAAAGGCCAGCTATCTTTTCAAATAGACGTGAAATGTAATACGATCAAAGTTTGGCAGACTAGATGTGATCTTTCGAGGATGCCGTTCTACTTTCAAATATTTCCATATCCCTCAAGAAAGCAATCTAAACTCAAGTAAAATATAACTCTAAACCTTTATGGAATACCTAAAACTATAGTGACTTTTTCCATTATCTTTCTTCGATATTCCTTTCCTGAGGACGTCATTTTTGTGAAACTTGGGGGAAGAAAACGGAGAAAAATTCATAGCATACAGTCTGAGTGCCGTTAGAAATTAATTGATATGAATGATAAATATAGTATACGAGGGGTGACCAGAAAGTAACTTACGTATTGAAATAATATATGAAACTACTAAATAGAAGAACGTTTCAATATACATTTGAAAAGAACATTATTGAACTATTTTTCAACGTGGTCGCCATTCAAATTGAGGCATTTGTCATAACAGTACACAAAATTTTCAATACCGTCGCTGAAGGAATCAGCCACTTTGCATTTTAACCACTTTTTTGCACCATCATACATGGTCCGTACAGAGCACAAATTTCCCGATGAATGTCAGCAGATCTGAAGCATTTTTCTCAGTAAAAACCTTATCAATGAACGGATTTCACATTTGGCGGGAATTTCAATCGTATTGTCCATTTTGACTCGGTATTGAGTGGAATTGAGGATTACGGAATGGTTGGAAGGTCGTTTGTTTAAAACGGCCTTCCAACCACTCCGTCAATGCAATTCGCAGTGACAATTCGCTCTCACCACCACTTCTCACGCTACACGAAAACGGGAGTTACTTTCAGGACAGAACTCGCCCATTTTAAGTACACTAAGAAAATGAACATTTAATTTATGAAAATCTTTAGTATTTTATTCCTATACCTTTAAAAAGTGAGGATTTTACCATTGCGCGTTTCAGCATTAATGTGTTTATTTCATCTGTGTCGAGCACTACTGTTAGTATGCTTGGTTCTAAATCGTCACATTTGTGAATATTAAAAATAAAAAAAATATATATATATATATATATAAATATTATACATGTGTATATATATATACACACATATATATATACATATATATATATATATATATATAAATATTATACATGTGTATATATATATATACATATATATACATATATATATATATATATATATATATATATATATATATATATATATATATATGCCAATTCAAAAATCCAACTTTCCAAAAGTGCTATGTGAGCTCTACTTATTAGAACAAACTTTGGGATGATACAAGAAAAATGTATACATATAAATACACAAATAAGGATATATATATATATATATACACACTAACACGAATATAATTATTTGTAATATTATTCACCACAATGATCTGACACCTCAAGCTCAATCATCATTTGAATTATGAAAATCATACAAGTAAAGAAATGTATAGAAATACAGAAATATTCTAAGGAAGTGTGTACACTGAAATTAAAATGCGTTTGCATTTCATCACTGTGTTTTTCAAAATTGAACTTTTTTACTAATGTAAGTTTCGTCATTTGTGTGCTTATTTCGTTTAGTCTAAGGCTACTGTGACTACGTTTATTTCCAAAAACCATCACAATTACGAATATCTTAATATATACAAATGCATTAAACAATGCTTTCCAAAAAAATCCTATTTTTACATTTTATTAGGTAATCTACCGGTTAAGTTAGGTTTTTGGATGGACACAACTACCAAATAAACATTTTGTAACTCCAAACAAAACCCAATCTAGCAACCTAATTTACATCAGGTCCCTCTTCATCTCTGTGTACTTCTTTTCTCCCTTCATCCCATCCAACATCCCTATCCTGTTTCTGCACTTTCCTCGCTTGCCCAACATTCTCCCTCTATTACCTTCTTCAACATTCCACTACCGCTGAATATACCTTTCATCCATTTTTCCTTCCTCCATAGGATTTCTCTCAACAAACCCCTCAGCTCACCCACCATCTCCAGTACTTTCTTATTTGTTTTCCTTTCGGTATTATATACATTTATACGAGGGTCATCCGGAAAGTAGTACCCGTTCGTGAATTAAAGACACAAAAGTAGATATTAACAAACATAAAAATTTTATTTGAAAGAGGATACTTTAAACTACTTCTCAACATAATCTCCAAGCAAATTAAGGTATTTGTCATAACGTGTGACAAGTTTCTGTATTCCTGCTGCATAGTCCTTCGCCGCCAGCTCATTGAGATACAGGGTCACTCCTTCTTTAAGTTCTTCATCGCTGTCAAATCTTTTTCCTGCCAAAAAGTCTTTAAGCTTTGTAAAGAGATGAAAATCTGAAGGGGCCAAGTCCGGGCTATACGGTGGATGGTCGAAAGTTTCCCATTTGAATTGCTGCAAAAGTTTTTGTGTTATCCCAGCTGCATGAGGCCTGGCATTGTCATGAACGAGAATGACACCAGTAGACAATAGACCTCGCCGCCGATTTTGTATTGCCCGCCATAATTTATTTAATGTTTCACAATACGCATTGGCATTAATAGTGTCTCCACGGGCCATAAAATCAATAAGCAATACACCTCGTCGATCCCAGAAAATGGTTGCCATGAGTTTCCTGGTGGACAGAACTGTCTTGAATTTTTTTGGTTTGTTTGGTGAATGAGCATGATGCCACTCCATTGACTGTCGTTTACTCTCAGGTGATGCATAAAAAACCCATGTTTCGTCACCAGTAATTATGCGAGTCAAGAAAGAGTCTCCTTCATCAGAATAACGTCCCAAAAACGTCAGTGCTGCAGCCATACGCTTGGTTTTGTGCTCATCTGTAAGCATGCGAGGGACCCATCTTGCACAAATTTTTGCATAATGCAGATGGTGTTTAACAATTTCATGAACAATTGTTCGAGAAACATTGGGAAAATGCTCACAGATGTCATCAATTGTGACGCGCCGACCGTTCCTCACGAATTCGTCAACTGAGCTCACCAGTTGGTCTGTGATGACAGACGGTCTCCCCGACCGCTCATCGTCGTGTGTGTTCCCCCTCCCCATGTTGAAGTTGCGACACCACCGCCGAACAGACGACTCGTCCATTACATTGTCTCCATACACCTCCTTTAATTGGCGATGAATATCACATGGGCGAACGTTTCTTGCATTGAGGAATTTAATCACTGCCCTCACTTCACAACTGGCGGCGTTCTCAATTTTTTTAAACATTGTAAACAATCACAGAAACAACACAGGCAATGCTAGCGTCACGCAACTTGGCTCAGAGAAGGCAGACAAGCCACTGAAGCTATCTGACCTCGTCCAGCGGCTACTCGCGTCGTCAGCACTTCATGCGGCACGAACGGGTACTACTTTCCGGATGACCCTCGTACATACTATATGCCAAATGCATAGAAACATATGTTATATATATATGTATATAAACAAAGACGCAAGAAAGTGGACCAGGAGGAGAATACTGAATATTAAATGAACGGACAATGTAAGGAACGAGGAAGTATATAGAAGAGCAGAAGAGAATAGGACCATATGGAGAACTCTACGGCACAGAAGAAATAGATGGATTGGACACACATTATATATGATAATGAATAATGAAATAAAAATGAATAATGAAATAAAATATATGAATGATATGGAATATAATAGAAGGGAAGACTACACGAGGAAGACAAAGAGACATATACCTAGGGGAAATTAAGGACGTAATCAGAGAAAGTATCAGGCAGGCATGTTAAATAGAGTAAAATTGAAACAAATCCTAGGATTGAAATACTGATGATACATACTGATACACGTATAGATATCTAAAAAACATATATTCATTTACATGAAAATATATATTAGGAAAAGGGATAGGAACACATGTAAAGGACTAACACAGGAGAGGTGGGGAAGGCGGAGTCGAGCATATCACAAACGCAAAAATTTTTCCTTTACCGGAGCTTGAACCCTGTATCTTTATGTAAATTATTATTATATATATATATATTTCTATATATATACATATACATATATACACATATATACACATATTTATATATATATATATATATATATATATATATATATATATATATATATATCGATTCAAAAATCCAATTCTCCAATCTACAACTCAACCATTATGTTATTTAATCTCCTCTTCGTTCCGGAGAAAGAAAGTAAGCGAGACGATTCTCGGTAGCTAAGGAGTATAAGATCCAAGAATTAATTTCTTATCTCATATATCATTGAAGTTAAATTCGGATCGTGCCTTAATGGATTGAACCATTTGAGATTCCTAATTTGAGTGGAATTGAATCCATCCTACTGAAATCTGCCTGCACGCAAAAGAGGCCTGCAAAAAAATACTTAGCTACTAGTGCGAGGGAAATGGATTCGATAAAAACCTCGGCCTCCGCAAAAGCAGCGTCCCACGGAAGATGGGTTCGTGACTGCGCTCCCCGCTGACACTACTCCGTTATCGCGCCCGGCCGGCCGACAGCTGCGGCGGTGATCTCTCACTTGGATCACGCCAATCATGATCTCCCCCCCCCCCTCAGAAGAGAACAGAGCGGGAATCGAGCTCCTTAGTTCGGAAACCACTACATTAATGAATCTCCAAAAGCCTTCTCTGAACTGTCTAATGGGAAACCTTAATGGACCCACTAAAAAGGGAAGCGTTTCTGTTTTTTTATCCTGCTGAGACTCAATCCATTACTTCCCCTCCCTTTCCCAAGACTGAAACTGACGGATTTAAAAGGGATATTCAAAATAGCGCATAATAATGGATGAATCTATATTTCTCGACAGGAAGGGGAGACGTAAATGACCTTTACTTATTTCATTTCGTTAAACCCCTTCCGGATTCAGCATAAGGGGTTACAAGCCTTTCGTTCTTCCGTAACATTTTAATTACGTCAAATTTATGATGTCATTCGATTCAGTTTTCTCCCAATTTGAAAGAATTGTGTCGAGTGTAAATTAATTAAAAACGTAAAACTTATGGAGATCGTTTTTCTTCGCTTACATTTCTACATCTGAGACTGAAGCATTTGTCGCTAATTACTAAAAATCGACTATTCTGTTAAACTTTCTTTAGAGCAAACTGAGGATGAAATGTGTGAATGCAAGGGAGAGAATATTACTTCACGTTTTTAAAAGTATTGCTTCCCATTACTTTTAATTGCTGCAGAAATATACTTTGAAATGCGGATGAGTTCGGTGATTTGGAGTATTCCTTCGTTACTCGCTGTTTCTCTTTCTGAATGAATAACGTGATAATTATTACTACACGGTATCAAATATTATAAACAAATGGAATAATTGAAAGTTACTTAAAGGATACAAGCTCCTAATCAGCAAAATCTGCCTCGCGTTTTTATGGCTCAATTAAAGACTCAAATACTAAAGCACCAAGGATGGACTAATGACAAACTGGTCAAAGTTTCCGTGTTCGATTTGCCGTATTTCAACTAATAATTTTTTCAAACTTTGACATCTTCTGACAATCACTTTAAGCCATCCTGGTATGCTTGAATACAGAATAAAACACGGATTTTTCTATAGATTTGGTCATTTTTTTAACCATTAGGTTGCATTCTACTATCGAATATTAAAATTAGAGCTAAACTAAAATTAGCACATATGCGATTTGTTTCCTCATCAATATTAAAAAAGTAAATCACTATTTGATTGCGTATTGTTCTTTCACTGCATGGCTCGATTGACAAGGATCTTAATCAGCAATGAGTTTGAGGAGGTGGGGGAAGAAATTGAAAACCTAAGACACGTCAATTTTTTTGCAGGTGTGAAAGCTTTCCGTCTATACTTTAATCTCCTCGTTGCTGAGGGACCGCCACTCGTTTATTTGCCTCTTTTCGCCCCTTACCATGCTTCTCAACGCTGTCTGTGCGTCGCTTTCCTCCCTCTCGTCTTCCACGCCGTCCCTCCCTCCGTCGACCGTTTGCTTGTCGATTCCGCTCAGCCGATACGTGCCTTGGAAGTCTCCATAATCTCTCTCTGACTGACCTCCTTCCCCACCGGCACGGTATTTCCAATCTTTCTAGAAGGCGGCACATCCTTCTCCGTGCCACTGCCATCAAATACGCTGCTACCGAGCAAACCTCCACATTTGGCTGAAAGATCCCAATACTCTCTAAATCAAACCTTATTTTCAGGTAGGGCCGTTCATATCCTTCATTTTTTCAAACCTTAGTTTACAATATTGTTGGGCTTAGCGTACTCTACATTTTATAATTACAGGATTTGGAATACACGTTTGGGATCCCCATGTTTGAAAGCGTTAAATTATTTAAAAAAATGTGATCTTCCAATTACTTAAGGAGAAATAAGAGCAGAATACATTTTTATAAATTTTCTACTTGAAACCGAGAATGTCGATCCAATTATTGATCTTGGTGCAAAGCCTCCGACCTCTACGATGGCTGTTATACGTTTCTACTCGATCTTTCATTGATTCTTCACCATTACATAGTGGTAATTAATCCAATATACCACGCGATCAAATATTAATCTCAGTCTATTTCATTAAAGAAGTATGTCGAAGTTAATATCTGACTATTATTTGCCAAATGGAATAGTTATTGAGGGGTTCTTACAGATTAATGTAACATATATCATATTCATATAATATGCTACCTCTTTTCATATATTCCGTTTGGAAGAAATATTCTCTGATATATAAAATATAAAAAAATGTTTTTTCCAACATTTCTGATACGTTACAGGGAGAATATGCCAACATAAGTATAATTAAGCCTTTCAGCATAAAAAAATAAGATACTAATAGACACGATGGATTGATGAAGTCATTTGTCAAAGGAAATACCAAATAAACTTCAGAAGAAGACTAGAACGTGATTTATAAGACAAAGACAGAAGCCAAATAAAAAAAAGGAATATTAAGACAAGAAGATGCTATCTGTTGGAGAATTTGGAGAAGATATGCTTCAAACCAAGCCGCGGCAAGTGTTGGCGACGAGCATTAAACAAATCACAAATATTAGATAAAAAAGTCTACATTCAAGTAGAAAATATTTGTAATGGAAAGAATAGGTTTTCCACTAAAATTCCCCTTGATAAGAGAAAACAATGACACCTTCCTTTAGAGAGTTGAATTCTCGATTGTTCATTCATGCCCATCTGTTTATTAAGTACTCTTGTTTTAAAAGTTATTGCTTTCTCCCAATAGTTAATCGCATTGTCAAGCCTAGATCCTTGAGGGTACCGTCACTTATATGGAAGCTTCACATTATTTTTTTCATGGGAAGCCCATTGAGGAATACGGTTAGAGCACTTGATGAGAAATGGAATGGTTCTCTTCCGAATCACTTGCCGCTTATAATCTTCGTCTCAAGAGTACTTTTCAAACGTCAAACGAGAACCATGGGCAGCAGAATATCTTACTTGAAGAAAAAATACACGAAAATACTCAAAAGAGTAAATGTCAAAGGGTATGGTTATTTTATGGGAATATTTTAAAAGAGGGACTATGGCAGCTTCGAGTAACTT
Source organism: Hetaerina titia (assembly GCA_037158775.1). NCBI lineage: Eukaryota > Metazoa > Arthropoda > Insecta > Odonata > Calopterygidae > Hetaerina > Hetaerina titia. Next base: position 32,282,868 of record CM073777.1, read on the forward strand.
CAAAAAATATGTCAACAAGGTTGACACTCAGAGCAGACAGGCAGAGGAATTAACAATCAGAGGAGAAAGAAGGGCCAATGGACCTAACCTTTCTAATGACCAAAGAATTCCATTTTCAAAATGAGAAATTCAGTAATAATTGTGTTTAAAATCCCCCCAGTGAGAATATTACCTTACTAAAATTATAATATTATAATACTTATTAATATTATTTTGTATTTCAAATCTATTTATTACTAACTAAATAGGAATTAAGTTCAGATTACTTGACGTTCAAAACACGTATTCTGATTGACGATAATTCCCATCAGGATCCTAAAATATTCATTAGGGTATAGTTTCATTTGATTTCAATGGTGAAGAATTTAAACAGGAATACGGTGTAGTTTCAGTGAACGTACTAAAAAAATATTTAGAATCAACTGGTAAAATTGCACTGAATGTATTGTAATCGCTCATGGGATATTTTATTTTGGTTATGTAATTTAAAAATTGTAGTTAGATTGCTAGCCAAACAATGTTGGCAGTAGTTAGTATATTTCTGTGTGCTATATCTATGAACAAACTAGAAGACTAAAAGAGCTGCAAAAACTGAAAATTTCAGGCGTGGCAGAGTGGAAAAGGTAAATCATGAAAAAAATGACGATTTAGCTAGGCATATTTTTGGAATGAGCCGGAGTTTGAATTGAAAGGCAATTTAAAAACAAACAAGATTCAAAAGAAATATATCTTAAGAAGGAATACAGATGCTTATGAATCCACTCCTAGTACTTTCTTCAACTTCATTCATCAATCACTCCATAACCACGGTGTCTTCTCTATACACCAGCAGATGACTTTTTATTCGAAATCTAGCTGATTGAAGTGAAAACATACGTGGGTTTCCCATGATGCTTCATTCTTATTATCTTGAAGTAAAAAATTATATACACTATGGCGTGTATTCCAACCGATAAAGTTGATATTTCTTGCTAAAATTATAATGTAACCTAAAACTGTGAAATATAGCTTGAAAATGTGAGTCATTGTAAAGATGCATTTCCTAAATGAAAACATTATTGTAATCATTTTCTTCATAAAAATGCGTCAACATATTGATATTACAAACGTATAAACAGTATACTGACACTTATTTGCTCTACTTGATAAAATAGGATTAGAAATATGATCCAATGGCAGAATTCCCTCTTACTTGGGGAAGGAAATCAGTCAATAAATTTGGAGCAAATGAAAGTGAAATTGGTTAAAGTCTTTCAGAGGAATTATTTAAATGAAAGAACAAAAATGTAGCAATGAATAGCGCCCTCAAGCATTTTTTTGGAACAACAAAATAAGGTATATGGTAGAAAATGTAGTCTGTTAGGTGGAAGAAAAACTCTTAGAACTAGTAAATAAACAAAATTCTATATGAGGATAATAATAACAAGAGCATAATAATGTACTTTCATATCCAAGGTATTATTAACGTAGAGTAAGGCCAACGGATTCTGGAAATAGAGGCTTGGAGGGAATATTTTTTTATAGAAAGCAAAATATTTCCTGATTGCTGTTACCTTGGAGTTGAGCCAGGAAAACTTTGGAAAATTCTCTCTTAATTACATAAATACATTATAAAATTGCTACATCTTAAAATCTACGTTTACGTCCGTCTTCGAAGAGAAGCAATGTGAGCAGATTGATTCTGATTGATGTGGTTGTGGAAAATATGGAAAAATAATATAAACAGTGATGAAAACAAAGGAAGAAGTAATGTTGATGATAGGGAAGGAAAACATTTCTTGGAAGGAATACGGATAGGGGAAGAAAACGTGCAACCTGTACATAGAGCACCGAGCAGTTGGAGGCCTTCTTAAAATGCAGAATGTAAAGAAAAGTGATAGGGAGATCAAACAATAAATGTGGACAATATTAATGGGGATAAAATTACGCTTATCCAAAGAACAAAAGTAACAGTTAATTTGAAGTAGGTTGTTTACGCGGTGAAGGTAATTAGTGGTGATTAATTCTCCAGAAGACAATGACGTGGTTGTTTTGGGGTCCATTTAGGACCTATTTATAACTATTGCTAACATTATTAAATAAATATAGATCATTAGCTGACCAGTGCAATTAAATACGATACATGTCAACGTTAGATGCATTTTTAATAAAAGTATTTCAATATATGGAATAAGGAGAATTTATATTACTTTTATACGTGACGAATAAGTATCAAACTTCATGAATGAATGAAATGAATGAAATTCATTCTACTTATATAGTTTTTCCGATAATGAAGGTAAATTGTTGGTATTTGTTGTAAATTGTTGGTTATTGGTTGGTAAATGTAAGGTAAAGGAAAGTTGTTCACGTGCTATCATACATTACAGTGTTGCTGTGACCATGAAAATTTGAAACATGTTTCCCCTGACCTTCTCTGGAGTCATATTTTACAATGATGATAATAAAAGAGATAACGGTTTGTAAGAAACACGAAGAATGATAAATTTACTTAAAATCTGTGAATGACGCTTACGAACTATGAATATTTTTGTAAGAAATGAGCCATTTATTACGAGTAAGAAATAAAACAGCACTCTCATAAAATAAGTGGAAAAGGTGATGATATTAGAATAAAACTTTTGGCTTTGTACCTACAAGGGTGGCCTGAAAAGTTTCCGACCTAACTAAGATACAAGATTTTTTTTCTGAAATTTTCTGAATCGGAAACTTTTCAGACCACCCACGAATTAAGTATCTAAAACATTTTTATCAACCAGTAGCGTTGAAGTCTTTGGAACTGTAACTTAAATCGATCCAGTCTTAACTATGTCTCCATACATGAAATAATTAAAGGGAGGAAGAATATTTACATCATCTCCATATTTTTTCAGTGTACGCGTAATAAATTGTGACAAGAAATTAAAGCAATGAGTGGAAATAATTCGAGAGTGTATCGAGAAATCTTTGGATTTATTTTTAAGCTTCCCTGTGAAATACGCCGTGGAATTGCCCTCGTGGAATTGCTAACAAGAAATTTGACGGACTGTCACGTGAAGGGCATTTAAAACGGATTGTCGCGATCGCTGCGGCATAAATCGATTGATGTGGCGTGTCCCGAATGTTTTCACGAAATAAGATGGGTTTTAGAATTCTGCCCCTCTTTTCCCCCACCCCCGCCCCACCCCACGAGATAATTGCTTTTGATCAATTGCTACGACTCCAGTGTGTATATCAAGAAGGAATTCAATAGCGATCATCATTCTAACTGGAGTGATTTCACATACTCCGTGCCGACTGACTGAAAAAGCATTGACAGGGTTGGGAGTTAAACGTTCCCTTCGTTTACGCAAGAAATTAAAACGTGTACCTCGTTTCCACATTTAAGAGATTCGTGGTTATTTACGAAAATATAAAAATTCTCCAAACTGTATTTTATCAGATGCATTTAGGGGAGTTGTGTTTTTTTCACCTGTGCTGGGATTTCCTCTCACATTTCACATTATTTATTGCTCTCGACTCGCAATTTTTTTCGTCCAATATCTTCATTTGCCTTTTTACTCGTCGTACAATAAATTCGCCGGAGGGTGCGGGCTCGACAGAGCATAAAAGCACCCGCCGTGGAAGCAAGCGAATGCGAAGTTTCCCTCCGCCGTATCAACGAAAGGGAGGTGGAGGAGGAGAAAGTCCAGGAAGCGATACGAATCGACCCTAAGAGCTGCCGGGCACGACCGAGAAAAGAATTATTAAAAATTATGCATGAGGCATATGAGAGGCCGCCTGTTTTTAGTTTTTACGCGCGGGAATATGAAAATGCCTCGGGGAAGTTTAAACGGTCCCTTTTCACCCGCACCGATTGCAGTCTTTGTCCTCCCACGTGGATTTCCTTCGACAAAAGACTCGCCAAAGTGGGGGGCCAACTTTTTCATTCACCTCTCACTTTCTCTCCATTCCTTTTAATTATTTTCTGTTTCTTTCCCCCCTACCTATCCTCTCTCCCTCCCTCTCCTTCCTCCCTCTCCTCCTTCCCTGGACCCTATTCCTTTCTCCCTCCCCACCCCCTCATGCACAAAAACCACCTCATTCCTCCCCCTGAAATAAGTGAAATCGTTTCTTTTCATTCGCAAACTTTGACCTTTTGAAAATTAATCTAATTCACCCGCGAGTTTCTACCTGATTCGAATGATTAAAAAAAAAGACAGTACGTGATATCCATTAATGCAGGTTTATTTCCTTTGAAATGGATCCCCAAACATCCTTTTTAACTTGCATTTAAATTAAAAATTACGTAGCGAATAGCTGAAATACTCAAAATTAAAGGCAAAAATTGACTATTCTTTGGTTTCTAATGAACCAAACACCCAACCCGTGAATGACAACACCTAGGAGTGAAATAAAATATGTAAATAACATGTAAATTCAAACTTCGAAATTTTGTGGGGGGATTATTGCATTTATTTTTTTACAAAAATTTACGACCAAGGGCGGAGAATTTACGACCCAGTCTTGAAATCAATATAAAAAAATCTCCAGGTGTTGATAATAATATCAGTTGAGCTAAAGTAAAATTTTTTCAAAAAGGGATATTGAGTGAGCTTAGAAATTGGAATTTTTGCCCGTTTTGTAAACCCAGAACGCTTCAGTATTATTTTGTTTCTTGTTAAATCTGTTACATTAATGAATTCTTTAGGAATTATGCCCCAAAATAAAATATCTTTTATGCACGAGGGACGAGGCTGAAAGAATGATTTGTTTTGACTTTTGAGAAATTCTAAGGGATCAATTTATTTCCATGTTCCCTCATAGTGTCCCTCTATTTTTCTCCCTTACCTTACCTAGACTCTCTGCGAAACGCACATCACCTCCATAATCATTTTCATTTAAATGTATTATTATGCCGATAAACTGTCTAGTTGTGTAGTCAATGAAATCTAGAGCTTCCAAATTCCCAAAACTATTCAAATGAAAATGTGAAAAAATATCTAGGAGGAGAATCAAATCTTTAAATTCATTCCTTAATAGAGTTTTAAGTGCGAGCCAGGACCCACCATCATATAAGTGAAACGAATACACTGAACGTATAAAATATATTTTCATATACAGCCAATACATGCAGCACTTAAACGTTATATAATCAATATGTATCTCAAGCAGCAGTAAAATTTAGTGCATGCAATCCAGAAACAATATTATAGAATATATACTAACAATTGTCTTCATATCGATAAAAAAATGAAAGATGCTTCTTTTAGTTTTTAAACCATTCTAGTAAGTAAACAGCCAATGAGCAACACAACCATCGACCATGCACAATGGCACACATGTAACAAAAATTACGTAACTCACAGACGAGAATATTAAATTTGACTTTGAATTCGTTTTAAATAAAAAAACAATATTTTTTAATCATTCTAGAGAAGTATTTTCTACCTATGTATCTTATTTACGAGTAAGGAGTTCACAATTCTGAATAAGATTCATGTTTTACCGAGATGAATCGACTCTAAAGTTTATGACTCCTGGGAAATCATCGAATTAAAACGCTGTCACATGCATGCTAAGCTACGAATCTAACAATGCTAAGAATCGAATGCTCTCGTCACTGAACACTTTAGACCCCTAAATAAAACCGGAAGACATTGGGAAATAGGACATTGGAAATGTTAGGTTCGTGCTTTAAGTTTAATCGACCACCGGAAAATGCCGGTCAAGCTCTCTTCAGTGGTCGATTTTCTCTCTCTTACGGTTGATAATTGAATGAAAAAGTTATTAATAGACCTAAAAGAAACACTTTCTAATGTATCACGCATTCAGCTGAAAAGCTCCTTTACAAAAAGGTGAATGGGTAGAAAAAAGTCTGGAAGCTATAAGGAAGGAAAATTAAAACCGGGGAGAAGTATATTCATATTAGACTACAATTTAGAGATATGCTTGTCTTAAAGTAAGTGGTGACATGATAGTTGATAAAATTTTATAAATCTTTAAGAGGGAAATGCGAAGTATATTTCGTTTTCCACTTTTGGTGATTCCTTTGAACTTCCGCTGACCGAAGTTACACGGTTTGTTGGCTATATATATCATAAAATGGAATGTAAATCACATTATCAAATAAGGGAATTATTATTTTCTGTACAATAAGTGCAACTAGATTTAGCTGATGGATTATACAATTATATAATTTATATAGGTGTACAGGATGTCGTCGCCATAGAGATGTACAAAATGATACATGACAATAGAACGATTCGCATGCATCAAGTATAAAAACACTTCACTTGCCCATGACTCGTTTTCCACGTGAGAGCATTCTCTTGACTGTTCACATTATTTGCGGTGACATTTGAAATTAGGATGGCAGGCATACACAAGCTAATCAATTCGTTAATATTCCCCTGCCCGCAGTCTTAACTCCCTAAGCAATTCAGTGAAACGGACGGTTTCCCCATGTCATTACCATGAGGTTAATTCTTTCCACCGCGGCTTAATTAACCCAAAACCAGTAATATCCATAATATAGTTACTCATGGAAGAGGAGGTTTGAATTGAGGCAGAGATTGGTGAAATGTGTAAACCGTTGTTGATTATCAAATGAAATTTCATTATCCGAAGCAAACAGTATTCGAGAGCTCTCGTCTCTCCCCGCCAGAGGACAGCAGACTTCCCGTGCTAACCTCACTCGCCCTTGGAATAATTCTCCTTTTACACAACACACAACTTTCACTAAGAGCTATTGCGAGTTTGACTTAAAAAAAAGAGAAAGTTTTCTCCCCAACATTTCGTAATATGGGTCATTTTTCAATTATAAAGCCAATACCTGTTCCGCAATAAAATTTACATTTAAATTTATCTATTTAAAGTGAAAGTCTAGATCAACAAATTTGGATATTAAATCCGCTTATAATACGAATGAGACTTCATCTGCCATTGATTAAAGAACAATTGATATTTATCCAGTTTTTAAAATTATAGTCTTATAAGCTCCTATCACTGATTATTCATACCTTAAGAAATAAAACTGAATCCCATTGGGGTAATAAGGCAAGGTGGATGGAATAAAGGCTGACATGAGGTATGTGATATTGAAGGTTTCATTGCAGGACAGGGTTTTACGTTATGCCATGTTGGGTGAGGCGTAGAAATGGTACACTGGTTAGTCTGCGTGTAATTCAATGTCTATCTTAACCGGTAGCTTACCACAGTAAATATTAAAATAAATCTAACGATGAAAAAAGTAAAGAGGACGAGAGGGTAGATAAACAAATAGATACTAAGTATTATGGGGGAAGAGAGGGAATTGTTGGGACAAATCCAAAGGATGCAGGACAGATGGATGCAAAGCATTTTGCAAGGCGATGGAATGTTGAAACTGCAATTGAGGGCTGTCGTTAGTCTATGTGTCTACCCTAATGAACGCGTATACTAAACATTTGAAGTTGCAGACCAACAATTAGCAGCATAGTGATGACCATTTTAGGAAACCTACTCTATCTTAAATGTTAGAATACCAAGGCAAGAATTATGCAGTATAACCTGTCTGACCCAGAATCTACATTTAAACGGAAATCTGTCAAATCCAGAAAAATGTATGCATATAGTTGTCAAATGATCGTTTTATTCTCAAATAAGCCCCTCTGTACTGAGAAATACTATAATCAAGGACGAAAACACTCAACGTAGCTTGTATTGCATTTTTTTCAAGTGTATAGCAGTCGATAAAATTGTAAATAAATTTTCAGTCAAAAATTTGTCAGCTCGCCTTTTCAATGTTGAATTTTACATTTTAATGCTTAGTGTGATCGTAAAGTCAATTTTACTTTTTTAAATGATACCTTCTTCTAACATGTTAAATTTTTAGGGTGTACTGTTAAATTTAAAAAACAATAGTAATGTCTTTCATGTTTTCAATTTTCTCTAGGACATACCCATTGCTTCATTATGCTAAAATGGTAAATCTGCATATCCCGGATGACATTCCGCGGTTCTTATAAACCCACCATTGGCAAATTTTATTGCATTTACAAATGTTTCTTGGACGAGGCAACCATGGACTTTCTCTTCCCATCTCCCTTCCTAATTGATGTCTAACCTAACCATAGAGTACAAGAGATTAATCACCGAAAAAAGTTACATCGAATTTCTCCTTTGTAAAAAGTTAACCTTGAGGGAATTAATTACCAGAGCAGCCCGAGATCTCTACGATCAGTAAAATATTTCATGAAAAGTTTCAATGAACGTTGGGCTGCGGACAGGAGACGAGGAGATCGACCGAATCGGAGGGGCCGATTGAACGGATCTTAACGAGACAGCGTATGAGTGTTTCAATCGCAGTTTTGCATGTCACCTGGAATGATGCCCAAGAAATAAAAATGGAAAGCCTTCCTCAGTTCTGAACAATGTAATTACGATGGATAAAAGCGCAGAAGGTTTCGGTGGAGAAGCCTGCCAAAAAAAAATGAAATAGACCCCGCCTTTTTCCGTAATCCTTTCTCGCTGCTGCAGAGCGCATAGCCATGAATGGCGATGTTCATCGACTCTCTCTCTCTTTTTCCCTCCCTGACGAAAGGGAAAAAAAATGAAATGGACAAAAAAAGGCGTGTACCTTTCAAAAGGACAATTTAAACGGGCACGTTTACTAAGCTTCCCGATGCCGACGCAAGCGCACAAGATGTTGATCAAGTGAAACAAAAGAATAAAGCATCAATTTTCGATCGGCATTGGAATACACATCCGGGGAGAGCGAATCTCAAACAATTGTGTCTGTTTCGGCGAAAAAAGTTGGAAAAAACTAGAACGGCTGGATTCACTCGTTACTGAGAGAACAAAATTGGAGGACGCGATAGGGAGTCGCGTGTATTATTGCTCTCGAGGGCAGCCAACAAGTCTGGATGGGAAATGTTGACTGACCCGGTATACATAAAAAACAGCAATTAAACCACCGCAACCAACGTAAAACCTGGTGGGGTAAATATCCCTATCTTATTCTTGTATTGGTGGAAGTTTCCCGGCAAAGATAGTATAAATAATTACCCTATCATTTTCATGATATTCCACTTTCATAAACGTTATATACATGTTTAAGTATTAACATACGATAGGAGATCTTTAGGAAAGAACATATGGTCTCTTTCCTCCTTTCGGTTACCTTTTGTGAGTGGAAAAATATGGTTACTACCCGTAGGATCGTAATCGCTAAATAATTTGTATAAATTGTCTCGTGATTTTTTTTACGTTTATCCGTGTTAAATTTTTATTTTGCAGGCATTGGGAATGTACAGTATACAATAAACCACAGTTAAAATAAATCTTGCTCACATAATTATTTAGACAATAGGGGAAAATTCGATACTGTTCAAGCAATACATTCACTAACTATTTTATTGTTTCTCTTACAATTACATAGCGTTTTAAATGAGCTACGTAGATTTTGATTTTATATCGTGGATTATTCAATAAATACCAAGTTGTATGAAAAAGGATGCATTATCCACAAGCCTGTGAATGATACCGTCAAACATGCGCTTATGTATCCTTATGGGAGAGTAATAAATTTTTAAAATATAAGGCAATTACATATTCGTTCAGGTCAAAAAATGACTAATTCTGTAAATATAAATAGTTTGACGAAGATTGACTGCCGATTAAAGATGATTTTCATAGTATGGAAGTATATTCTGACATACACTCATCGTTGAAAGCCCATGAGTTTGCCAGCATTGCTGAGTGAATTGGAAATTCATAACGATATATGATAATCAATAGAAATAGAACAAAGATTGTAAGGTTTTCCAGAAAGAGAAAGGGTAAGTTACACATTAAAGTAGGACGGCAAAACTAGAGCAGGCGAATGAGTTTATGTATCTCGGAAGTGTTTTGGACGAAAATCATCAAAGTAGCAGGGACATAAAGAGAATAATAGTGTTAGGCAAAGATGATTTCACAAAGAGGAGGGAATTGATGGCAGGGACGTTGAGTAAGGATGTAAGAAAAGGTTCGTTAATAATTTGATATAGAGCGCAGCTAGAGAATTAAGCAATTGTTAGGCACAAAATTGAACAATATGAGATACATTGAAATACAATATGAATATACAAAACAAATATCATCAATAACTTTGCAAAGGGAGCAGAGGAGAAGTAAAGATGAAATATATATTATGATCTCTGCAAAATATTTTCATGATTGTGTAGAGTTATTTTTCAATCCATTATAACAATATCAGTCGTTACTGTCCTGAAAAATTTTTGCATTTCTTGAAAAGACGTAATTTCATCATTATTTGTTTACAGGAAGTAAAAATTCCAATCACTTTTCAATATGTCTTTGGTTTTCCTTTTGCATGTTGCATTCAAGAAAGTGACCTTGGATTTAAATTTGTATTTTTCTAAGGATTCTCTCGAGAATTGAATATACTATAATATCCTTCATTCAGTACGCCTGCAATCTTCCCGCTACTATGATAAACATAAAAGCTAAATAAAACTAGTAATATTAATAAAATATGCATTTATGCTTAGTTTATTTCGGAATTAGTTTTATACTACGCCCGGAGACTTAGCCAAAAAATGTAACCAATACCAATATGCTTGAGTGAAACAACATCTCGCTCCATTGGTGTTCTAAATGACTTTGTTTCAAGTGTTGGACACATGAGTTACGTGAGTGCGAGATGAAATTAAGTGAAACTTCATTTCTACAATTTAATCTCCGAGTGTGTAATATTTTTCACAGTGGAAAGGTTTGTTTTTAAATGCCATTTTTTAATTAGGAAAGCAGATTTATGAAACTATATTACATAACCGATGTTTTATGATCAAAGCGCATGGAACTCCGGTGTAGGCATTAGTCACTTCAGGGTGAGTTTAGCACAATTATATTGCTCAATTCCCTGAAAATTTCATGTTGAATAAATTGTCAGAATACTAGATACAATTTTCAACGTGATGAAAATGTAGTGAACCATCGTGCGAGAAATACAGATTAAAACTATTAGTAAAATCAGGTACGTATGACCCTGAATTATATATGGTTCCATAAGAGACACTTTATACATAAAAGGAAGGGCAGTTTCTTTCCAATTGAATACATAAAAACAAATATAAACAATAAGTATGTAGAAAACCATCCCAGCAATAGTTTTAGTTGAATTAAAATAACACGGGGACAATCAGGTCAATATAAAAGTATCCATTTCTAAACAATTACATTGAAAATTGTAGAATTGAAGGTACTTATTAAATATCTGTCTGGCTTGAACGAGTTTAGAACATCCTTACCGAGAAATTACTTCCCCAAGTCTAAGTTTTACTAAGTACCGAAGTTTCCCATTTTTTCAAATATTGATAGATTGATGAATATTGATAAGTACGCATGTTTGACCTCAATGAGCTCAAGTTACGTTTTATTAGTACAGCAAGATGGTGGTATCGTTCAATGCATATGGTTCGTTCGCCACTAGAGTGATAAGCGTTTTCAAAACGTTATTTTATGTACAATAACTGTATAATCATCTGTTTTCTCCACATTCATCAGGACTGACTACTGAATTTAGAAGTGAATTCAGTCAGTTACGCATATGAGGATGTCGTTATAGATGAGAAAAATCTGTGCTTGGCAGAGCAGTAGTTCACATAAGGCCAAACGTTTTGTGATAACGAACCAAAGAAGGCTCGGTCGTGGGCTATCGCCGATTTTATGAAGGACAAATGAATTCCTACAGAAGCATTCTCAGCGATTTTAGAATCATGGTCAGGGATATTATGTTGAAAAGTGGTAGAAGTTTCTCATTCTATTTGAAAGTAATTGAAAAATAAACAACTCGGCTTTTCCACATTGAAAATTTTTCATTCACTAACTAGGTTTCGGTATGGTATAACATCATCAGGTTGCTTTTTCATTTCAAAATTTTCTATGTGGAAAAGCCATACTGTTTATTTTTCAATTACAATATAAGGATTTTCCACCAAGTCACGCCAGAAACTGTTTTATTCATCAAATGCAAGTAACTTGGCCTAAAAAAAATTGGGAGACTTTATAACTTATATTCATCTTGTATGATAAGATCTCCTACACGGAGTCGTTATAGCCTATAGAAATAGGCTATAGCAGAGATAAAAATATATTTCCTAATGACTTCGTGCATATCCGCTAAGAGTACTGAGGGGCAGTATAGAAGCAAACATTTGGAAAATTTAACATAGGAGTTAACAGTTATGTATTCCATGAATGTAAACAGTTATTTTTTTAGTTAATTTTGAATTCTAACGTGGATTTTGGAAAAGATATGAAAAGGTAGAGATGATGTTTGATGTTAAAAATTAGTTTTCTTGGTAAAATTTAAATAATCAAATTCATGATCGTTTGGGTAGTGTGGTAGAGTAGAGAGGAAAGCGTACAAGACATTTCCAAAATTAATGTCATTGGCTGTAATTGGGGGAGAAAAGGGATGAGGAGTACTGCATAAAGCACAGTGACCGCTGATCAGATATATTAAGGAAGTGATACATTGACGGTACATATCACGACGAATAAAATCGTACCCGCAGAATGGCCAAAGTTTAGTGCAGTTGACAGCATTGAATTCATTCCACTGAGTTACGCCTGAGACAACAAAGCCAGCGCGTTTTCGTTAATTCATTAAAGGCCTTTATAATGCAATTTGTTGAAGGAGCATTCTCGCGACAAATAAAAAAAAGAAACCTTTTGCGGTCGGGGGAAAAATTATTTACCCCACACTCATTGTTTGCACGGAGAGCAATAAGAGCAATCCTACCAGTCGCAGGGGGATTCTGAGCTGAGAAACACTGCCCACCGGGTCAAAGAGCGAAGGGGAGTCCATAGAATCGCCTGCTTACAGTGCACGTCCGAACGATACCCGCCTCTTCCCTCTCTTACACCTCCTTCTCCACCCTTAACCCACACCAGCCTTGTCCGAGGTTCACCCCGTGGCGGCGGAGGCATGGATCATCGCGGGTCGCCTTCCGGTCCACGGACGGTGACAAAGGGCGCGCCGGCCGAAAGCCAAAAGGATGAGAGTATAGGGGAGGTGCAAAGGGTAGGGAGGAGAGGGGAAACGGCCACGTTGGAGGAGGCGGGAGGAATTGAGGAAAAGGGTGGGGGGGATGACGGGTCAGAAAAAGGGTCGGGACGCTTTATTTGTGAGAACCCGGGGCCCCGTCGCCCCCCAGACGCCAATAAACCCTTCGCCATGGGCAAGTTGGTGGAAACAGCTCCCCCTGAATGAAACTTAATACGTTACATTTGATTGCTGCTTTAAGAGAGGTAAAAGTTTATTCTTGAGTTGGAATCCAACCTACCGCGCCAACTCATGTCTACAAGCAAAAAAGGTCAGCACTGACATTATTTCGCTTCAACATTGGACGTGGACGTAGAGCCAGATCTGACGCGTAGAGGAAATGACTACTTCACACTCTGAGAACGGGTAGTTTATAAATGCTCAGTGAAAAACTCAAAAAATAATGGAGTCATATTATTTGATGAAAGAAAACACTTTGCTTTTCCACATAGAATTTTATTTCCATATTTTACGTGGAAAACCAAAGTTCCTTCTTTCATCATGAAGAATTTCCATCATGTTGCGTCTGAAACTGCGTCATTTATATAATTTTTATATTTAAGATTAATTCATTGATTTTAATTTTAACTGCCTGGTTATTCAACTTAAAAATCTATATAAAATACAAAAGAAAATTTTCGATCGAATGGTCCCAGGTGTCTCTACGCAACAATAAGGGATTCAATGTGAATATAATTCAGGATTTTCCGTGAGATGAGAGGACAAGGTGGGGAAAGAACGCGGAGAGAGGTTAAAATACTCCATGTAGGTAATCAAATGGGTAAAACGAAGGTAAACTCCCAGGATTCGTTTGGGGAGGGGGTTGGTGGAGTGAGTTTTGGTGGAAATCGGGAATGAAGACTTTAGATAGTGGGGCATATTAGACGGGAAAATATTACTCAGGACTTCAAAATTATTACATGGTAATAAAATTCTCATACTGTTTTATAACAATTCAGCTTTCTTCCTTCGACATAAATATGTATCACTTGTGGGATAAAATCAGGTACATGCATGCCATCCAGCAAACGTTCAGCAAATACACATAATTATCATACTTCTGAAAACATTGAAAACTTCTCAAATATCGGATTTAAAATTACGCCTACCCTCGCCATGATAAACATAATTAGAATTATCAATTTTACACGTCAATAAATAAACACACCTTTGTCGAAATCATTAAAAAGTCTTTAGAATTTTACATGTATGTCAAGATTATTATTAGGAAAATTATTGTTAGTCTATCATTTAGGTTGGTTTACGATAGTGAAAAATTTAACACCCTTACATTTCTTAGCCCCGACATACAAAACGCTACCTGACACGCCACACTATAATGAACCTTTCTTCAATTTTACAATTACAATACCTTTTTTCAATTCATACATTCTCTCTTCATCCCTTTTGACATTCCCATCCTTTTCCTTCCCTCACATCTCGTACCTTTAACTGTTCAATGAAAGTACTCTGCATCTTCCTTTACTGTCTATTAATTTTTCGTTTCTTTTCCTTTACGTCCATTTCACCTTTTCCAGCCTTCTTTACATATGTATCTAAAAAGCCTTGCAACTATGCCAATTATTTTGCTTTCACGACCGCGGTTCAGTGCTGCAAAAATGGCGTTCCATATTAGTTTTTAGTAATCTTTTCTGAACATCCTTATTCAACATTCCCACCATCAACTTCCTTCCTCTTTTGAAAGCTTCTTTTCCTAACACAATTCTTCCGCGGATGTCCGGGCTACTTTGACCATATTTATTCAAAACATTTCCAAGATAATTAATCATTTCTACCTGCTCTAGATTGTACCCTCCAATTTTAAGGTTAAATTCAAGATTCTTCCCAAAAATATTTGCTTATGCCATCTTCCTTTTTTACAAAAAAATTCAGTTTATCCTGTCCTTGTATGTTTCAACTTGATTGTTCCATGTGTATCCTAGGAGGGTTTCGTAACGAATGGGAACTATTTACTTGACTTAGTTGTGAGAGGGTAAGCGAAAGATAAGTTGAGAGAGGATTGCTTTCAACCATGTTGAGGCAATAATATGCCCAAAATTTTTTCACTAGCCGCTACGAGAAGCAAGATATCATTCGGTCCAATCAAAAACTCAGCTTCAAATGAGGGGAGAGCATTAAAGGGATGGGGAATTCAGTAACTGCAACAAATTAGCGAATCACAATTGTGGCTGGAATAATGGGGTATGATTGCGTCAATGATGGTACTTTTATGGAACCGAGTAGAAAAGTGTTTTTAATTCGAAACGGAGATTCTTCATTCTTAAATTTTAACTAATTAGCATTCATTCCGACTGTGAAACTGATTGTAGAATGGAGGAGATTCATTAAGGTCAAAAACTAGTTGAGTTACCTTTCAGTTCCCGCCCACCAACTACGTAATTGAATTAAGAGGAACCACTTGATGTAATTGAATCTGAGGAATGTTCAACTAAAACAATGGGAATGAAAGTAATCATTTCCTCTTAATCTGAAAACGTGTAAATTACGATCATAATCGAAATTTCGGCCATTTGGCCGTGATGCGTTTGAAAACGAATTTACATAGTTCAAGGCGGTTTTGAGATCTTAAAATAGAAAGATTCCAAATATTCCGGAAAAATATTTTCCCTGCTTCAAAATACCTTGAAGGTGGATGCGAAGAAATTTAATTTTAAATAAGCTCAGGTAAACTTTACAAAACTACCCGCCGCGCACTGTGTTGACTATGCATAATACATTTCACTCAGTTTTGGATAGGTGATCAACGGATCAGCCCTGTTTGCACAATGCGGTTTTTTTCGGAATAATGTGTTTATTCATTTAAAAATATAAATTTTTAACACCTAACCTAATAGAAAAACCATATTTCAGAGTTTATGAAAACATTATCAGTCTCAGCACTACATTTGAGCAACCGACAGCAAATAAAAGTTCAATAAAACTTCGATAGATTCGATTAATTAATTGTACCGAAATGAGTTGCTGCTCTTTAATTTAATTACTTTTGTTTGGTAGTGTACCGTTTAAAGTAAGTTTTGGACAGATATAAACAACACTATTACGATTTATAGCTTCACTTAACAAGGCGCAACTTGAAAACTCACACTATAATTAATCATTCTTCAATTCCGAATACAATCTACCTGCCGTCATTCCGTCCAGCATTCTTAACTTTTCTTCCTTTTCCTCATCTGCTTAACGGTCTACCCTCTATTATAATCTTCAACATTCCACCACCATTCTCAAAATGCCTTTACCTTTCCTTTCAAGTACTTTCTCACTTGTGTTCCTTTCTGTCCACTTCACCTTTTTCACCCTTTTCCACACCCACATCTCAAAAGCCTCCAATCTACAACCGTCATCTTGTTTCAACGACAACATTTCCGCGCCGTAAACGACCACGCTCCGTAACAAAGTTTTAACTGTCTGAACTTCCTTTCTCAAAAGTCTCTGTCATCATCTACTTCCTCTTTGTGGAAGCCTCCAAACCCTGCTAAAATATTTCTTAAACCTTCTTTGCTCCAACAATAGTTTTTCCCCTCCTAGTTTAGCTTAGCAATTCACTTTATCGAAAACTTATATTGTTGGGTATTCTACTTATTTTTACATCATTATGTATTCCATTTATTTTTATATACTTAGGTATTCCAGTCTATAATGTACGATTTAGATGAACCCGATACAAGTCTAAACCCGATACATGTATAAAAACCGATACATGTCTAAGGCTCGCCTAATTAGATAAACCTGGAGACCCCAAACTAGAACAAACCCTTCATTAAATCCTTACAATTTTAATTTGCATTCATTCCGTAAAATATGCCTACCTGGGGATCGGGATGGTGCGGTAGCTAACGTACATGCCTCCCATCGAGAGAGCCCGGGTTCAAATCCTGGAGACAACAAATCTTTTAGTCGTATTCTGATCACTACTTAAGGTGATTTGTGGAGAGCACTTTGAGTGAGCACGAAGTCCGTCGGATGGGATGTTAAACTGCGGACCCCTTGGTGCCTTTCGACCAAAGTAAGCTAATGCCGACGCCGGGTTTCTCCCCACCCTTCCTTTCCCATCCATATTTAATGGTGCAAATGACCTTTGGTCGCCTCCCCAAAAAAATCACAACTAATATGCTTACCTTATTACTACCCGTCTTGCCTGCCAAACGTTCTCCCCTCTTTGTCTGCAACATTTCATTGCAATCATTTCCTCTGCATCCACTTCTCCTGCCATTTTTGGAATTCTCCTAACAACACTCTAATCTCCCCCAAGAAATCTAGTTCTTCCTCATTTGTTTTTCCCATCTGGTTAATTCAACTTTGTTCTTGTTCAACGTCTGTGCTTTGTTCAGTATAAATTACATTTATGTTTGATACATATTGCACATTTGATTTTAAAAGCATAAAGTACCACCAGTTTAATTCAACCTAATTTTTCTCCCATTAAGAAAATGTAACACTTCTTTCCATTAAATGAGTGCGACTATTCTTTATATATTTTAAGGTTTGAATTTTGTAAATCTTCCTAAAAGATCCAACTGAAAAGTTAGGATTTAATAATTACATCTGATGAATAAAATAACAGAAAATTTGGACTTGGGTGAATAAAAATCGTAATAAATAAAATTATAAAGATGATGATGGGCTGTTGAAAATTACCATTCGACAAAATGCAAGATGAAGAGAAAATGTTCAGAGAGAACTGAACACAGAGAAGTATCTTTACACTGAAAATTTTAGCATAATAAACCTAACCACTGATTTTGATAGCCTTGACATATATTATTAAAGTGATAAAAAATATTTTTTAATTTTTCTACAGCTCTCTTTCACTTTTAGAATTCACGTCTATGCGTAAAAATGCTTTTGATGCTGAAATTACAATGTGCAACGCTATAAAATAATTTAAGTTCATCTACAATTTGTATACGCCTGTACAAAATTAATACAAATGATTCACTCAGTAATTTATTAATTGATTGAACACATGGAAATTTAATTAATTCAATGCCATGATGTTATGATATGAAAAAAGATATATTTGGAGTTCGTTAGATATTTCTATCGATACATTTCACCTTAATAAATAATAATACCATATAAAATCTACATAAAAACTTCTTTTGTGTAGGATAATTATCACACGCAAAACATATAGCTAGAAATACTTTATCAAGCCAAATAGATTATTGCTTATTTGAATTTTTTATTATAGGCTTCTTTGAGCTTCTCTTTAGAGTTCATTGATATTTATGAAAGATAAGAACGATCTCAAACAAACCCATGATGCAAACTTATCGTTTTTTTTTCATCGTCCCCGGCGTACCTTTCTGCTTTAGCAGTTGTCATTTTTATTTTGAATTGTAACCATATTTTCCGTAGTGCAATGATGAATCTACATAATGCTCTCATGCGGTGAAATTAAACACCACAACCACTCATTTTGTTAGAGAAATAGTTTTCAGCTGAAAAACACCAAATATTCCAAATGGAAATATTCATATTTATGTTAAAGTTACAGATACGCCCGTACGTAAGATTCATCAAAACGATGGAGTTGTGAGTGCTTTAAAACTCATATCAAACCCAAACTTTTCATCTCACACAAAGGAAAGTAACCAATTACAGCACTCCTTTCTCTCCCAGACCTTGTTATATTGGATTACCACCGCAATCAGCATCCTGTCAAGTTTTGACTTCATTCTTGGCTACGGCATGACTACTACAAACAGAGCAATTTGAGGAGGTAGACCTTTAGAATAAATGTGCATAAATTCGACTTCCCGCAACTCGTGAACACAAAATAAAAAAATGCATGAAACCTGTCTGGCACATAGCATTTTAAAGTCTACCAAAGAACTAGAAGTAACTGCATCTCTAATTTTTAATGATCAGCGCAAAAACTGTAGGCAATTGGATTCTAAATATAGAGTTAAAAATAAAATAAAATTGTGATTATTTGATAGAGGGATATCAGGATTTAAGTTTTTTTCGTAAAAATGTGTAATTATACACCTTGCAACATTTTGTGATATTTTTTACCAGCTTAGCCCTGATGTCAGGCTTACACATAATTTGGTTAGCAGGAACAGAAGTAATTTATATCAGTTTCGGATATCCTGCAATTTTTATTTCTTTCTTCCATCAAAATATTTGTAAATACTAAGGTGAGATGCAATAAAAAGACCTCTAATGAAAATAATGGTACGGTGGATGAACCAACCACCTCGAAAAGGCCATCTTTGAAAGAACCGCATCAGACTGAATATCTTTAAGCAGAGCGTTTTACAAAATTTCATTCCCATAAACAGCGCAGTATTTTAGGTATTGCATTAGAAATATTATTTTTCATTCACAAAGGTTACTTATTTTCTGTGTAAATATTTTATAGCAAATTTAATGCTTAATGATTTGCTTGCCCAATTCTATAGTGCTAGTAAGCATTTGCAGGACCCGAAATGTTACTACTTACATTATGCAATTTTTCCGAACGACTAGCATTCACTCTTGATTTATCCAGATATATACTGATAGGTAAGAGGTGTTCTGAAAATTAAATTAAACTATTTTATGATTTCATATCGACTACTATTTTTTAAACAGAAACGGCAGAGTTGTTGTTGCGAGATGTCTACAATGCATCGAATTGAATTGCTATACCATGCATTTTGGAAGCGCGGTTTTACAACGTCGTTTTTATATCGTATTATTTCCGGGCTTTGAAATCCCATCTAAAAGCAATCAGTTTTATCAAAAACTATTCACTCGGATTCAACTCGACTATTCGTGTATACAAGTGTCTTAAAAATGCAAGCTGCTTCGAGGTTCAGTTGCAAACTTTTTCGCGTCACGGATAACCGAGATATCTCCTGAATGGGCCAGAGTTCACAACTTGCATTCACATTTAAATAGAGAAAGCGGTTTTTCCTCTTCATTTTTTTTCTAAACGCACAACGATCTACACATTTTTTTTATCCATTCATTTCACGAAGCGGTTCCCTCCCATATATTCAGCGACTTTCACGTAGGTTCAAAACAAAAGGCTCCCCGATGAAATGGCAAGAGGTGAAAAACAGCAATATCAAGATATAATAGTAAACTTCATTTTATGAGGGAGCTTTTCGGGGCATTGACTACTGAAAATTAATGGAAGTAATATATCAAATGCAGCCCGCTAAGTCGGAAGGAAATAAATCTATATTTCCCCAAAAATGATAATATTCCTAAATTCCTATAATTTAACATCTCTAATACATCTATGATGAAAAATAAGTAGGTATAAAAATATAATAATTAAATTACAGAATTTCAATATAAATACGGCAAAATATGAAAACTAGATTTACCATTAACATTAAATGCAATATTTTATTGATAGATTGCTGGAGTGGTTGTGAACTTTAATCAAATCTTATGGACGCAACGGCAAGATAAAAATAATCTTCACTGTTTATATGGCATCGCGTTTGTTAGGATTTCAACTTACTTCTTGACAAGAACGGAAACCTAAAGGCGAACTGCAAGAATAAAGCCAAAAGAGATGAAATGAGAAGAGTACGAAGACCACACACACTCGAAAGCCTTGAGGGAAAGTTTGACTGAATGACAATTTTATCCCCTTTTCTAAAGACGTCTTCTCTCAAATGTTTTGCGATAAAAGTTCTTACCTAGATATACCCTAGTAAGAGGTACCCAATTCTTCGAAAAGAGTGGTTAAACTCCACCAACAAACTCCAAAGAAAGGGATGAAGGTAACAGACAAATGCGTCTCTGTGGAGAAGTCACTTCTTATCAGTCGATCGCTTGAAAGCTCAGACTCCACAACTCTTCTTTCTTAGATCCGAAGTGAGAAGTCAGCCGCTGAATTTTTTCTATAATGAATTTCGGAAGCGCCATAACTTTCAGTGAAAGCTTCAGTAAGATATTAAATCAGAAATTTTCGTAGATAACGCATTCCCATTACTGAAAAATTGGTTCCACTGCAAAGGTAGTGATACCTGAACCTCAGTAACTATACGTGATTAACCCGAAATGTATTAATCCCTCACTTTAAGTAGGAAGAAAAAGTTGATGCTGAACAACTTAATTGGCGATGGCATGTTGAAACCTGGGATAGGCGGGAGAATATTTCCTACAATAATTAAACTAGAGGATATGAACCAGAGCAAGTGGATGTTTACAAACTAATTTTTTAATTTAGCGATAGTTTACAAACTAATTTTAGTTTTAATCCACTCAGCCCTATAACTTTTGGGGAAGAACTTGTATCCTAGCTTGGCAGTGTTTTAGTCTAAGATGGTCATAGTAATAGGTACATAGAATAATTTCGTTTCACGCTCTCGTGAGGAGGAGAAAGTTAATGATATGGACATTGATTAAGGGTGGGAAGAAAATATTAGCGGAAACAATAGTTATGAGCGTAGCTTGTAAGATGCCGAAACGTGTTTTTTGAAGCAGAATGATAGGCGTAGGTAGATTGGAGGCTTTTGACATTTACATGTATGGGGAATTTTTGGGAAAAATCAAAACGAGGCAAGAAAAGTGGATGCGTATTACATTGATTGACAACAGATCGCTGAAGACCAGAATGGTTTGGAAAATGTTAGTCAAGCAAGGTTGGGGAGGAAAATATAGGCGAGTTGGACATTTTGGAGGGAAGAAGGAATATTGCCGAATTAAAGAAGGATTCATTGCAACATAGAGTGGTCGCCTTTTTCTGCTTTAGGTGGAGTTTAGAAATAGATTACCCGTCTTTGTATCCATCCAAGGAATCTATTAAGTTAAGGTGCTTTAAACTTCCCTATTTACCGTTTCTCACAAAATTTGGTCGAAGATCTTGGCGTCCCATTTCGTAAGAATTGGGTACATACTTCATATGGTGCTATTCTTCGCAATGAATAGTGTACGAGTATAAGCAGGTTTTTAAATCTGAATTTAGTACCGAGAGTTGGGAATGTTTGTAAGATGGATATCTCACTTTTTGCCTCACTTAAATAATTTCTGGACTAAATGGAACTCACTTAGTAAATGACTCCGAATAGTAAGAAAACACTACGTTTAAAGGAAACTAGATTATTACCCATTAGCCCAAATGAAGAACGCTCTGAGGACTTCTCTTTTTCTACATTTTGGATAAAGTTTTCTATTTAGATTTCCTTGCACTGCCGTAAAAGATCCTCTCAATGAAAATGAAGTACGTTTCTAGCAACATGAACCACCGCATTTCTTCTCGAGTCAAAGTAAATTTAATCCCCTATTTTCTCTCCGCAGGGTCTACCTAACCATTGTATAAAATAAGATCATCTTCGTTCGACATATCAATTACCGTTGATAAGCATAAATCGGAAGTGGTACACGGTGCGTGTTCCCGCCGATTCTAGAGTACCCGGGGCAAGCGGAACACCATTCATCAAGTGTCACACGAGCGTACGCCGCGCTTCGTGGGTCGTCATCCCATCCCACCGTAAAAAGGGGGCGCCCTAATCTCAGTCCCATGTCCCCACGGTCCTCGACCGAGCCCCATTTTTCTGATCGGTTTGCGGTATCCCACGACCCCACCACACCCCTTCCCGCCCGAAAAACAAGAGAGGTAAAGAATTCGTCGGTCCGGTCCAGAGAGGAAGAGAGCGGTGGAAAGTCCGGGAAAACTTCCCTCTCGGACCTCTCTCCCTTACCCTCGCCGGAACTCTGCCCTTTGCCGGACAAAATACAGACACACGCATTACGTATTTCTGCGGGCATTAATCTTCCGGGAGGTGGCGCGGAGGTAAGGCTGTCCCTTTGCCGCGGGGATTGTGTCTGGGATGGTGGGGCAGAGGGATGGGGGTAAGGGGAATTGAAGGCTCTTGCCCTCCGAGGGGAAGTTAGGAAAGCGGGTGGTGGGAGTGGGTCAGGGGGGGGGTGGACTAGGATAGGTGCAGTCCGGAAGGGTCCACGAAGGACCATTTACGACGGGTGAGTTGACTTTTCGAGGGCTCGGGGGGACAGGGTACGGTGAGGAGAGAGGGTGGGGCGTCAGTCGAGGGGGTGGAGGTTGTAGGAGGAGGACTTGGGTGCCTGGGATGGAAGCCACTCGACCGACGGCTCGAAAAGCCAGCCGACGATGAAATTGCTTCGAGGACGCCATACGTTTCTGCCCTCCTCCCCGCCCTTTTTTCACCCAAGCCTCCCTCAGACCACCCCTTTCTCCACCCTCTTACCCCACCACCCCCTGCCACAACATCATCTCTTCGTCCCAACCAACGTTTTTATTTGTACATATTTTTTCATACCAGTGTATTTTGCAACTCGCTGCCGGCTTCCTCGTCTTGCGCCCATGTGTATTTCCATGCAGGCGTATCCCGACCCTATTTTCCGTCGGGCATCCTGTGACGCGTCACGGAGCTCGACGGAAAAAAAAATATCTTCATAATTGTGTATTTTTTTCAAGGGAAATTCTTTTCGGGAAAGTGTTATGATAATTCCCTTGCACTTGGAGGTGCAATTGTTTTTCAGAGCTGTATGTCGCCACACTCAACTCTGTTTCCTTGATTTTATTTAAGTTCTTCGATGGAAGAACTTTAACGTAACTTAAGAATAACCTCCGCGAATTGTTTTATTTCAAATTTTTGTCAATTTGCTCCTCCCGAGGTGGTTCTGTCTCGTGAAAAACGAACATTTTTCAAAACTTCAATTTTTAATTTTTTTTAAATTGATTTAATTTTTGTCTGTTTATCCACGCCCCTCGATCTTATTTTTATTATCATCATGTATGCTCAGCTTTATCAGCTATGGTTTATTTTCGTGATGAACTCTTTGCCCATTTTCCACGATTATTTTGGAAGCTCACTAGCTACCATATACATCTGGCGAATTGCATTAAATTCATCTCTTTAATCTTAAAACAAGTTTTTTATTGATTGAGTTATTTATTTAACGTTAAACTTCTATTCCTCCGTTACTCTGACATGGGACGTCTTCCTCACATTTCTTCTGCTGCACTAAAGGTTGCTTATGTCTGGTAGGTGTATTCGAATGAAATTTATCTTTTTTGATTACTTTTATCCTGTATTAACATTCGTATCTTATAATGCAACCATTTCAGAGAGTAAAAATCATTCGCCTTGACCGGGATTCGAACCCGGATCCCTCGATGGGATCCGGGTTCGAATCCCGGTCAAGGCGAATGATTTTTACTCTCTGAAATGGTTGCATTATAATGCACACATAGCGGGTGACTCAGTTAAAGTTACTGTTACAGTTTCTTGAAATTCGTATCTTAGTCAAATTTTCACATGTGCTTTTAATACTCTGTTGCATTCTCTATTATTTTTACTCCATTAGATTATAAATCAAGTTATTTCATTCTTTTAACTTTTTGGTTCAGCTCAATATTTTGGGTGTTTGTAATTGTCTTCAATATGCAAGTATATATAATGTATATAATGTTTAGGGGTTAGGTAGAACAAGGGACTATTAAGTCTCAATCTTGCTCGAATGAGGCCACCAAATAAATGTCAATATTGTATTTCCCGCTATGCCTGATTATAGCGTTAGAGTAATAGGAACATAAAGAAGAAGAATTGCGTTACGCAAAGAAGCTTTCACAAAGAGGAGGGAATTGATGACAGGAACGTTAAGTAAGGATGATAGGAAAAGACTCCTTGTAACTTCGATAAAGAGCTTGGTTTTTAGAAGGGCGGAAAAATGGCCGTTGAAGCAGGTTGATAGGTGTAGATTAGAGGTTTTTGAAGTGAGAGTAAGGAGGTGGATTGAGAGATAAACTGAACGGAAAAGAAAAACAACCAAAGAACTTACTAGGCATAATGTGGGAGGAGAGAGAGGAGGAGTTGGCAGAGGGGATGAAGAACATTTTGAAGGAGAAGGAGTGTTAGAGTATGACACGGAGGGGAAAATATTATACAAGTGGAGAAGAAGGAAAAACAGGATAGCAATGTTTGACGGAATAAAGGCAGGTAGAACATGAGTGGAGTTGAAGGGTTTATCACATATTTAATAGAGATAATGTTGCCTTTTGGTCGAGGCTGATCTACGAGGGTCATCCGGAAAGTAGTACCCGTTCGTGCCGCATGAAGTGCTGACGACGCGAGTAGCCGCTGGACGAGGTCAGATAGCTTCAGTGGCTTGTCTGCCTTCTCTGAGCCAAGTTGCGTGACGCTAGCATTGCCTGTGTTGTTTCTGTGATTGTTTACAATGTTTAAAAAAATTGAGAACGCCGCCAGTTGTGAAGTGAGGGCAGTGATTAAATTCCTCAATGCAAGAAACGTTCGCCCATGTGATATTCATCGCCAATTAAAGGAGGTGTATGGAGACAATGTAATGGACGAGTCGTCTGTTCGGCGGTGGTGTCGCAACTTCAACATGGGGAGGGGGAACACACACGACGATGAGCGTTCGGGGAGACCGTCTGTCATTACAGACCAACTGGTGAGCTCAGTTGACGAATTCGTGAGGAACGATCGGCGCGTCACAATTGATGACATCTGTGAGCATTTTCCCAATGTTTCTCGAACAATTGTTCATGAAATTGTTAAACACCATCTGCATTATGCAAAAATTTGTGCAAGATGGGTCCCTCGCATGCTTACAGATGAGCACAAAACCAAGCGTATGGCTGCAGCACTGACGTTTTTGGGACGTTATTCTGATGAAGGAGACTCTTTCTTGACTCGCATAATTACTGGTGACGAAACATGGGTTTGTTATGCATCACCTGAGAGTAAACGACAGTCAATGGAGTGGCATCATGCTCATTCACCAAACAAACCAAAAAAAATTCAAGACAGTTCTGTCCACCAGGAAACTCATGGCAACCATTTTCTGGGATCGACGAGGTGTATTGCTTATTGATTTTATGGCCCGTGGAGACACTATTAATGCCAATGCGTATTGTGAAACATTAAAGAAATTACGGCGGGCAATACAAAATCGGCGGCGAGGTCTATTGTCTACTGGTGTCATTCTCGTTCATGACAATGCCAGGCCTCATGCAGCTGGGATAACACAAAAACTTTTGCAGCAATTCAAATGGGAAACTTTCGACCATCCACCGTATAGCCCGGACTTGGCCCCTTCAGATTTTCATCTCTTTACAAAGCTTAAAGACTTTTTGGCAGGAAAAAGATTTGACAGCGATGAAGAACTTAAAGAAGGAGTGACCCTGTATCTCAATGAGCTGGCGGCGAAGGACTATGCAGCAGGAATACAGAAACTTGTCACACGTTATGACAAATGCCTTAATTTGCTTGGAGATTATGTTGAGAAGTAGTTTAAAGTATCCTCTTTCAAATAAAATTTTTTATGTTTGTTAATATTTACTTTTGTGTCTTTAATTCACGAACGGGTACTACTTTCCGGATGACCCTCGTATGTAGGAGTTCTCAGTTTGTGTCCATCTAAAACCTACCTAAACGATGCATTGTCAACTAATCATAATGCCTGGTAATTTTACCACAAATTATTATACCTGCTATTGTTATACATTTCTCCTAGGTACTCTTTAAAACAACTTAGAATTTATTTTAATTTGGCCTAGTTGGATGTTTTGCTTCAAGTATTTTTTGTGGTAGCATTGCAAAAAATCAACGCTTTGTTACCCGTTTCAATCGAGGTATTTTATTACAGATGATCCGATCTCTGCGACTGTTAGCCTATTTATTTCAACTTAGTAATTAACAAAATATGAACAACAAAAAAAGTAATGCATGAAGATAAAGTCGAGTTTATTGGCCTTGGTTTTCACTGCATATGTGACAACATTAGTTGTTATCATCATGTAAACTGCAAAAACAAAAAAAATAATGTCATGAGTCGAAAGCAGTTAGTACTACCATTTAATGGAACAAGTAATATTAGCTACTTAAGAGGCAAATTGTTTTTGGAAAATTTTTTTATTTCCGGCACAACCGAAAAAAACCAAACGTTTTCCGTTCATTTTGCTTCCTTAAGCAGTCATTCGCCTTTGAATTTAAGATAAGGTGGAGGATGCGTCTGGATTTATGCGGTGAATTTTGAATTTTTCGGGCGTAGGCAAGCGAAGCAAGAATTTGGTTTTTCACTAGAGATATTAAGGGCGCCTTTGGAAAGTGATGCCCTTTTTTCTTTGAGGGTAGGAAATCATGTCAAAGGTCGCGAATTTCATGAAAACTGCTTCCAACCTTTCGCATGACTCTTCGAGTCCTTGAGAGGGGCGTGGTGGATATTTTTGCGAAAACCTCGATGAATGGAGTTTTGGCTGTCAAACATACCTGATATGCACTAAAGGAAACCTTTCCGGTGAGTTCTCTCTCGTTCGTATTCTCATGAGGATTTTTCGGAATCATTATCATTCGATGCACGTTGTCGAAGCGACCCATTGACATGAGCCAAGCGAAAAAATATTTTTTGGTAACAGCTTAGGGAACTGCTTACAGGGAACAACTTAGGGAACTGTATAACTCTTGCTACCTACACTATCTGAAGAGCGGCAATTTTTCACCAAAAAGGTCACCGTCTCCTTTGAAAAAAGGGTAAACCATTTTTACGCATCATATTGAAACTTTTCTCTCTCCAGTCAAATTATATTAATCTTAGACGTTAGCAAAAATATTTCCCTGATCATCCAACTAATTAATTTTTTTATCTCCAAGGATATTGACGACCTTTAGGAATAAAATCAGTGCACGACAGTCCCATTAATGTTTACAAGTTGTAAGACTACATCCAAAGCGGCAAACAACATTGATTTTCGACAGTTTCACTGGATAGCCGTAAGGCAATGTCCCTTTCCATACACATAAATATAAAACAAAAGGTTTATGCTATCTTTTTGGTTTTCTGAGTCACCTTGATAGAAGAAAAATTTTCTTGGATCACGCTTAAAGTACAAACGATAACGATAGCGGATGAGTAAAAGTTTCCGTGGATGATTCTCGTGACATCCGTTGTTATATTAGTAAAATCGTAAAAAGTCATGTTTTTCAATAAGTACATTATTTTTATCTTAGCATATTTTTCTATTCACTAATTAATGGAAACAAAATTCTCCATGTACATTCTAGGCACTCATTATACATTTTGGTTTTAATTTTTCTCTTCGTGTTCCTCGTCCTTGAAAATTTGTTGAGCACACATGTAGTAACACAAAGCATATAATTTAGTTACGTTCCGGTTAATATTGCGCCGGAAACACGGCATTCCTCGGCCACATATGTCTCGCGGACCATGGGTTGGACCACGGTTGGTACTCGAGTGTGGTAAAACCTATCGTACTGCAATTATTTACCGAAAATTATTAGAAGTTTCTTTCCACTAAGAATATGAAATATTCCCACGAAGTGATGTATGACTCTGTTAAAGCTTAAGCATCGATAAAATGAGGAAAATACCGTTGAATCAAATGGAATTAGTAATTAAGCAAGTATGTGAGTCATCCTCCCGGTGTGCTTTGTGTCGATTAACATGTTCCATTTTAGAGATTGAGAGCAGCTATTTTAAGAAGCACTTCGGTATAAAATATTCTTCCATGCAAACTGAAATATTTCAGAACTATATGCTCATACAAAAGTTTATTTTAATGACCACAATAGGAAAACCTTCGGGGAGAATTGTAATTTTTCTCTTTATTTTAACACTTCAGCCAAGCGAGTTATATTGGCCATATTGGGTCATATTGGTCATAAGGGTCATATTGGGTGGCAATGGAATATTTTGGACTACTTTAGAGGAGGTGATATTGTTTAAATGAGGAGGAGGGAAGAAAAGATTACGGTCTTGGTACTTTTTCACACAAAGCAGAAGGTACGAGCAGTTGGAGAATGGTGAATTGTAGCGCAGAGCGGTTTGATGTTCTGAATTATCTTAGGAAAAGAAGCTGAGGTTCACCAAATTAACACCTTGATCGGATTATTACTCTTATATATTCTTGCTTAATTCATATTATAATGTATGTCTGGCGAAGGTAATTCATCTCCATCCACGAAAGCTGCCGCAAACGCGTGCGGCGGGTGATATTCGGGCTCCAGCCATTTCTGCAAGGGATACTATAAATAAGAATATATGTACGCACGCGTACTCACACATTTACATTCCTGTCTATGTCATGCATCATACAAAAACGAATGTGTTCAATTAGGGCTTCATACTTTATTTTTTCGTATGAAAAATATTCAAGTGCTTATTTTTGATTATGTAAAGACTGCCTAACGCCCGAGTGGAGAACGAGTGCTTAAATTTTTTTTAAAGGCATCTCTCTATATCTCTTTTTTTATCCTGGTTTTAGAATTCCGTCAATGTAACGCGGAGCTATAATAATTCCCTCGGTGTCACTCGTAAACTTGGGTGTTCTATACATCTCTCCCTAAGCCTTTCACTCGACTACTCTTGTCGTGACTCAAGGGGCTCTCAAACTAATACATTTTCTTCGTCGTAATTTTTCGTCCCTTCAGGCTAACACCTTTCTCCAAGCAATTTTCAAATTGAGCGGATATCCCGGGAACTCATTCCAATTGCTCCATTAACTTTTCCTCCCATGGTTCCAAAATACTTGCCCCGTATTTCAAATTCAATCAGACCCAAAGCGTAGTAACACTTTTCTCATGATTTTTCATTACATTTCGTACAACCCGTCTACTGAAGCCTAAGCCTAGCATCTCTGTATATAACCCGCATATGCTTCTGAAGCGTGTGTCCTGACAAGTATGAGTGTAGCACCAAAGTATTTGACCTGTTCTGGGTTTCTTTTTTCAAGTTCTTTTATTTGTTACTCATATATGAAGCCTCTCAATGCCAGAAAGTTTTGGTTTAGCTTATTAGAAGTATTTTTTCGATACACTTTTAGCAGGACGTTAATGAGCTGAATAATTTATTTTAAACAAAAATATTTAGAAAAATAATAAATGTAGATACATTTTTTGAGAAAAAAATAAATAAAATCTATTTTATTTATTTTAAAAACTGAAAGATTATGATGGAATCCAAGATAAAAAAACGTTAGGTTATGAGTGAGATCTTGCAAGACAAAATAGTTCACCGCATCTGTAGTCTCTCAAAGGAACGCTGACTTTTGATCCCATAAATTACATTCAATCGATCGGGAAGAGGAAAGGGACACGGTCAACAAATAGATTGCCAACCAACTCCTCTTCTTTAAGAGGCTTTGCCATCGCGCGACACCTGCACTCCAGATGATGCCTTTCAAAACCAGACATTTTTATTTTAGCTTATATGACGTGTTTTTACCAGGGTCTTCTATCATTATGAAGTTAAGGTTCTAAATAATTGATTCCCACCCGAAATTGGAATGAAATAAATTTACCCTGGATGAATATTTCGAGAAATAAAATTAAATAAAAATTTAATAACTTAACTCTAATAAATGAAGTCGTTGTTCCCACCAGCAGATATAAAGCCATCATTTACACCTAATCCCCTCACATATTTACAAATTTTAATATACGTACATTGGCTACCGTGAAGCCAATATCGATCCTGACACACGAGAGGGAATGAAATTAATTGTTTTATTGGCTTATAATACCGCGCTCGCGATGTATTGCTATCGCGCGGATACTGGCGCTTTGTTTGGGGTGGTCTTCTCCCCTACCCTACCGTTACTCTTCTTTCGCCCGCATGCCATGCTTCATCAAGCTTAACCGCATTCCTCTCAAATCTTTTGTGTTTGTAATAGGTATGTATATGCCTCATATGTTTAGGAATGAAACTGCTGCTATTCCGGCCACTTAACGAGATGATAGATGAAACGGTGGGTGAGTGAGAGAAAGGGAGGAGGACAGAGAGGCGAGTCACCGAGCTTAGTATTGCGTAATGGGAACTTAACTTTTTTGCCGCAACGCTCGAGGGTGCTAACGGTGGGAAAAAAAGAGAAAGCGGGCGGAACGGGCAACTACTTCTGTGGAATGTTGGGGAAGTATGGGGTCCTCAATCCGCTATATAAAATTCTCCCACCAAATTGAACCGGGGGGCTCCCATTGGGAGGATATCATTTTGCTCTTGTTTAACTTTGTCCAATGAATCACCGACGTGATGGCCGACGAGGCACCCGTTCTCCTGTTTTCTGAATAGAATCTCTGGAATTCCTTTCAGTGATTCCATAACGCGGCAAAGTAAAAACTCCCGGTCCACGATCGTGGGGTAATGCGAATTCGCACGTGGAGCTTCCATTTTATCGTCTCATCCGTGCATAATGGCATACTATAGTTTGTAAGTGGGACAGAGTAATACAAAATATTCCCTATATTGAAAATAAACGTCAATTTCGGTGAAAAATGCAGCATTGTGCCACAAATAATCGGGGTGAGTCAATAAATTAAGTCAGTGATATATTAATTTTCAAAATCAGACCATCATTCAAGATGTAAATTAATGTTGTAGAGAGTTTATTTTAGTTTATACACAATAGATGCCTCAGCTTATGGATTTAAGCAATATTTTAGAGTGAAATAGGCAAAATAGCGTGGAGACTAGGAGA
This sequence comes from Hetaerina titia, assembly GCA_037158775.1. Classification (NCBI taxonomy): domain Eukaryota; kingdom Metazoa; phylum Arthropoda; class Insecta; order Odonata; family Calopterygidae; genus Hetaerina; species Hetaerina titia. The sequence goes on from CM073777.1 coordinate 32,314,382, forward strand.
AGAATCGCTTAGCAAAATAAGCATTTAAAGGAAAGGGTTGATGGCAGGTACACAAAATAAAGATATTGAACAAAAGATTGGCATAAGCTTTAACATAAAGCGTAGTGCTTAATGGATTTGAAATGTGATCTTTGAGGTAAGAAGATTGCTTTGAGATGTTGGTAAGGCGGAGACTAGAGAGACAGTCGGACGGAGAAGAAGAATAAGAAAGAAGTAGTTAATATGACGGACTAAGAGAAGTTGTAGCTGGGGAAATCAGAAGAACGCAAAAAGAAGAATTTATTGTCATTCAGAGTATCTCGTTGTTTTATGTTAGTCAATAATCTATGAATTTATCTAAAACCCAAATATAACGGTAAACAACAATTAAATTTGAAAATAAAACAGCTTGGCTTTTAAACTTAAAATTTTTTATTCTCACGACCTAGGTTTCGTTATGGTATAACATCATCAGGTGAAAATGCAAGTCAAGCATAGAATGTATACATATCTCTGGGGAGAGGGGAAGATAAGACAAGATAAGTAGGTCGTGAGAATAAAAAAAATTAAGTGGAAAAGCCAAGTTGTTTAATTTTAAAATGCCAATTAAATTTTCGTAAAAATTTCCACGAAATGGTGTCGATGAAAATATTTCTACTCGAAATTCCATGCACGCATTATATTTGGAACACAACCTATTTTCCGGCGTTCCGTCGGATACTCAATAAAGATTACGGTGGTCATAATCCGAAAGAAGCCCGAATAGGAGAAAAAATTGCACTTCATTCAATTAAGTCGACTGGAATTCTATTGTATGGAAATACGGATGAAAACCCGAATAGAATAGGCGACCATTAATACTAATAACAATGCATATAGTTTGGGAACAGTGCTTCCAAGCGTCATCCAATTCATGTAATAAATGAACGTTTATCTTTCAAGCAATTGGAGTTCACCCGCTCAAAGGAAAATTTTTATTATTATCTTCCTCCGTTGGAAGAATGCGAAACGTCTCCTCCGCAAAGAAGGGTGCATGGATGGTGAGCTGATGATGCTACAGGGCAGAGCCAACAGCGACACAATCAAGTCTTTGGGAGTCATTTAGGCGAAACAATGAAAGAGACAAGACAGGAAAGTTCATTTCGCTTGGGACTCCCAGCGGATTGAACAGGCGGGTTTTACCTTTTCGTCGGTGTCAAACGAACGCCGATTTGCTCCATTCATCGACTGAGGAAGGGCAGGCAGGTGATGGGAGTGTGGTAGGTGTCAGTCAGTCACGTTTCTCGCCTCTTTTCCGCACCAGGTGAAGCGAGCGGGAGGGTTTAGAGGGAAAAGGGGGACGCCAAATGAATACGTCCCTCACGAAATGACGCGGTAGATGTCGGTCTCACTCTGGCGAAAAAAATATAGTGAGTGCTCTAGGGAAGACAATAAGAAAAAACAACTGCGGAGCGTTTCCTACGCGCGGCGAACCCGTCAAGCGCCTCGCTGCCTTCGGGATCTTCCACGCCGCCCAATTGCACACCCCAGAGAAAACAAAAGAAGCGCGGTGGTTTTCGGCGCGGGACCGGGGAAAAAAGCTACGAGAGTGTGCAGTGAATTCTCCTGGGCGAGGCGGATTTTCCCAAAGCGACGTCGCGCACCGTTCGCTTTTTCAAACAGATGACGCCCGAAATACTCCTCTTCCCCCTCTCCCACCCTCGACCAACCCTCCGAGCAGGAAGCGCATTTGAATGTTTCGCGGCCGATTGGGAAGTACCGGGAGGTTCTTTGTGAGAACTCTGTAGCGCATGAGTCGCAAATATGTATAAGGTGGGCGAGAATTTCGAGGCAGGGCGCCGGAGGCAAATAATTCTCACCTCCGTCGTAAATTTTTAGCATCGTTCAGTCAGAAGTAAACGGTCAAAATGGCTCGCGATCGGCGGCTTTCGACGGATCTTCCAGAAGATTATGTTGGATACAAGCGCAAACTCATAAACTTTCCGATAAAATAAATCCCGATCCGAGTATGAAAATGGAAATGGCTAAAAGTCTCATTTGTTGGAAAAAATTTTAGACAAAGTTAAAATATTTCTGTCCTTGGGTTTTATCCATCATTTTGGTCAAAAAATATTCATTGATTAAATGAGCGAAAATCACACACGAAAAAAGAAGCAAATACAGTTAATAATATAATTCCTAAAAAGTGTTTTTTGTTTCCTTGTATGTTCGTGGTTCCCTACTTAAAAACGTAGAACATTTTCAAATGGAAGGATACAGTATTCCTGTGTTATCATCCTAATTTCATTAATGCCATAAATAAAGTTTTTATGCCTATGTAAGGAGTGATAGATGAGGTCAGATCTCATTCAACCAATATCTACTCTGCGTCATATAAAATATAATTTTTGTTGCAGGATCCTCCCGTGTCTTTCTTTATCCTCTTGCTTTACTTCCCCTGCTACCCTACACCCCTTTTTTCCTAGAAAACATGGAAAAAAATTTACCCAGTCTAAATATAGCTGATAAAATTTATGGGTATCACCCAGATTTAACTTGTCATACACCTGCCAGAAGCTGAACATCAAATAGACCACTTCCCCATATAACTAGTGCTCTTAAAGGCAGGATCTATCTATGTCAACGTAATAACTTGCCTTCATTTTCATATCCTTTACTAGAAATCCGGAGCTAAATCCACTGAAAATACAATACCTCAAAGCATTCTTGACTATATTTTTCCCTTAATCATTACGTGATTCCGCGCGGATAATATATTTGCTCACCCTATTTCCCGTGCCATTAACTTTTATTCCGTAGCTCAAACCCCTCATAGTCCTTTTGTAGGCTGTATTTTTATTATTAATTATAAGTCCAAGTACTTAGTTACTTGGAATTATAATTTTACCAAATAGTTCTTCCCTGTATCCTTTCCAACTCCGCTTGGCCGGTATCTTTCCTATTTCATTCCCAATGGTATTATACGTATTTCCATTGCTCCTACATATTTCATTTATTTTATTCAATTATTCATCATTGTATGCAAACACTTAAGTTTTAGGCCCTTTATATCATGTCATAAAAATGAGAATAACAATGGATATTTAAAAACTTACAAATCCTAGGCCGAGGAAAAGTTACCCAAACGGAAATTGAACCTCCATTGCCTCAGTTGAAGGGTACAGAATCTAGCCTCCAATTGAACCGGCGTTTTCCTTTTTACTTCATGACATACTTTTGTCTTTCAATAATATCTCCATTTTTCTCTCTCTAGTTTTTTATTCATATATGAAATATATAGATCCTTGTAAAATCTTTGCTTGAAGATAGACCAACCAGTGCTTATCACAGAACTTACGGTTTAAACTTACTATTCATTCAAATTCCCCTAGTTCCAGATTCAAACCAGGATCCTCCGATTTTTGGTCGAATACTTAATGCAGTTATCTTAAACCTGTGGTTCTGGACAAGGGGAACAGCCGTAAAACCCCCAGTTGGAACTTTAAAGATTCGGGGGAAATTAGGTAACACTAGTTAGCAAAGCGTATGTCAAATTGAAGTTTCTTTTTAATACAGTAGATGGAGTACAATAAAGTTTATCGAAAGTTACGGATACAAAGATATACAAGGGTGGTCTGAAAAGTTTCCGACCTAACAAAGATACAAGACATTTATTCTGATATTTTCTGAAATATTTTGAGGTTGGAAACTAATCAGACAACCTACGTATAATTTTGAATGCACCTTATGAGTTATTCTAGGTATCATGGAAAACGAGAAATAACATTCTGAATTATGATGAAAGGAAAGATTGGTGTGAAAAAATGCTAAGAACTACTGCCTAAAAGAGAACTGGAAGACGGGATGATCTGGGCAATATTTTGGATCCAATCTATTCCTACGAACCAATTGTTTCAGCCAAGAATGAGGACGAATTGTGCAAATGAGAATTGATTTAATTTTTCTCTTGTCTCAATTCAATTCAGATAGAGAGCCTCTCTTTTTCATTACAATTAATAGTGGAGACTATCGTGCGAGTAAAGCAATACCATTTTATTAAAAATTAGTTGATTCATTTCAGAAACGAATCCTGTGTAGCCTTATCGTTTGCACTTGAGGATTTCTTGGGAGTGAAGCAGTACGATATTATTCCAAAAGACTTGCAATATTTTTAGAGGAGAACGCTCGTCGGCTGTTGAATAGGTCTATGCCTGGGGTAGTATAAGGAATAATCTCCTTTCCACTTAAAATTGAACGGCTTGAGAGGAAGCTTTAATGAACTTTTTGGTGAAGTTTTTACTATTTTTTCACCGAGCATTATCTCCACTCTCCTGGCAGGTTTTCATTTATATATGTGTGAGTGCGTATATATATACATATTATATTCTTATATGTGTATATATTAATACGTAATTATACATAAAAATGTATTTGTGTGTGTGTATTTATATATCCTTCTTCAACATCATATGAACTCTTTAAACGAATTTGCTCATCACAACGATACTCTTTCCATGAATGATGGAAGAAAAAATGAACTTGCCAAATCGAGATGGAATATTACGGATATTTCGGCCCAACCACCCTTTACCCCTAATCCCCTTTCCACGGAAGCGAGACGGTTATAGGGCGAAGGGGGAGAATTTCCCCCAGTGCTGACCCCAAACCCTCCCATCACTCTCTCTCATCATTTTTGGAGTATGTGTGGTCGACTTTTTTTGGGTTTTCATCCCGCGGCCGAGATGGATGGATGAGAACGGTGACCGCAGTCATCCAATTCCTTTCCTCCACTACGATCCTGTCTACAGCACCGCGATACCGCGACGATTGGAGCACGTATGCTACCCGGGCCATTCCACATTTCTATGTCCGGGCATGGAATTAGAAAAGATATAAAGTGTATTGAATACTCGGAGAGAGTTTCAAAAACCGCTTGCGTACATAAGTGATTTCTAGCCAGAATTACGATGGAGATTCAAACGACTCTTTCATAAAGGAATATCAAATTAGCATAAGTCTTTGTAATTAGCATAGTATTCATTGTAATTAGCATAAGTATATGTAATAAGTATAAGTAGTACATGTATAAGTAATAATATATACATATTAATACAAGTAATAAGCCTTTATGTTAAAAATAAAGTGGTATAAGAAAAATACCTAAGATAATTTTAAAATTTAATTCCAAGCGTTATTCGTGGGACTTTTTTTCTAATTTCGTGTATTGACAGCTTTCACAATATTATAGCCTACAGGGTTCGTCCGGAAAATAAGTGTCTTGACAAATAAGTATTTTTTGACAAAGGGGGAGTCGTCCACTACGAATTTGTACCTGAACGACAAACTGTAAATGCTGCATTTTACGTCCAAGTGCTCGACAGGCTTCGAAAACGAGTCGCCCGCGTCCGGTCGGCGATCAAAAACATCTGGCGGCTGCATCACGACAATGCGCCGTCTCACGCCGCGCTTGTCGTGTCGGACTTCTTGGCTAAGCACGGCGTGGCAACGCTGCCGCATCCGCCCTACAGCCCGGACTTGGCACCACCGGACTTCTTTCTGTTCCCGAAGATAAAGAGGAGTTTGAAAGGAACGCGATACGGGACTTTGGACGCCGTCAAAGAGGCCGTGACGACGTGTCTTCGAGAGGTTCCCGATGATGCCTTCGCGGGAGCGTTCCAGAAATGGGAACGCCGCTGGAAGAAGAGTATCGACTCACAAGGGTCCTATTTTGAGGAATATTAGCTTAAGATATGTAAAAGTGTAATAATTTTTTTTTCCTGAGCTCAGTACACTTATTTTCCGGACGAACCCTGTATGTGACATGCTGTCCATGTCTCTCTTCACTAAAATTCGTAACAATATCAGTTTGTATACAAACGCTATGATATCACATAAGTAGACTGAATTGAAATTGATGCCTGGACAATACCATTGGTCGTTGATCACGTCATTTGTGCTCTTCTACGTTAGCATTGCTGCCATTTCATGCGCACCTCTCCTTTTCTGAGCAATATCTGCCCAGCCGTCACACTATGCCATTTTGGACATTTAGAAAGCGGGCAATTTGACATACAATGAGATTTGCTGACAGAAGCAATGATAGTTTCTCCTAGTAGGCTCCCCTATTTCAATTAGGTCAAACGGTCCCAGCCAGACGAAAGGTAGTACGCGCAGCGTCTGTTCCTCAGTGAGTCGACTACAAGGCGTTTGGGGAGGCTATTTGAGTGATGGTGTCAGGTTAAAAACTCACGTGAGGTGAGGAATGTAACCTGAAACCATTTAAGCTACTATCCCATGAGCTGATGATGGATCGGATTATTACAATGAATAGCGGCATCTACGTGACTCGGCCCGAGCGGTCGCGTGTCGTGAAAGGCAGCGGAAGAGGCGAAGCTTCCGCGGGCGTCATCTAATGAAAGCATTGCAAGGCGGAAGGAAAAACGACAGCACATGATACACTAAAGATAACCAAATTGGTTAAATAGAGACAAAATGAACAAGCTGAAGGCAGGAACATGAGTAATTATTACGTGAGAGATTGAGAATGACCATAGCTGTCGATGCACAAAAAAAAACGAGATTGAGAAATGAAATATAGACATTTTAGGTCTGTGCGAGGTGAGATGGAAGATTATCAGTGATTATTGGAATGACTAATATAGAGCCGAGGGGAAGGGGGCCAGCGAGTGGTGGTAATGTTAGTGAATAAAAAGGTTGGCTAATGCGTCGTTAACATAGGGCAAGCAACGGATTGAATATTGCTTGTAGAGATTAAAGCAAAACCGACGAATATGGTCATTGTTCAGGTACAATTCACTAAGCAATCATAAGGAGGAAGAAGTCAATAGAGTATATGATTAGTTAGAGGATATAAATGCGGGTGTTCCTGGAGAGAAAAATTTGATAGCAATAGGGAAGTGGAACGGGATGGTAGGCGAAGGAGGAGATGGTCCTTAGTTTGGAGACTACGATTTAGGAATAAGAAATGATCGTCGGGAGAAATATAACAAAGGAAGCTATGCTTGTATATGAGGAGTACAGAAAGAGAAATGATCCATTACCGCACGTAATTTTCAACTAATTACGTGTATGAAATGTTGAAAGAGGTATGTTAGAGGGTTGTGAATGATCAAGCTTTAGTTAGTTAATCAGTCAAGGAACTTCAGTCATTGATGAGCACATTAGAAAATAATGCGATAATATGACATACGAATCAATGTAAGGATAACACGTTTGATGAGAAATTCAAAGAACTGCGGGAGATATCGTGTAAGTAACTCGAACGTAGTAATCCGCTAGTGCTCATTTAAATGCATGGATTTGAAAGTGTAAAAATTATTCGCCGAGGTGAATCGCCAATCCCGGTCAACGCGAATGATTTTACTCTTTGAAATTATACCTTTGGAGGTAATCAGGCATCCAAACAGCAGGTAGGCTAAGAACAGACAACCAAGAACAGTTTAATTGGAAATATTTCAGACAAAGGTGTGTTCAGTAATAGCGGTTCAAGAGTTACAAGATTGAGGGGACCAATGAATGGGACTATAAATTAGTAGTATGTTAAGAATTGGCTCTAAAAATTTAGGAAAAAAATGGAACTTGGTTTTTTGGCTCTTAAACATAGTTGTTGAAGCAAAATAATGTCAATAAATGGAATGCTATGGAAATGTGGGTGAGGAGAAGGTAAAATGGACAGAAAGCAAAACGAGAAAGTGATTAACACAGGGGTGGGAGGGCATTACTTTTGAATAAATCTAAAAGAAGCAGGCAAGACGGATATGATAATTTAAATTGGCAATGAGATGTTGAAGACTGTGATGGAGGGGAGAACATTAAACAATCAAAGAAGGTTTGTAAAAGGGTTGGAATGTTGGACAAAATGAAGCGTATGGAATAGATGGTTTATTGTAGTGTCGGATGACAGTTTGTTTTTTGTAATGAGAGGCAAAGAAATGTGTCGCTGTAGCCTTGTTCAGTCTGTTTATCTAAACCTACCTTGAACGGCAAAATCTCTAAAATAATAATTATACATATTAACTCACATTTTCCACTACCTATTTTGCAATGTGACCGTGTCTTGGAAGTAACTTGGAACGACATACTATATATCTTATCTTAGTAACTCTAGTGGATTATTATTAGGCAATCTACCGGTTAAGGTAGGTTTTTGGATGGACACAACTATCAAAGAATTATTTTGTAAACTCTAGGGGATAAATGAACTGAAATTTGTCACGCATATTTAATCAAGTTTGACAGAATAAGAATTTGAAATGCGGAATTTGAATTTGAAGGGAATTTTGTCACAGATTTTTAAAATTTTAGCTCCATTTGGAAATCGACTTATTGAGTTGGTGAAACTTGCTCTTGATTTTGTGGGGTTGCACTTACTGCATGCCATATTCAAATTCTTGCGTTTGAGGTAAGATCTAGAAACATTAATTAAATAGTAGCTGAAATTACATTTTATGTTTTTACATTTTTTGCGAACCTAACTTGGAAATATAAGGATTTATTTTCAGACTCGATGTGTCAAAGATTTTTCAACATTTTGGTCTGAATGGCCATGGTAGCATTAACTTTTTTGTTTTCATTATTTGATTTAAAATAATATCTGTTTACAAAGTATGTGCGGAAGAATACAATTTTCGCAACGAATAGGTTCTAAATGAAATTGATCAAGTAACGTCCATAGACAACGTTTTTGGTTCAATTTACAATTTTAATTATTGTAAACGTTTTTCTCTGTTTCTTTCTATCTTCTTGGCAAGTAGGTAGATTTGATGGGCAGTTATACCATATTAATAAATACAAAATGAAGGTTTTGAATGCGTATTCGATGAAATGCGTAGTCACCCTTCAGCAAACCTATGCAGATGCATCAAAACAGTTGCAATACGCCATTCAGTTTTGACATCATACTGTGATGCTCCGATTTGAATATTAAACTCCATTTCAGTGGGAATGAAAATCAACATAAACGCGGTATGAGAGAATTAAACGTGAAAGTAATGAAATGAAAAGTCATTTTGCTTGATACAATGAAAATAAAAACATTTCCAATATGCGTTCCTTAGGTTTCCATGCAACGCGATCCCTGCATGTGTATACTACACTACTTTAAATGTCTACCTATTTTATTATTATTTCGAAGATTTTGTGGAAAAATATTCGAACAATGGTTGAAATCATTTTAATACTATTCACAATTTAAATGGCTTGAAAATAAAATTAACGAAAAAATCGATATAGGATGAGGGTTTGATGAAATATGAAGTCATCTTTCAGTCAATTTACAAACAATAATCAACTGGTAATATACGGATTTTACATCGTAATATGACGTTTTAATTTGAATATCACATGGCATTACCTGCCCATTCAAATTCAAATTAATAGTCTGCCCTGACGAAATTGTCCCCGCAGGAAAGAGTGAGGTGGAAAATGTTTCATAATATGTGGCAAACTGAACATTAAAAAAAATCTAAGCCTCCCGCCAGTCATCAGCAAACATGGTGCGTGCCAAAATACAAAAGCGACACATTAATTCAATGAAAAGTCACCATAAACGACCCAGGAGAAACACTTTAAATACTTTCATACTCGTATTTATCTAAATACCTTTCTTTTTCTCTTCGATAGGGTCATCTTGAGACCAGGTCCCAAAGTCCTTCCCCATTGTTCTTTTCTTTTACTCCAGTACTTCGTCACCTTTCCCTTACGCCTCTTTTTATCTTCCTTCGGATTACTTTTTCGGCCTATATCTTTCTCTATTCTTTGTTCAAATTCTTCAAGTTTCAACAGTTTATCCCTAAAGGTCTTTTCTTTTATCACCTCTTCTTTCATGTAGTTTCTTTCCAAGCCTTCCCATACTCCTTAAAGATGCTGCTACCTTCTTTCTTCCCAAGATATTGGAAGATGTGATCTGTCTAAATAATTTTATTTCATGGATTTATCATTCTAAATGGTCACCTAAATCATCTTCCAAAATTATCTTGTTTAAGAGTAAACTAACAATTTAAGCAATGGCAGCCGTCAAAGGTTTTAGTATATTTTACTCTTTGAAAAATTACCTCGACGTGGAAGACAACGGGGCACTCGTATTTGGAGACTGGTTGGACCAAATACATTCAATTGAAATGGAATTCGTATCATGCGTGTATAATTTTTTTAAATAATTTAAACTGTCAAATGAATAACGGAAAGCGTAATTTAACAGTTTTTCGTGCATAGAAATATATAAAAACCGTCTAGACTTTAAGAAAACAGTCTTGTTAGTAATAAAGAATTCGGAGGAGATATTAAAGCGACTACAGTTCATGTTATTAACGTCTATTTTTACCTCTATTAGTGATGAGGGTAAACTATGACCCCGTTCTTACTCTGGAGCCTTCCAGGTCTTCAAAAAAATCGAAGAGTAATTACGCCACTTCTCTGGGGCGGGTAATTAAAAACTTTCATGATGACAAGGATCCATCCATTTTTTTTAAAGGGATTCGAAAGCAACCGAGGCACTGCCCGAAATTAGTTCCTCCACCAAAAAGATCAAAAGGCGAGCGCCTCGCGTGAGAAGGAGTCTCTTTCAAGGCGCCTCGGATTTCCATCCCGGTCGGCCCGCCGGTCCGTGGCGGGCACACAAATACCGAGGCGAAGGAACACACGGGTAAGAGCGCACGCGCGGGGAGGAGAGGGAGGGAGCGGGACGTGGATAATTCAATTACGCGCCCCAACCGCGGACGTCGCCTTTCACACGGGCCGGGCCCACCCCCCTTACCCCTTCAGCCCTCCCCCCGTGATTTTTTTCTCCCACTAGCGAATCACTGATGCCTCTCCTACCACCTCCCAAAATCCCGTGCGAATTCATGTCGGAAGGAGAACGAGGTGATGGTGTAAGGAATGCTTGGGAGAGACGGCGTCGGCCTTATCGGGGGACCTTTGGAATGGAAGAGCACGACCCCCGGGGGACAAGACCGATTCTTCTCACCTACCATCCACCCTCCCCCGTGTTCTCGTCTGCCCCTTCCCACCATCTGTGGGTCTAAGAAAGAGGGAACGACAAGGATGGAGTATGAACGAGCACACTCTCCAGATAAATAATAATAGTCTGTGTAAACACAGATAAATAATGTTATGGTCCCCATCAGTGGTAGAATCAAGTGTAAGTAGACATGGTATAAACCCCATGAAATATATTTGGCTTTAAAGAATTTTTTAATGTCAAAATTAGCATTATTTATTTTAAGAACAATTTCATATTTAATGGAGTGGCACGTTATTGTGTCTATTCAAAATCCACCTTCAACGGTAACTTCCAATAATGATAATATAATTTATATATCCGGCAATAATTTTGGACAAATTCGGCTCCAAAAGCAAAAAGTGATTTACTTCTGGGTGCATTTCGGCCTTTAAAATAGTTTGGTCATGTTTTTCACTTGTATAATTTTAAACTTTCTTTTCTGATAAAAACATTTAAGCTGTAAATTTGTGTCTGCTCAAATATGAAAATGCCCCTTTCTCCTTTTGGAACTTTCTATATCCTCTACTTTTTTGTCGGAGAATCAAAAAATCAATACACAAGACACATATAGAAAAGACGCATCGAGGAGCCAGAGAAGTATTTTAATATTCAGGCCATGAGGCTACAACCAAAATAAGAAATTGACGATAGAGTATGAATAGAATAATAGAGTATAAGATAGAACACGTAGAGTATGCGGAAATGCAAACAAAGCTCTCTATCAGAAGATCTAATTACACGCAATAACCTTTATTATTATCAGCTCAGGCTTAAAACAACAGTTCATTAAAACACACATAAATATTATCTCCCTACGGCGATATGAGAAGCAGAGAAAAGATACTTGAGAGCGATGGAAATTTGGTCCAACAGCCGAAGAATAATAAATTTATTAACAGTGGTTTACTAGATTAGGATAGACTTTTGGTGTTCTCTGCCACTACACTCTACTGTGCTCCTATACTAACACTACAAAATATGCTTAAGCCCAGACTACAATTGCAACAACTCGTTTATTAGCTCTTCATACCATCTACTTCCCTTCATTTCAAAGAGCTTATTATTCTTCTCCTTCCACATCAATTGCCCCGCATTCTCCCCCATATCACCGTTTTCAGAACCTCGTTGCCACCCACTATACCCTGCAACCGCTTTTTCTACCTCTTTTGTATTACTTCTAATAACTGTCTGTCTCCTACTATTATCCCTAGACATTTATTGCTGGTTTTTATCCCTTTCCATCAATTTATTTCATTCTTCCCCACAAAGACATCTCAAAAGCCTCAAATCTAGGCGTACCCTCTACTCTAAATAACCAGATTTCAGAACCATAGAATATAACTCTCCAAAAAACGAGTCTTTTTTTTGTATATTTACTTGAGGTGCCTGCCATTAAATTCCATATTCTTTGTAAACTCTAACTTCACTCGCGCTATTTTTCTTTTTATGCACCTATTACCCTGACAAAAATCCTCAAAAACACTTCTTGCATCAGTAAACTTCTCAATGTGCTCTAATTTATGACCCCTATCGTTTATTAAACGATAGAGGTCATAAATTAATAAAATATAAAGATATAAGAACAGTTTTAGGGTTAACTTTGTAGAATTCCTTCATGATGAGGGTAGAAAAAGAAACTTTGCACTTCCACATCCACGTCCGTTTATGTGTAAGTGTAAAGTTTCTTTTTCTACCACCACCCTATCCTACAGGGTTCGTCCAGAAAATAAGTGTACTGATTTTTTCCCGCCACTCCAGGCGCGTCCAGCACCGCTCTGACGGGCTGCGATTGGAGGGGGGTATGTTGGCAAGTGACGCTGAAAAAGGCAGTCGGCTCTGAGCTGTGGTGTAGTGAGGAGTTCTGTTAACGCGAACTTCCACGCTCGACCCACGTCACGGAACGCGATGCCGAAGTTTTTGGAGCAGCGTTATTCCATCAAATTTGCGGTAAAGCTTGGGAAATCGTCTACCAAAACTGTCGGCATGATTAACCAGGCTTACGGGGAGTCAGCCATGTCCAGAAACATGATCTTTCGGTGGCACAAGATGTTCGTGGAGGGCAGAGAAGAGGTCGACGACGAACCACGATCTGGACGCCCATCAACGACACTCACCGACGAAAATGTGTGCAAAGTTCGCAATGTACTGAACTCTGATCGTCGTCTTAGTGTTCGGATGATAGCAGAGCAGTGTAATGTGCCAAAAACAATAGTGCACGAGATTATAAGGGACCAAAAACATCTGGCGGCTGCATCACGACAATGCGCCGTCTCACACCGCGCTTGTCGTGTCGGACTTCTTGGCTAAGCACGGCGTGGCAACGCTGCCGCACCCGCCCTACAGCCCGGACTTGGCACCACCGGACTTCTTTCTGTTTCCGAAGATAAAGAGGAGTTTGAAAGGAACGCGATACGGGACTTTGGACGCCGTCAAAGAGGCCGTGACGACGTGTCTTCGAGAGGTTCCCGATGATGCCTTCACGGGAGCATTTCAGGAACGGGAACGCCGCTGGAACAAGTGTATCGACTCACACGGGTCCTATTATGAGGAATATTAGCTTAAGTTATGTAAACGTGTAATACATTTTTTTCCTGAGCTCAGTACACTTATTTTCCGGACGAACCCTGTATATGTTAAGATTAACCTTTCCATTTTTTAGCAATCTTATTAATGAGGATCGTTGGTAGTACAACGGATAGGTAAGGGAGAAAAAGAAATAATTCCATAAGCGAAAGAAGAGACAAGTCAACGTAGGATGAGTTTGAAAAAGAAGAGGAATGGAGAAGAAAACTAATTAGATATGCTCGGTAGCAAAATACCTCACCGAATACCATAGACTATTGACGTACCAAAAACATGTAAAATTTAAAGAGGATGGTTAAGGATGAACTGCGAACGGTCGAGGACGGAAACTGTCAGCGCGAGAAACAATGAAGAAAATAAAGCAGAATATTGACAAGTAACAGAATGTCTTGGATAGCTGCTCCAAACCAATCTTCGAAATGATAATCCATAATGATAATGACGACACTTGAATTGGGAGAGTAAGCTCAACTGTCTTTCTCACTTAGAAGGTCAACTCCAGTGCTGAGTGGGGTCACTGTGAATAGACTAAGTCTTTTAAAGGAGTCCATCCCGTGGCTCTAATGCTCAACTCAATTTGTTCTGAACATTTCACATAGGTGTTTCTTAAGATTTTTTTATAACTGTATCTCCTGCATCTACTTTTACACGATACTCTGCAAGTCAGAGAGCGCGGCAAGGAGGGCATCCATATTATGCAAACATAGTACTTGAGGAATGGATAAAGAATGAACAACTGGGAGTGGAAAAAAATATCTCTCATTGAAACAAATGTAGGGAGCATCGCTATCATTAGAGATATCATGCAAACAAAGGAAATAAAAACTTTATACCCTTGAAAAAATATATTTCTAGTATATTAAGTCAGATTGAAGCCATTTTCAATTGCATAAATTAAAAAGAATGAGAAAGTTTAAGTTCAAGTTTCCCTTACCCTCAAATAATTACACTTTTAAAAACAGGTAATAAGTGTGGGGATGGTTAGTTCCCGCTAGTTGTCTCACAATTTTTTCCTAAAAACATTGTATAAAGGGGCATTGATGGAAAACTCCGATATATTCAGTAAAAATATTATTTAAAATTTGAAGGGAAATTATAGTTGCAAAATATGATTTTAACGGTTATTGTAACATTATCGTCTTTGAAAAAATACATATACCAGCCCAAATTACCATGCGAGATGCTAATGTTTAACCTTGTTCAATTTTTGAAGCCATAAAGGAAATAGCGACTCATTAGCTCTAAAACTAAACTAGGTATTTGTGCATTCCTCCGTTTATTAAAAAAACCTATTAGCTATCAACTGCCAAAAACCCGTTTTTGCTTTTATAATATAAGGCAAACATTTGAATTTTTAGGAGAATCTGCATACTTTTACCGATCTATAGCATGCCTGAGCTGCTAGCCTCACTGAGTTGCTAGGAGTGGAAAACTATCTATTTTAGCTAGGCACTCTCTATGTTAAAATAATTCGGGTTACGTATTTTACATACACTATTGAGATTGTGAATGCAAAGAAATTTCAGGATATTATCTATCACGAATCATAACGGCAATCGTTTTTTCTCTCATGTACCTATAAATATTATAAAGTGAATCTAGCGATGAATGTGCGCAATTAATATAACTTACAGTACATACTACTATATATCCCTATATTATTAATTCAACAGCCACTGAATGGCAGACAATATTTAAAGGGACAGAACTATTATTTTCAGAAATTTTAGGTTGAGTCTACTCTTCCTTTATTTATTTAATTACATACTTCGTTGCAATTAGGCAATTTTCCTGGTGGCAACGGTTCAGTGTGATCACTGGTCACTCTTACAATGCACATACATACACACACAAGAAGAACAGATATGAGACAAAATGCTCGTATATTCAATGACACTTTTAAGATTACCGAACTCTCCTTTACCATCACACAAGGATTAGGTGTACACCACACGAGTACATACTACGCACCGTCCATCGCCACACTTCGTCCGTAATCACGTACTCTTCAATTTCATATACCGTTCAAAATCGCGTCCCGTTAACACATTATTCATAGCACAAGTACATACGGTTTTATTTCTCACTCACACGTTTTTAAGGCGAGCATACACCTCGTTTTAAATTTATTTAATGAATAAGGTAAGGACTTAAAGATATCCTTAGGTAACTCATTCCATTCTTTTATTCCACGATTGAGGAAGGAGTTTTTTTTAATGTTTGTTTTGTGCCCTCTATGTTTTATTTTGAACTGATGGTCCTTCCGCCCAATGTAATTTGGTTTGTCTAATCTTCCTTTAATGTACATTGGATCAGATCAAGATATAAGGCTAAGCCAAAACTGGGTTACATTAAACTTAAGTCCTCGTTAAAGAGTTCGAGCAAGGCGTGCCCACTAAGGAAGTTAGAAATAAAATTAGTTACCCTCAAACTGATACCTAACTGTAAAATATGAATATTTAACCATTAACATTTTAAAAATTAGTGCTTTATAAATAATCGTTTTATTTCTGCATTAACGCGATTTTCTCTGACGAATCCTTAACTATTCCTTTGGGTTTTTTTAATCAAACAAAAATGATCGACACAATCAGAATATCGTTCAGGAGCACTCACCAGTAGACCATCGAAAATCATAATTACCTATTTTCTCATTCTATTATTCTATATTCTTATTCTATTATTCCCTATGCCTATTCTATTATTGTTCATTATTACCTTTAATTGTACATAATACGCTATCTACAAAAATTGCAAACTTTTACTTAAATCATCACCAAAATCTCCGTATCTCGGTTAGAACGCGGTAGATGTGAATGTAGGTGATGTTTTACACAATGATGGACGAAATAATGTTAATAGCATTTAATAATTAATATATATAAACAAAATCATGTTGTATATGTATAATAATATAGTTTACCATTTTTATTTTAAAAAATAGGAGAAAAATCTTCCAAAACATTTCAAAAGATCAACTGGAATTGAATAACTTCCTCCAAAATTTTTTAACCCTTAAAATATTTCAAATATCGTCAGTATTAAATTACATATTTTGATGTTTTCATGCAATTTTGCAGCCAGACAAAAGAGTCAAATAATGCTTAGATAAAAGCCCTTCAATGTATCCATTCTGAATTTCAACAAAAGGGTGATTATCAATTAAATAACAACGAGTATATTTTTTACTTGTCAAGTTCAGATGACATGAAAATAAATTGGTAATAAAAATCACCCTAACCCTGAGAGAGATAATAAAATAAATTTTTAAATCTAGAGCACAAATTGAAATACAGCCTCAATGGACTGTTTTCCCTTAATCCAAGGTAATTATATTCTCCATTTCTCGCTTTATCCGGGGAACTAGTATTGAAAACAGCTCAACTTTGCCACACCCCATCCTCCGGATTTCATATCCCCATATTCTTCCGAAACCTCTTCCTACGGCCATCCCTGTCAAAACAATGACTTCCCAGCTCATAATTATGCCCGTATATCGCTGGTGAAAACCCGCCTTATGTGTCTTAGTTGTCGTTTTTGTCAAGCATGCTCCATTACCACGTACTCTGAAAATAGTGTTCGGTGTTAGAAGGGCGTCATCAGTATCGATTTTTAGTTTAGAAAAGAGGTTGTTATGATCATGTGAGAGCTCAGAGAAAATCGTTATGCTCCGCGATAAAAAGAAATGATACGAGGACATTCTGCGCTTACCCATCCATGCGAGTCTATTTAAAGTCATGCGCCAGGCTGTGTCAAGACGCAGCCTTCAATTATGCAGGTGAATGCGAAGTCTGCGCTTAAGTATTATGATGACAATCAGGCCTCTAGAGAAAATTTACTGGGTACTTTGTTTTTCTTCTCGTATCAAATTGCGCGAGAAAATAACGAGTATCTAATGCAATATATCATCACTACTACAAGAGCTCACATTCAAATTGATCGAAAAATGGTTCGATTAGTTTATGGAGTCCAATCCCTTCATGAAGATTGCATAAATATTTTTTCTACAATCAAGGTCAAAGCTAATTGATTTCAATTTGTTACAGTTGGTATAAATTCCGACGTATTCAAGGAGTTATGCCATCATCATTATCTGCAGCTCTACAGCCCGGTGTGGGCCTTGGCTTCCTCTACGATATGCCTCCATTCAGTTCTTGTTCTTGCTTTTTCCTTCCATCTTGTAACTTCCATTGCCTTCAAGTCATCCTCAACGTCCTGTAGCCATATCTTCCTTGGTCTACCTCTTCTTCTGACACCTTCCATCTTGCTATTAAGTATCAGTTTGGGCATTCTGTCATTTTTCATCCTTTCTACATGCTCCAACCACGCCAGCCGCAGTGACTTGGAAAATCTAACTATATCCTTCCCTTCTAGTAATTCATTTATCTCCATATTCATTCTAATTCTCCATCTCTCTCCTTCTCTAATTGGGCCATAGATTCTCCTTAACATTTTTCTTTCGAATTTTCCAAGTGTTTCCTCATCCTGACTTGTTAATGTCCATGTTTCAGCTCCATAAGTTACCACGGGTCTAATAAGCGTTTCATAGATCTTCATGTTCGTGTTCCTTGATAGTAACACTGATTTGAGGATTGTTACATTTGCAAAGTATGCCCTGTTACCTTCCATTACTCTTCGATTGAACTCTGTCAGGAGTTATACCATTGGAAACCAAAAACCTCCAGGAGTTTTACCATGGGGTACCAAAAACCTCGAGACTCTTATTAATTCATTGTATAAAAATTTAACTAATTAATAAGTGATTTGAACCAATTCACAATTGAAACTATTGAAACATCTTTTATTTGTTCATGCCCCACGTCATATACATAAAAATGATTAACATCAGTGTTACAATAGAAAACCGACCTTGAAGAAGTAGTTTTTAGAGAGGACAAGAAACTATTTCGTAGATCTGTAGATTTGGTGACTCTGGGAAAGATATAAATACCTTTTTTCCACAACTATTTTCCTCTTTAGTCCCTGATAGATTCCATCCACGTTCGAGTACTCCTAAAACTCTTATCAACTTCTCATTTCTCTCTGTCGCCAGTCTTTTTTTCTATTTTCAGCGTTCAACGTTCTCCAATCTCTCAACACGCCTTCGACCATATTTTCTCTCTCTCTCTCTTCTTCGATGTCCTCCATCTAACTTCACCGCCCCAACCTTATTGTGCACTTTTTAGAGCGCCCTCATCTCTTCTCAAAGCTTATGACTCGTATCTTAGACCTCAACCGCGTCTCAAGAGCCTCTGAACTACGATACTCCCATTTTCTTGAATATCAATTTACTAAACCACAAAACTCTAGGCGTTATACTGAATTTATGGTTGCTTTTTTTATGAACATCTCTTTTCGTAGTCCCCATATCAAATAATCTATCATTTTATACACAGCGGTCACAAACTATGAATTCCCTTTGATTACCGTAAAATGCGTTAAGTATCATCAAAATTATGGACTCAAGATAAAAAATTCCTTCTACTATAATTCATATCCTTCTCCTTTCAACACAAAATGACTATAAGCTTATAACTCTTGTGGTCGGCTTAATATTACCGTCCTCCTCTAAAATGGATTAAGGTCACAGCCTGTTTCGGGATCAAAGGTTTCCGCATTCTTATCCTTTCCTACGTCTCCCCATATTTCTGTTACCATAAGAATTGTGTTTTGAATAGGTTCTCTTGAAAATCTTCCTCGATCCACCCGATCTACATGGCGGTGCCATTTTTTGTTTTCTATTATTTTCTCTATAATATCTTGTACTTTAAGTTCTCCCCTAATATCAATATTCCAAAACATGTCTCGCTTGGTGTAACTTTTAACTGATATCAGAAATTGCATTAATACTCCTTGAACCCAAATTTCGTCGTTCCATTTCTTAATCAAACATTCAGGAAACAGATAAGAAAGTCGATATTGCAATAAATTTATAGAATTTTATGTCCATTTTCTCGTTTTTCCTTATTTTCCGCAAAATATTTAATAATGACGCAATGTCTTAGATCTTTTACCTAGTGATACGCATTGTCATTTCCTAAATATTGAAAAATTGATTATTTTTCTACTCTATGAATGCTATGATTATAAATCCTATTGGAGGACTTACTATAGTAAGATTATGAAGACTGCAAAAGTATTTTTTGTGGAGTTGGAAGTAATTTTTATTCAACTGCCAGCATGAGTTTTAAGTCTCGATTAAATCATCTAGGTATATTGGAAATGAGAGAATGATAAATTTGTGATTTCACAGACAATTTATTACGATACGATCCGAGTTTCGACGTCCAGCGTCATCTTCCATGTGCTGGGAAGAGGACGTTGGACGTCGAAACCCGGGTAGTATCGTAATGAATTTTCTGTGAGATCACAAAGTTATCATTCTCTCATTTCCAACATGAATCGATTTCACAAAGTTACAGCTAGGTAGATGTTAAAAAGAGTTTTCAATAGTGTAATTAAATGGGGTCAGCTTTATCTATTACTATAAAACATATAATGAAAAACAATACATTTTCAGTTGAAAGCAGTCAGTTTTTCAGAGAGTTTTTACTCTGTAATTTTATTTTATCCACCAGAAAATTTTTCTTTGACCCAAACAAGATTGCATTGAGCTCATTTTCTCTCTAAGAGCAGTGAAATAATTGTCTTTTCGCTTAATGCCACCCTTTCTTCTATCTTATTATCCTTGCCATGTTGCCGTTAGTATCCACGTCGCTCGACGTGAGATGAGAAGCTCTGGTTAAATTGACCAGGCGTGGCCACGAGGTCATCTCGCCCTAAACCTAACTTCTCTCAAACCCCTATCTCTCCTTTCTCTCACTTCCCCAGTCCCAACGAACCAAAAGTCCCCGGGTAGAAAGTGAAGTGTCAGCTGCAGGCACTCCAGCCATCAGACACGAGAAAGGGGATTTGAAAAACCGAATGCATTACTTAGGGCCGGGATGATGCGCGAGGGCGGCGGAGAAATTTTCACGCCCAAATTCGTACTATCCTTGAGCCCCAAATCACGCTTCCAGGAGAATTTTGCATAAATCTTGCTTTCAAATTATCACCTAAGACTTTTTATCCTAATATTTTAGGATAGCTGAGATAAAGTGTTGAAACCTAGGATTTATTCTAGGAAACTCTGTGATTGAACTAAAAACCTTTCCTAAAAATCTGCAGAAACTTGATACAATGTTATACCACTTAGTGTGTTATTGTTATAGGAAAATGTTTTCTATAATGATATAACCCGTCATGTTGAAATAGCTATCTGAATAGCTAGCTGAAGGGCAAGATTTTATAAAAAAGTTCAAGTTCGTAAAATGATTTCATTCCAGACATTTGAAAGGAAACTACTGATTGAAATCAAATATCTTTAGAAGTATTATGTACCCCTTTGAAAATTTTGCTTTACCGTCTACTTGTTACACTTTTAGGCCAAAATAAACTCACAGATTGAGGTGATATGCTAATATCGTCTTATTTAGCAAAAAGTTGTGATGAAGTTTTTAATCATGGTGCGGGTTCGATCCCATAAATATTTCAATGGGTTTGAAAGATTGTTGGAGTATTAAGCTACAGACGGGCAGGAAACCAATTGGGAGCTTTAAATACGATTGAAACAGAAAACCCACCAAGAAGAAGATATTTCAGACAATATCTTTTGCATTCTATTTCTTATATTGCATATATTTATTTAAATTTTACGACAGTCTGAATGTCTCAAGTGAGTAAGTTTAACCCCTCGTTAGCTATAAACCCTAAAATAATTGTTTTAATAACTGAGTGTTTGGTAATTTAACAATAAACATTCTTTTTCTTACAGGATCATTATCTCATTTTATAGCAGAGTATGAATATTATTAATTGCAATTTATAATCATTACCTATAAAACATCATGAAGATAAATTTAATTTTTAAATTTGTTTATGTGGTAAAATTTACTTTGTATTCATTAGAATGTGGAGATTTTGGTTATTAGTTGTACAAATCAACATCATACAATTATTGTAAGGGCTGTGTTTGTATAAAGTCTGCAATTGGAATCTCTTTTTCAGATAACTTCTTCTAAGTGCAAGTAATTTTGCTTCACAATGATTTATTGTTATTCTGGCAAAGTATATATTATCTTTATATTTGAATACAACCTTATTTTAGGTAACATTGACCTTAAAGCTTAGCCAGAATTTTCTTGGTTCTATTTCAATATTGTTTGAGTCGACTTAGGGTGGGGAGTAAAATGAATACTAACCTTTGAATTATGCTAACTTCCGTTGAATTTAAACAGTTGTTGCAGCTGGTTTTATATATTTATCACCAAAATTCTCTTAAGCGCCTCGTTCCTACTACCTAATTTACTCTTCCCTCTTCGCCATTTCACAAACTGACCTGTGGAACGGAATTTATTCGCCCTTGACCACCTCGGACCTCTTTTCTTGTTTACCCGTCCAATTTTTGTAATCTCCAAAACACTCCCTCGTCTCCCCATCCTTCTTTCCATCAAGAAACACCCCTCTTGGGAGTGCCTCTCTATTTCCATTATCTCCACCCCTGCCCATAACACTCTCGGTTTGTTCAACACCTCGTTTCACGGGAATATTTTCTCACGGAATTCCTTGCAAACAACTTTCCAAGTTTTAAAAAGTAAAATTTTGATTTTTCTTTACCCATATCAACAGGCACACTCTTGAAACATCACTACTATGGTCAAACATGAACGTGATCAGGGTAAACATCAAAGATAAGTTATTACGAGGTGTGTATATATTCAACGACTTTCCAAATTTTTTCTGAGAACCACTAATACGAAAAGGTTAAAATTTTTGTCCCTTCTAGACATAATCTTTCTTTAAACGTGAACAGTTTTCACGACGTCTGCAGTGTGGTTCCATGGTCGCCAAGACGCTTTTGTGAGAGTTCTTTTTGCCCACTCGAAAGTTTCCGATGATCCTTGGCCTGTGGACGAGGCAGTTTGGGTTCGTTGTCACACGAATTTCGGTATTCTTTGAAGTCCTTCACCTACGAGTGGGCATTTTTTACACCCATGACACTAACACCACCAGTCTCACTCAATTGATGAATGGCGACGGATGTTAAAACCACGAAAATGGTCGCACCTATAAACATCCGTCATAATTGGTAAAGTGAAAATAAAAATTAGTCCTTTGATTCATGGGAAATTCTTGCTTTTAGATAAATGCCAATCTTTCGTAAATTTTTCTAACTTTTTTCGTCAATAACTAGAAATTTTGAGAATTAACTCAACCTAAGAGAGACACAGAGAAATAGAATTATTCTAGATTCAGACCAGCTCTTGATATTAGTAAGAGAAATTTTTATTCATATTTTATTTTGTTTAACTAATGGCACTTGTATCCGTGGGTCACAGCAATGATATAAGGTATCGTGGTAGAAGTGATAAGCAATATGCCACCAATTAAAAAAAAATTGTTTCTAAAGGGCATTAACACTAGGGAACAAAGATATAAATATAGAACTGTTGAAATTTGGTGACACAAAAGGACATCGGAAGTGAGGTTAGGTGCAAAGAATCAGAGACAAAGAACTACCAGAAAGAAGCAAAAAATGCCTAAAAACAATTTGTGAGTGAAATTTCTATGAAGAATGTAAGTTTATTCTTTCAACTTGTAGGCATTCGAGTGAATTATTAGAAAATGGTAGAAATCTGGTAAGAAATTTGCCCCAATCATATTTAAGCAAAGAAAGTGTAAACGTTAGATAGTCATGCGGAGAATCGTAAAGAAAAAACGTGTAATTAGAAATGGAAAATTTAAATAACCTTTACTTCAGGGAAACTAACTCATTATTACAACGTGACTGTAAATATTGCGTCGCCCATTGGTACTTGCCGCCCCAAAACGAAAATGAGAAATTCTTATCTTCTGCATCCTAAACCGTACCCTTATTTCCTATTCCAACATGATCGATCGGTAATACAATAATGATGAAATCACCTCGTTCATCCATCACCTAAGTTGTCAAAGTTATCGTGAGAAGCTTGCCAAGCTATCTCAACAAATACCAAAACCATTCGTCATCAGGTTTGTTCAACGCTCTAGTTACCTAGGAGCTAAGCTAAAAATCGCCAATTCGAATGTAAACAGAAGTACTGTAGCTGTAGGTGATGAACGGTGATTGTGATCTACAGCTCGAAAACCGACGAAGCAGACTGTTTACATTATGCCACTGATACCTTTATTTAGCATAGTTTAAGTTGGTAGAGGAACTAGTACTGGCCTTCGATCGTGTGTTTGAGGTTCATTTGATTGAATGAGCCAGACACTGATTATTCCATCCACATTTAATATTTTGAAGAGGCGTAATGGATCTCGCCTTTTACATAAAAATGGGACTCGGGGAAAATGATATAATATGATCACCTTTTTGGATCAGTGACATAGACAGGGTGAAAGGCATCTGGGAAGTAAGAGGGGTTTTGGCGAACTCAAGATTGGTGCTATACAACGCACGAAATAAGTGAACCCTATCATTAAAAGTATTCTATAACTATCACCGTCAGTCAATCAACTGAAGACCCTATTTTAATTGCCGTTTACGTAAAATTTAAATACCTCAAGGAAGGTAATCTAAGTTCAAATGAAAACTCAATGGTCTTTAAAAAATATTTTTGACCAATTATTTTTAAAATAAAAATAATAAATTAAATAAAATGATAAAGTGTTACATTAATCATTACATACACTGTAGTTTAGGGCCAGTAAAATTAAACTCAATAGTAATAAAAATAATTACGTAGTCTACCATTTCAGGTAGGTTTTTGGATGAAGGGAGCACGGATACATTGCATATAAAAATTTAACTTCAATCAAAATTAAGTTAAAACCTTTCCTATCTCCTTTTAATTTCCACAATCACTTGTCTCTTAAACTTGAAATTAACCTTATTTTAATATAATAGTCATCCCCGCCATTGACTATGCCAAGACATCTACTTCATCTTAAATTAATGTAGAAAATTATAGACAGGGTCAAACCTTTAAGTGAAAAGGACGCATCTCCTTTTCCCTTGTCATTACATCACTGCTTTTAGTAACCTTTAAAGCACTACTCGTATATTCAAAACTTCCTTATTGATCCAACCGAGGTCGATAATCCTTAGGATGCGCTCGAATGGTCTAAAAGACGCGAATGTTTCACTTGAAACCATTGTGGCGAGCCAATGGGTTAAGAAACGCCGTGAGTAGGCCCTGCTTGCGTCTTTCTTCATAAGGCCGTTTTACGCTTTGGGGCCGTCATTATCATTCATAAGAACAAGACTTCTCTGGGGGTAGGCCTGGGCCCTCGGTGATACGATGGGTTGGCGGCGGATGAGATGTGGCGGAAAAAAGGACAAAAATCACGTGAATGACGAGCTCGAGAAAATTAAATGAATTTATCGAGTGCCTTACGGTGAAATCGCGCCGAATTCTTAAGTCCCGATATTCCTGGCGCGCCGCCACTGGATATTATGACGCAAATCCCGCCTATTTTGCCACTTAATTCCTACTTTTCGATCCAATTCCCTCTGTCGCCTACTATGGGAGGAAAGGGGGGAAATTTCAATGCAGTTTACCGAAATGCCAAAGGAACTATTAATGCATTATCGTTTAGAGTATTGGGTGACGATAAATGCAGTGAGTTTCCCACCACAAGCATAATGAAAGAATTCTATGCGTAAAATAGATTAAGTGGAGGGTTACTCAAAACCCAACTCACTGCTTTTCCATACAAAAACTAAGAATAAATTTTTTTCGTTTGATTTTGAATTCTCCAGGATTTTTAAAATCTTGACTCTGTATTTTTTAATAATTCAGATGTTTAGATTATAAATAAATGTTGCCTTTCAATTTAAATTTAAAATTGGTCCAATCCCAACCATATGCTAGTTGTTTTCACCCTCGATTGTTAATGTATTAGATCAGTCCTTTTAATGATGATCCAACGCAAGCTCGAACAGAAATCTCAATTCCTGAAAATTATGTAAATTTTACATGACGTAATGCAAAATAAATAATGAAACATGTTTAATTGTTTCAAAAGAACAAAAATCAAAATTTTAAATTTTATTTGCCTATCTAATGATGATATTTCTTTAAAACTAAGCTAGGGAAAAAATAAACAAAGTTACTCAATCGTTTGTTACAACTGTGAATTTCTTTTCTATATGAAGACCTTTAGCATTTTATCCAAAATAGAATGTTGCGTTCCGTGATGAAAGTAGTCCATACGCTCTCGGTCAGACAAACGTGGCTAAATGCACCCACCAAAAGAATGGCTTCACTTTCGTTTACAAAGCCGTATATCGAATCGTTATTCGCATCCATTTACTAGCCACAATTTATTTGCTTTCCTCTTGTCCTTCCCATTTGAACCTTTCCCGCGCTAATACATCATTCTCTTTTACCTATTTCCCCTCTCCAAACCCTTCCCTTTCACCGGGAGCACGTTGAAGGGTGAAAAAAATTGTGATCTTTATTACCCATCATATTCCGCACCGAGAGGTTGTAAAAATCCTTTCGGGTGCCCGGATTCTCACCGCGAAATGGTATACGCCCGGCGCATAAAAAGTTAAAACGACTACCCGCTCGTTTCAAGTTTCCCTTATGTCCATCCTCCTTGAAGAGCGACGAGGTGAATAATGGGAATTTTCCCTACGCATCCTCATGCTCCTGAAAAGCTCCATATTTGCTCGGATTTTTCATTCCCAAGTCACTCGGATATTTCTGAGGTCCCGTCGCCCAGTATATGTGTAAACCTCGTGTAAGATTATCTTGTGGTCGTGACTGAGATGGAAACATGTCTTACGAATAAATATCCTACTGCTTTTTTTGGAAATTCTAATTTGTTTAAATGAATAATAAATATGTTTTGCCAAATAATAGGGTAATTAACTTTTAATACCGATACACAGGTATTTGTGTTTGATAGTATTCACTACATATATTTCTAAGTCTTCTTTGGTTTTTATAATTTTACGTAAATCTAACTTTGGTTTAGAAAAAATGGTTCGATTTCAATAGTGGAAAATACAATAGTACGTTAATTTTTATATCAACATATGTAAATTATGATTTGGAAAAATAATGTACATTCCAGATCTTCTTCGGCATCGACTTATATCCGGGCTCCGTTTCTTAAACATACACGGGTATTTAAAAATCGTCGTAGTTAAGACGTATCAAAGGTTCAGATGGGAAAAAAACAACTATTCAAGCAAATACATTCTGGATAATGCGTGGTTCAAAATGCTGCGTATGACATTAACAAAATTTAATAAGACCTGTAAATAGTCGTGTATATTTTCGAAACAAATATCACAAGAAACATTAAAATACAAGGTTTTACATTCGTGAGTGAATGTACGTCATTAAACGTCAATGTACTTTATAGAAAAGGCGAGTAGAAAGTTTAATTAACCAAGCCTACCTGATCACTTAACTATAACTTGTAACTTAACTATTCCTGTAATTAACTTTATAGAAGATATTTTGAGAACAAGAAATTGCGAAGGAGTACCATAAGGGAAATGGAAAATACTGCTACTCAAGGACTAGATCGTCAATTAGAAACAACAAATTTCGTGATTCCTATTACCGGCCATTTTGCGTGCGTGGGGAGTTTCTCAATCCCGGTGTCATCTGTGGGCACGTGCAATTTGGCAAGTGCTTTGGAAACATGCGATTTGATATTTCCAAGCACTATTAAAAAACTCACTGTTACATCTTAAATATCAAATCTTAAAGAAATATTTTAAGGAGAAAAAAAACTCACTTTTAAGAACTTTTAAAGTTGGTTTTCAAAAAATAATTCAAAACAATCGAATCATGTATCAGCTGTCTACAATGTAAGAAATGACTTCTCAGATGCCGGTATAAATCATGTATACGCTCGTATACGTACGAATATATGTATACATAATATATATATATTTTTGTGTGTGTATATATATATATATATATATATATATATATATATATATATATATATATATATATATATAACACGTAAAAGGACACACACTGTAGATGATTTAAGCTTTCGGCCTACTCCGAGGCCTTCTTCAGGTCAGACTGCTGCAGTCTGACCTGAAGAAGGCCTCGGAGTAGGCCGAAAGCTTAAATCATCTACAGTGTGAGTGTCCTTTCACGTGTTACCTGTTTTATTCTGTGTTATATTGTGCCGTCCAAAAGTTGTATTGCTCTCGTGAATACTTTCGCATCATCGATATATATATATGCACACACACAAAAATGGATGAAAGGCGTATTGAGCGGTAGTGGAATGTTGAAGAAGTTAATAGAGGGGAGAATGTTGGGCAAGCGAGGAAAGGGTTGGAACTGGATAGGGATGTTGGATGGGATGAAGGGAGGAAAGAAGTACACAGAGATGAAGAGGGACCTGATGTAGTTTAGGTTGCTGGATTGGGTTTTGTTTGGAGTTACAAAATATTTATTTGTTAGTTGTGTCCATTCATAAACCTACCTTAACCGGTAGATTACCTAATAATATATATATATATATATATATATATATATATATATATATATATATATATATATATATCAGTAGCTTCTTCCCCTGAATGCATAAGGTGACCAAATTAATTCAGGACCTCCCCATCAGTGTCCTCTCTGCTAGGGGACACGCTATCCTTCACAATATTTCTACGCTAACGTAACCCATCACATACACATGTGTATGACTCCCTCATCCAAAGCTGCAGAGTCCCCATCCACTTTTAATTTTATGACACGGCAACTGCACTTCAAAAAAACGTCGTAGACCTACTGCAGTATAAACCATTGATCCTCTTTCTATGAAGGTGAAATTTAGACAAAAATTTCCAGTCGCTTTCACAACCACAGGACTTCTTTCATTTGGTTATTATTTTTCCGTTTCAATACGAAATGCTCTTCATTTCCCTGGCTTGAGCAGCGATATAGTACGGAATTATTAATAACCTGGTTGTTAAAACTTTTCTGTCCCTCAGGACCCAACAATTTACATTGAAACCTTGTCTCTGTTTCCCCTAACATTGAACTAATCCTTAATTAGATAAGTACCATTTACTCATAACCAAAACAAATCTGATCAAACCCCATCCTCCTCTCGTACCATTGCCCTGACCTAACCTCCACTTCCCCCTCCATGCGTCATTCACAATAGAGTAGCACATTTTCAATTCATCCTTCTGCTGTTTATGAATGGATCACCTTCTGATCCCCAAACGTCCGTAGGTTTCATAAATATTTTTCGTGATTTTAGTGGCTTTCTGAACGATCTGTGTGTGTGTGGAATTCATACATTAGCACATTATAGACGGGAGACATGATTTCCTGCGGCCATTGGTTTCCTTGAAAGATATGGCGGCTGTCACAGCTTGCGCGAAGCTTTGAGTGCTATAAGGCGCCACCCGGAATCAATGCCGGACCCACGTCATTTGTAATTCCGGGGAAATTTTCTTTGTATATGTCTTAACTTTGGCCTTAAATAATAATGCATGCGTTCATGGATATTGCTGAAGAAATTGAAATGAGGAGAAATATTTAGCTGGGAGAAATGAAAGGAAGACAGAAAGTACGAGAAAACAGTTGGAACATATAATTCAAGGTAAATGAAACAAAAAAATTATATTTGTTCAAATACTGAGAATTTTGCAAATTTTTGTTATAAAAAAAACCATCATATCTACATTGCAAGATTTGAAAAACGCCTAAATTTGAAAAATATTACTTTTAAATTGCGCACCAATACACGTTCGGGTGTAAGAAAGAAAATCTTGAGTGTAAATACATAATAGCGGCTTATCTAGTAATAACTTTGCTAAAAGAGAACTCCAAATTCACAGTCAAGCAAGTGAAGGTGAATATGTCATACTATGACACTAAGATTTAAAGGGAATATCAACAACAGATGTACCAATGTAACAAAAAAAACAGAACTCAAATCGGAACGATGGGAGCGCCACACGGTGGTTATTCCGGGAACTTTTTGATTAAGGTAGTATTAGTATTGTAAAATATTCTTCGAACATAATAGGAAAAAGATAATTGAAAACATTTTGAATATAAGTATATCCTT
This sequence comes from Hetaerina titia, assembly GCA_037158775.1. Taxonomy (NCBI): domain Eukaryota; kingdom Metazoa; phylum Arthropoda; class Insecta; order Odonata; family Calopterygidae; genus Hetaerina; species Hetaerina titia. The sequence continues at coordinate 32,344,032 of CM073777.1, forward strand.
AAAAGGACGCATAAGAGTAACGATGATTGATTCATAAGACTATTGTGTAAAAATAAAAACAAGTATGAACAATAAATTTTGAAGGTATACTGGAAAAGGAGACCTGAAATAAGTGCTTAAAATCCTTTTCTTTTCGTTTCCCTGATAACGTATGCAGAATTGAACATAACCTTTAAAATTAGGTATTAAAATATGTTACAAAACATAGTTACGTAGACCCTAACTGCATTAGAAGATAATGGATATGCCTTTAGAAAAAATGAGGGATGATAAAAACATTTTTGAAATAATAGGAAAGGCAAAGAAAATGTCATAATTTGAAAAACCTTATGTCCTTAATTTTTTCAAACGAAGCGGTAAGTTCAACGCGTGCTTGAAGAGGTTTTATTGAGACCATTTCCGTAAGCGGTCTAGCTGGTACCATTAAAAATGTTTATGGAGAATGAATAATGAACACATGATACGGGTTAATGCGTTTCAGATACATTTCATTAGCGTTTACACGGTAAAGCGTTAATTGCGTTGATTTTATCGGTGCACAACGTTTAAGAACACCATTCTTTCATTAAAAAAAGAAGAAAGAATATTCACTTTCGTTGACGGAGTCCAAGTTTGGGAGGGATTGTGACAGGATGAATAATGCACGGGAAATGAAGGGAGTCGAGATTGGGTGGCGACTGGGGTCACGCGGGTCCAATTTGGGAAAACCTTGACCACTCTGTCACCTCGATCTGTTCCCACCTTTGCTCTCACATATTCATAGTGTTTATTAAACAGTGATCTAATTTGAAGAGGAGGGAGTGGCAATGTTTACTACAGGTTAGGACTTTGAGGCGTAAAAGTAAGACTGAGAAATATTTGAAATAATACATTCAAAGCAAATGGCTAGCCTTGAACTACAATATATACATCCATTAAGTGTATTTACTGATATACATAAATATTATTGTTAGGCTATATTTATATAATTAGCTTTAGAAGTAAGATCATGGGAAAAAATTGAAATACCTATATATTATAAGGTTAATATTTGATACAGTAATTTACTAGAGCTTGTCTACTATTCAATATCAATGATAAATTGAAAAGACTAAAATCAGATATTCATTCATTACCTTGCAATTAATAAAATTTGCTTTTTTTCATATTTTAATGACATTTCATGAAATCAAAAATATAACATGTCGGTTATGAAGTACTAATCGTCTGCTCTGAAACGGAATAAAAATATTTCACTGCTAAAGCCTTACCAATTTGCACTCAGAAATTTGTGCGTAAAATGCATTGGAGCAAATAGCTGAGATTAAAATTCATAAAATAAACAATCATAAATAATTTATGACAGAATACAGATTAATTATGGGCAAAATAAAATTCAGAAGTTGCAAAGTGTAAAAATCATTAGTCTTCCCCAGGATTAGGCAAATGAGTTTTAGACTTTTACATTACTGCATTTTAATGCACATTAGCGTATGACTCAAATAAAAGTTACTGTCTTCCGCAGTTTTCAGAACTAGGAAATATAGCTTTAGCCTAAAACTAGGGAATTTTAGTGTAGATTTTTCTAGTAAAGAACCTGAGCCAAAACGTCAAAGAGAATAGAAAAACACAAGAAAACAAAACTTTATGCAAAACTATTTCTGCCAACTCATTTAAAAGTAAAACATTACGTTAGAGGAAACGCCCCCATGCCATCCTTAAGTAACCATTGTGTCGTTGGTGCCAATAGGCAACAAAGATGAAGAAAGAATACATTTACGCATAGTAGCAAATGGCGCCTAATGAAATGTGATCATCTAGTGAACAAAAATATTGAGTTCACTAAGAATATAGCTTATGTAGGACTAAATTTAAGGAATATTTTTATTCCCTTAATCTGTATTGTTAAGATATAAAATAGCTTGCCGAGATATATGACTAATGATATCGATGCCTACAGAGAATTAGAATGCTTTAAGATTAAAAAGCTCAACGCTAGATTAAACTAGTGACATAGATGATGTTCATGACAGTTTGTGATAGAGATGAAATAGCCTAATCCTAACATTAAGTGGTCAATATAAATGAATATGAATGGTGGGTAAACATTCGGATAAATTAAGGAGATGTGTCATTTTGCAATGATCAGACCCCACCTTGAATTAGGGATAAATCACAGTTTTACATAGAGCTGGGCCCAATTTGGCCATTGAACAAAATATACTATATAGATAAACTAGACATCATTTTGACATTGCATTGGTAGGTGAGAGAACAAAACGTGAAAGGAAGAAAGGCCGAGCTCGCCTAAGTGAGAAATACTTTTCCCATGGTAAATTCGTGACCATAACAATTTACATGTGGCAGCTTGAGGACAAAAGTTAAAGTTAAAGTGAAATTATGGGAAATGAATACAAAAAAATACATTAATGTAGCAGATACTTGAGGAGGCGATCAACACCTTAAGCCATATTCACCAGTAGTAATGGATGGTTAATTTGGCAGGGACATGATGTTTTGGGAGTGGAGAGAACCCAGCGTTGGCATTAGCCTAATTTAGAATAAAGGCACCGAGGGGTCCACAGTTTAGTTTCCCATTCAACCTTAGTCCTGCTCCTCTAAAAGTACCCTCCACACATAACTCCTCTAGGGTTTTTGGATGAAAACGAAAAAAATAGAACTTCGGCCCATCTGGGCGAGAAACCGAATTACATAGCTGACCAGTGAGTCAAAAAACTTACCATAATGCCCTCAGACGATATAAAAGTAAGATACAGATGTATCAGAGTGGAAAACGTACGAGCAATATTAATCAAGAATCAATCTTTTACATGAACAATTCACACTCACGACTAAAGCAGGAGAAGCTTCCACAATGATACATAGACTTCTCCCATTGAGACCTCTTTCCATTTAATTCTAGGTTGGTCTCCTAACTCCCCCATTAAAAAACTACTTGCACTCACAAAATTGCTATATCATCACGATAAATATAATTTATTAATTATATAGCAAAGGAGTGAGAGAACATTGGGTAACAATATAGCGCGATTGAGAATGAGAACGGGCGAGCCTGATTAAAACGGGTAAGACAATCTTGGCAAGCAATATCCGCGTGGGAGTTTAAGGGAGGTGAGGAACGATGAAAAAAAAATGCCGCGGCCCCTCGTCCCAAAATCCCTGCGTCTCCTATTTAGACCCTCCCGCTAATGCCTTTTGCCGGGGTGGGGGGAGAGAGAGGGGAGACATGGGGAGGAGTAAGAGGGGGTTGGCGGCGGGGTTTGTGCAGGAATTGACGGGGAAGCACGGTGGAGGGTGGGCAGTGGTATGGGGTTGCTTACACCTGCTCTGTGGTCTTCCAATGGTACCTAGTGAAGATAAAGGAATAAAGAGAGAAAAAGCGGAAAGAATTCCTCTGAAGTTCCAACATTTCGTTTCCTCTCTTTCGTTTATTTTGGTGACAAACACACAGATATATAAAAAATATATATGTATATAATATACATGTATACGTTTTTATATATATATATATAGTATACTCATATATATATATATATATATATATATATATAGTATACTCATATATATATATATAGTATACTCATATATATATATAGTATACTCTATATATATATATATATATATATATATATATATATATATATATATACTCATATATATTTGCGTATATACATGCATGTGTCCCTATCCGATTTCTTCATAGTTATTTCCATGCATGTATATATTTATATTCATAAACAAGGAAACAATCATGTGTGGCAACACGCCCATACACGGTTCAATTAAAACACAGGCACAATCATAAAAGGATACTCATAGATATTTGACGTACCATCATGCCGCCTTTGTCGGAATTGAGGAATTAGGTCCTCGGGGTGGAAGTGAGAGGGAGATGTTTAGGAACGGAAGCAGTTATCGGGAAAGAGGTGAATGGATTTCGGTGGTCGTGGGGAGGTAGTCTTTAATATCTACCGTGAATTACCCCTGCTCCACTTTTCTATTAAGAGTGTTTGTGGGTATATGTCGGTACCTGACACGAAGGGTGAGAGCAAACCTCATCTAATATAAAGCCCAACAGCGTGTGAAATTCACATATGACTGTAGTGACGCAAGTTACTTATCCTTTGCCGTCTGTGGCTTTCCATGCAGATCCAGTACTCGAAAAATAGCACTGATTTGGTGAGAGCTGAGGGTGCCCAGGGGTATCAACTAGAATCGAAAATGGATCTTCTGATCAGTGATAACATCGGCCCTCGTATATCAACCTTTTTATTAGTGTCTATGTTTAAATTATATATATATATATATATATATATATATATATATATATATATATATATATATATATATATATATATATATATATATATATTTACACCCACTCGCACACACATATGTACAGATGTATATATATATATACCTACATACATATATATATATACATACCCACACAGGTCTACTATACATATACGTTTTTCCAGAGTATTTATTCCCTTTTCACATTCTTTGAAGAATGGTTTCCTTTTCAACCTCGAGCTGCCGCCCACTCTCCGAGTCTCCTGGCAACTCTGCCAAACCGGATGGGGAGGATGAAGGCAGGGGAGGAGGGGAGAAAAGGTCGCTGTGTAACTGACATGTGCAGCCCTTCGACTTCCCTTCGGGGATTGGGATGGGAGGATGGGGTTGACGAGGAGGGGGGGGAGGGCAATGGGCGGGAGAAAGGGTTTGTGGGGAGAGAGGTAGGTTGCGAATTCTTCAACGCCCACTGAAGTCGGTTCCTATGGTAGAGGTGGAGGGCACATTACATATACGAGAAATGAGGTATGAAATCGGTACGAGGGAGCGGTGCAGAGGGAAAAATGATTACTCTGGAGGAGGAGGTCGGCTGGGGGATTCCGACCGTGAGGATCTCCTTCGAGGGTGGGTATGGTCATGCGGTGGCCGGACCACTGCGAAAGGCTTTTAGGAAGAGATAATCAGGGCGGAAGAATATTGACTTCCGGCGTATGGCGGGAGAGGGGGGGGGGAGGGCCGTTTGAGACTTAAAGGTTTTGAAAACGGATTTGGGTCGAGCCTGGCAAAAACCAACGTCCGTCCGTTGGAGCTTAATCACCCCGTTCGCATATGAGAATTTCATTTAACCGGGACTTCAAACAAAATTCGCAGAAAGGACCTCGGCCGAACAGTGTATGTGCTTAGCTATAAAATAAGTGTAGTGAGAAACTAAAAAAGCCAAAGAAACTACTACCTACATCTGTATTATGCATCATAAAAATGCACTGTTAGGGAGAAATGTGTACATTTATTAAGGTCAAAAATAGAGCACAAAAATGACCATCGAAAAAAATAAAAAAATATATACTCAGAGTTATTCTATTGAGCAAATAAGTAGCATGTTGACATGTCAGGGGTTGAACGGTCAATTGAGTTCGATTTCATCAAATATTTACTTAACTTGCATTTGAAAAATTTATTAGAGTCAATTTTGAGTGCTTTCTTGATTATTGTAAACATTTTTACGGGGTGCTTTCTCGAGTTAATTTACAGATGATTTTGGAAACTTCCAATCACAAAATATTTTATAGTTCTAACATCCACTGATTATTTGGCAAATAGCGAGAGTTAGGAATCATCACGAGAATCATACAGACTTCGATTCAAATTCAGGTTAGTTGAAGATTAAAAATAAGTAATATATTACTCCTCATATTCATAAAAGCTTCCCTTCATGATTATAAAATGATATTTAGACAATTTAAATATCATTATGAATTATCCAAATCCTTCTTCTTTATCTCATATCTCTATCTGACGCATCAGTGAAGGAAAATCAGCTCTCTTTTCAATTCTTTTCCCAGCTATATCTTTGACACTAATCTTTTCACCACTAAATCGTGGAAATTCTAATATTGATCAGAAAGTTGAATTTGAGGGTATACAGTTGGTACGGTGGTTAGCTCTCAACCGCACTCCGCCACGGGTCTCGGGTAGGATTATAACTTGTTTAAGGGTTTAATACCGCGGTGCTGCGTGGTGTAACCAGTGGTATCGCCATCACTACTCTTCCGCCGCCGGCAAAATAAGCCCAAAAGGGACCTAGGGTAGGGTGGCGTGAACAAGATGAAATTGGATCGTTATAATCGTTAAACCTTGTCGTTTCTCGGTAAGACTAGGCTAACGTCTACGCCATATTCCTTCACTCGTTTCCGCATCCCTTTTTCCTTCCATGTCCTAATTATTCACCTCGCATTAACGGTGTCAATGTCCTCGACAGTCGAGTGCCACCGACAGTAATTATCAGTTAAACTAGGGTGGCGAGGTCTTTAACGAGGGTCGATGGCGCTTAGCACACTGCTTGCGAGGGTGAAGGGAGATGGGAGTGGGGTGAGGGGTGGAAGAAGAGTGACACATTTCCTAACCTGCTAATGCAGTCTGAGACCTTGGGAGTCCCATACCGTGACAGAACTCAACCTACACCATATGCATTTTCAAAAGATTTCTAACGTGTAATGGATTTATAAATCCTCGCTTCCCAAGTATTTATTGCCTCAGATTTCCTTTTTTCCCAACGGGCGCCATAAACGTTTCCTTTTCTGCCACCAGAGAAATACTCCGAGGGTCATGAGACCAGTGGCGCGACCTCATTATTTTCGTCCCCGCAAAACGTCGTACTTATGGACCGTGACTTAACAATCCCTAGGGAGTCCCCTAGTCCTCCTCCTCACCTCTCTCCGCCCCACTTCCCCCGCCCTCCCCCCGAGCACTTTATGATACCCTGCCTCCAGGGTTTCACTAACTGCTTATGTATACCACAAGGCGATAAAGTTCCACCATCCAGGCCTCCCCGCAGACAGCGGTCCCCCCCTCCCCTATCCGTTGTCTTGGCCACTCTCCCAAATCGGTTATGTTCAATGGCTCTCGTGTACGACCACGAGTGGTACCGTGCGGTTTTCGCCCCCGCATTGCGATGGAATAAAAACGGAAAGGGATGACCGCAGGTCCACAGTTGCAGTTTACAGATAACGCTCAGATCATTCACCATCGTGCGTTGGCTAACAGTTTTGATAAAATATTGCCCACTGAGTGCTTCACGAAATGATAATATTTATCATTCGCACTTGTTCGCTAAAACCTCGTATTTTTTTGTTAATTTCAGAACGGTGTTTATCTTTGGATACGCCAAAGGTTTTTGATGACTCAAAATAAAGAAGCAAAGGAATAATTGAAAGATATACAAGGTCCTATTTGTCCTTTGTGCATTAAAATATCCGTTTTTATCTAACAAACGTGCACAAAAAAAGAGTAACTAAATCCACCGTAAACCACGTTAACTCCACGTTCTTGAAAAACTCACATTTCATAAGCAAAAAGTTACATTGCACGACCCGCGTTTCAGCGTATTAAAGTCACCTTCAAGTCTATAAAAATGTTAAATTTACAAAGCTTACAGTTTACATTTATTTTTTAAAGTGCAAAAAGAAAATAAAGTCGTCATAAATATAGAAAAAACTTTTATAGAATAAAAATAAAGAAAAACTTGAACAGAATAATTCCTCCGAAGAGACGATCTTGACAATAATGCTCATTTTAATTCCTTTGTGGAGTCCTTTCGTATCACTTCGAAATACTGTCTTAAAGCCCTAGTCTTGATATCAGCAAACTATCCAGGCTAACAAAATTATTGGCTGAGAAAACTGAAGAAATACCAACGACAATGAAGAAATTGAAAACATTGCGCCGCGAAAACTTCTTGGCTTTTACCATAAACAGGTGCTTACCATCAGAAATCAACTTATGCAGAGCACAACAAACTCATTAAAATTTTAACAATGATTAGTAATGTAAAAAATAGTCGTAAATAAAACACAATTGTCTGAAGGCAATAATTTTGAATGGATTGGTTTTCTGGTTTTCCTAGTGCGAACTTAAAGGTTATCTTCTACAATATGCTCTGCCAGCTGAATGTTAGAGGCGGGGGGCTGCTAATTAATATCATAGTGATGAAAATAAAACGTACACAAATTTAGGGTCAACACTACAAATATCCAACATTATCTTCAGTAGAAAAACAATTTTTTTGGAGTGATTCAAGTGAAAATATTATGGCAGATTATAATGAAGGAAATTAATTTTGATTTCCTATATACTCGATCGCAGAACGCACACTTGATATTGGAATTCCAATCCACTAAAGTAATTTGAAAATAGAAGTTAATTAAAAATATTGCAGAAAATAAGAACTGACCCTTTTCTCTTCTCTTACCTAACCTTAAAACTCCAAAAAGTAACATTTGGACATTTACCAACAACGAAGCAATTTGTGGAAAAATTGATAGTTTAGTAAATTAAAAATACCTCCGGCAATACAAGTGTATTCTTTTATTCTTCTTGTATTCTATCTTAGATAAAAAATTGACATTGGTAAATCTTTGAACAGCTCATCAAAATAGAGTACTCACATAAAAAGGCAAACGCAAAACAACATGCATTTGGAGGAGCGATAGATAAATTCCTTCAACCCTAGGAAACTAAAAATCACTCTTACCTCAAATTTTTCAAGAGGTAGAAAGACTCAATGATTTTGCTCGACAGGTTTTAATAACCATGGCTTTGCTACACTGGTGTTTGTTCCAGACAAGATAATAATACACTGGGATTTTTATTTAACTAATTAACCTAATACAATCAGAATATTTTGAAGTAGTTATTAGTAATATATTGGAAAAATAAGTACAAATAAGTTATTATTATTAGGTAATCTACCGTTTAAGGTAGGTTTTTTGGATGGACACAACTATCAAATAAACATTTTGTGACTCCCCACCTATCAAACTAATCTATATCAGGTCCCTCATCATCTCGGTGTACTTCTTTCCTCCCTTCATCCCCTCCAGCATCCCTATCCTGTTCCTGCCCTTACCTCGCTTGCCCAACATTCTCCCCTCTATTACCTTCTTCAACATTCCACTACCGGTCAATACCCCTTTCATCCATTTTTCCTGCCTCCATACGATTTCTCTCAACAAACCCCTCTCCTCACCCACCAACTGTAGTACTTCCTCATTTGTTTTCCTTTCGGTCCATTTCACCTTCTCCATTCTTCTCCACACCCACATTTCAAAGGCCTCCAATCTACGTCTATCTTCCTGCTTCAGTGACCATGTTTCCGCGCCGTACATAGCTACGCTTCATATCAGAGTTTTTACGAGTCTTGTCTTAACATCCCTACTCAACGTTCCCGTCATCAACTCCCTCCTCCTTGAGAAAGCCTCCTTGCCTAGCGCAATTCTTCTCCTTACGTCCCTACCACTTTGACAACAAATAAGTTATGATATTATTTTTGCTTCGGGTTGATTAACGATGCTGAGAATATCTCTAGTCACGAATAGAGCAATTTATAATGAAACTTCTTAGTCTAGGATATTTTCCCATATTACATCGAGAGATGAGACTACATGAATGAAATTTGTCAGCCACACTCGAAATGTGGTATTCTGGAATCCTTTACTCCAAGGAAAATAATCCATGAGTGAACAACACATTCCATGCTATGTAATTAAAACGACTTTCTTCTCTAACGCAATTTTTATGCAAAAACCTTCATTACAACCCCAGGAGCATGTAATCAAAGATTGATACACTAATAACCCTTTTTCGAACCAACGAGGCGAACCGAATGCCAAGGCGCAGATTAAGAAATAATTTAATTAGTCAACAGCGGAAGTGAACACGAATCTCGGCAATTTGGACGAACGTGATAATATCTTCGCTGACCAATTCCCAGGTGCTAAAGCCTTATCCGCTCCCCTGCCGCGTTTTAAAGGGCGTCCGCACTATGGGAGCGATGTTTGAATTTGAGAGCCCTGATTTATATGGGAGGGTCCTCATGGATGGGTTAGCGGAGCGGTTTTGCCGACGCTTCCCTACCCACACACACCTCCTCCTCCCCTAACCCTACACCCCTCACACGCTGAAACCTCAAATCTAAGGCTAAGGGGATGGAAATAAGGGACGCGGAAGGTGGTGCGGGAAGGATTTTATAAAATTTGTTGCGCATGTTGAGCAAGTGGTGAGCTCTGAAATATACAGTCGCTGCTCACTTATTCCCTCGTGAGCCCAGATGGGGGCGTTCTCCACCCACGAACAGTAACACGAGTCATGCCTCTTAGAATTTCGACGTTTCTGGTTTAAGTGCTAATTAAAGGCTGCCACTCATGCTAATAATTGGAGCTTGATGGCCGAAAAGCGATTGAAATTACATGGAATGTACCCACTTAGACGGCACTCTAATGAGCTTTTGTACCAATCAGCGTGCGGTGAGAGTAAACAATAGAAAAAGAATACCTGCTTCAATTATTTTCAAACAGGTGAATACCAAAAGGTCGTTTTTGTAAAGGTATGTATTTTTGGTTTTGCTTATATTAAAATCATGTGTAATCCTTTATCAATATACCATTAAGGTCTTCAGATAAAGGACTCATATTCTTATTTTTATATTACCAGTCGTGCCTAGTAATACCTCATCCTTTTTTCTGCACCCTCAACGTCACAATTTATCTCTGAGATTTTTTTCTTATTTAGGTATTAATTAAAATTGGCAATTTTCCACAAAATAAACTTTTAATACGACCGGTTTCGATGTAATTACATCATCGTCAGGTGAAGATGATGTAGTTAAATCGGAACCGGTCGTATTAAAATTTTATTTTATGGGAAATTGCCAATTTTAATTTATCATAATCTCCCACCATATCACGCCTGAAACGTCTATTTTTACTTATTTAGGTAATTGAATTTCAACATGCATCCACGACACAATTTGGGTTTCCCTAAAATATATCAGAGTTTCATTTCTTAAAACTTGTATTTCACGAAACTAAGCGGAGGCCTAAGGATTGACATCCCGGAGTATATTGATTCCCTTGATTTTTCCGAAACAAAGGTATTTCTTACCTGTTTTCCCATATTAAGCTTATCTTTGTAAAGAAATTACATGTAAGGTATAACATTAATTAAGTAACATTTTCAGGTTACAAGTGTATTAAAAAAACTAAAATAGTAGTCAATTGGCCAATGCAATAAAAAGGCGAACTCTGAGTAAACCTTTATTAAATATTGTATCTGGAGAGGTACACTGCATATTATCCATTGTGTTCCCACAGTATATCCGATTTCAGAGATATTGATTGGATTTTCCAAATTTCTTAAAGATTATTTTGGCCATCTTGAAAAATTTTCTATAATGTAAGAGTCTGAAATTCAACTTTAGGTATTTTTTATATTGTTCTTTCAAAGAGATGATGTTATGAATAATTTAGAAGAATCCTTTCTCTCCCTCGAGTGCTTAAATGGCTTGACTTAAAAACCGAGTTAAACTGTATACTTTTTCTGTAAGTTTGGAGATCCCTAGAAAACTATAGTAATTTTTACAAGGATGTCCATGTGCCTATCCTGCATCTGTCTTTCCTGACCAATGCACTCTTCCCAGTAGTCTCCATCCGGAGATCCAATTAGGGGACTATTTTGCCTCTGGAATATTTTGCTTCGAAGGATGCTACCATGTAATGAATAGGTGGAGTGTAGGAATGTATCACCTCGGGAGACAAACGCGGTAGTTTTTCGTTGCCTTCCGCACCGCAGTACTTCGGCCGATTCCGTGATCTTCACTCTCGCCCAAAACTGTGGCTGTTGATGCCGGACCGTTCTCCTTGATCTGCGCCATCAATTCCCTCTATTGAGAGCTGCTTCCTCTCAGTAGTGGGGTCATTTTGTATTTTGGGTAAAATTTCAACCGCTGGTAAGTATTTTCCGACAAAGTTGCCAGAAAAATATTCTCCGTGCTCTTGTCTCGAGCCTACGAACCTCAGTATGAGAGTCAATCACGGTACCACTGGTCCACTCCGGTCCCTTGACTAATAATATTAGATTTAAAAAACAGAAAAAAATAATCTTCCTATAATAATTGATACTCAAAATATATCCATTAAAATACACATTTCTCTCCAGGAAATCCAAAATTTAAGATGTAATTATAACGCGGAAAACGAGTAATTTCCATGTAAGTACCTAACGAGAGAATATCTACACGTCAAATTTAACCGATGGATATAATCGTTACTTGAATGGGACTGAACCGTATCCAATTCGTCCCAGGTATTCGCTCTTTCAATTATTTCAGCGAAACAATGTCTTCAGTACTTTTCACTCTGGTGCCCAGTTGAATACTCGAAAAAAATTCGATAAATGAAAAACATTTCACTCCCTTGATTTTTCGTTCTCTCTAAAATATAATGGAAACTAGAAATCATTCAGAAAAATGTCCCTCTCGTGGAATTCACTAGATTAACAGAATATTTGTCAGTGAGGACAAAAAATTTACGTTGCGATTTCAATTTCGTGAAAGGGTCATTGTATTGTCATTCGTCATCGTTTCAGATCGGAGGGAGGATGGGAAACTAACAGATTGCGAGCTATATGTGGAGAACATGCTGATTAGAATACTGGTGAGAGAGGTTGATTAAAGGTTCGCGATTCCGATTGGCACGACAATTACGCTTCACTACCTGCACTATATTCGAACTCGTAATTAGAATCCCTCTTATTCGGTCACTTGGGTTTCGGAAGTCTGATCGGATAAGCAAAACGGAGGTTAATCGGTAGACAGATTCAAATTAACTGCCCAGAATCAAATGAAAAATAACTGTTATTATCTCTCGATAACATCTTCAATACAACCCCATAATTTATAATGCTTGCTTGTCTCATTCATAGGTTGTTTCTCATGTGGTTCTTACTTCTCTCATTCTAACCTCTAACCTCTTCACTTCTCCATATTCTATCTTAAGGAACAGAATGTTAGGCATGAAGGAATGCATTAATCTGGCAGAGATGAAAGACGTACACCGTAGGAAAAAGACTCCTATACATGAGTATAACTAAAAAAACATATTAAAAAAACCAAATATATGAGTAGTTTAATATGTGTTCATTTTCTAAAAATAAAACTTATTCAATTGTTTTATCATCTTAATAAGGAAAATATTTTACATAAGAACATGCTTTATTCTTTTGACTACTTATCTGTTCCCGTGTATCAAATATGAGCCTGAGGGGCAAATACCTCAATTGATTTTTTCAACTAAACTTCTGTAAAACGAATGTTCAATTATGTTCATTTGATAACCTGTGATTAACGGAACATTAATGAATAATATCTCTTTACTTATACATAATAAACAGCTCATCTTGCAAGCGTGGAGATTATGTTAATTTTAGATACCGCAATTCATGTATCTGCAAAATAATTTCTTGTTTAAATTAATTAGAATTCAATGTTGGCAACTAAGAATCAAGGAAAACATAACTTTGATGTTACGTGTACATGCCTAACGTGGCTTCAAAGACTTCAACTCACACTAGCACACAAGCCACACACACCTTTTTGGTGGCTCGCAGGGTATTTATGTAGATGTAGATGTAGCAGTGAGTTTATGGGTGCAAAATAGATATAGACGTAAAATTAGAGCGGCATTAAATGTTTAAATCAATGAGGGGAACATTCTAATTTACATTTAACACCAAATTTTTCTTGATAATACCAAACAGAAATGAAATGACGCTCAGAATATGTATGACTGATGGAATATTTTCTTGAAAAATATATTTTTTGTGACGTAACGTCACGTACTCCTACATATATTTGTATTTACCCCGAAGGAAAAATACTTATTATTGGCAGAGCCTTATTATTAGCAGAAAGTACTTTATGAAAGGATTTCAAGAAGATATTCCCCAATTGATCTTTTAAATTTTTGCCTACCTTTCAAGCTGAGTAAGAATGGAAGCATCCAAATCTTTCAAAGAATATAATTCCGCTGATTTTATTTGTCTGAGGAGCCAGTGACTTAGGAACCACAACTTATGAATAATTGATATCTGTAATATGATATCTGTAACTAATTTAGGATTCACATAATTCACATTATAGAAATAACAAAACTTGACAGAGAGTTGAGTAATTTGACCTAGGGTCAGACAAAGTCTAATACATACATACCTAGCAGACTACTTTGGGTATAAGATTTTCGTCATTGCAGGTGACCATTTTTTCCTCATGACACATCGCAAGTAGACATTATAATTGCTCTTCGGCGAATAAAATATTGTGAAAACGTGAAAAAATTTATTTGAATGTTTAGTCTATATTTTCAAAATGTCGACCAAAAATAAACCCTTTCAGTTTTATTTTTTTATTAAAATTGTGTATGATGAAACAAAGTAGCATTTTCCAGAAAATAATTTACCCTTGCTAAAATAAAAATTAAAAGATGACGAGTCAAACAACGTTCGGATTCGTATTAAAAGAAAAATTTAATTGATTCGAATGCCAGTGCTGTTCACATATTTCTCGATGCGGCAAATATCAGGTAATGTTGTCACATAGAAGTTATCTTTGACCTCCATTCACGCTCAGAGTCCTGTTATTCATCACAGTTCGTCGGCGTGTCTCATGGTTATGTGAGAGTCAAAACGCGACACTTTGTGAATGTTATGATAAAAGAAGACACTTTGTTTCTCCACATAGAAAATTTTTATTACGGCAAAGGCTTCGTTACAGCGTAACATCTTCACCTGAAGATGTTACGCTGTAACGCTTCAGTAAAGTGCAGGTGAAGATGTTACGCTGTAACAAAACCTAGGTCGTAATAAAAATTTTCTATGTGAAAAAGCAAAGTGTCTTCTTTAATCATGAAGGATTTCCACCATGTCATGCCTAAAACTGTGTCATGTGTCACTTTGTGAATGTATATGCCGTTCTGTAAAGAGATACGAGAGGGTCAGGGCGAAGTTTCCAATCCTCAAACCAAGTGAGGGTGAACTCTTCCCTCGGGCCACTCAGGACGGAAGTGGGCCAAGCCTGTATCGTGGGTTTAATTTCACCTTATTTATTATTTATCACAGAGAAACTCATGAATCTTTCCGTTTAATGAAACTTTGAGTTTCGGTACGTTCAACGTGTTTAAGGGATCATTCCTCTGGTCCATATAATTACTATGAAAAGTAAAAGTATCCTATATCGATATTCGAGTTAAACAGAAGACCATTGAAGAGGAGACACGTAGAAAATACTTCGGGGAGAGGAATTGGGGGAACGGAGATAATTTTCGACGTGAATAGACATAATACTCGCCGGTTTCGAAATGGTGTAGGGCTGCAGTGAAATTTATCCAGGATAAATACAAAAAAATAACCTTTTATCGCATCGCCGGAATCCTAAGTCAATGCGAATAATTTTTATAACCTCAATCCCTCCAAATAGGGATACGATCATATTCAAGAGTAAATATAAAGCCTGCAAAGTATTTTACGACCTGAAACAACGCGTTGATTACCATTAGACTTCTTCCGGTGGAATTTTCTCCATCATCTTTAACTTGAGAGAGAGAGGGAGGGAGAAGGGATATCTGAGAAAAAATAGGGGCTCAGATTTTAAAGAATGAGATTTTCTAAAGACTTACGTAAAAACCCTTCGCTACTAGAACTTGTGATGACCGGATAGAGGAGGTATGCTATTTTCCAACGAGCGGGAGTTATAAAAAAACCGCAGGTCTGTGTGTTGCGCGCATATGCGTGGGGAGAATATATTTCATCGCGGTCATTATAGCTGTCGTCTATTGCAGTGTCATTTTTTAAAGTGATAATTACGAGTATTAGGGGTTTTGGTAAAATAATAACACCAGAGTTTCAGTACAGAGCCGCTGTCTGCAATGAAGCGAGTGTTTTAGTTGGGTTTGTGGGTTCACGATTGAAGTAGGGTTAAGAAGAGTTAAATAACATGGAAGGGGTGGGGAATAAATGTCAGATGTAATTGAAATTTTATTTTATTTTTATCTGTTTACTAGTTGTTATTTTCATTTCGTACTTGGTCATATACTGTACCAGAGTGGATAAAAAATTGGTTTCCAATAGTTTTTATTTCAATTTTGGGTTAATCAAATAATATACTTTTGTGAATATCAAATTTTTGTAAACGATCTTTTATTAAAGGAGTACGGCCGATTACTTCTTATGTCAGCATTGTTTCAAATAGCATTGAATTTTGAAGTTTTCCTTTCGTTTAGCCGAACTTGGCAAGGGTGAGGTGAGAAGGCGATCCATTTAAAAAAAAAGAACAGCTACTGATGATTGGAGAAAAATATGTTCCTCGAAATACTCAAAGTTTGTTAATTAGAATTGAACAAAAAGAAAACATAAGAAACGTATTTTTTCAAAGACTAATTCATTTAGTAAGATTTATCAATTATTTGAAAAACCCCACTTTGAAACTTAAGAGTGAGCGTCATGGTTTGTTCCTGAATGTACTATTCGTGTTCAAGAGAAATTCAAACTATCACAAATATAACCATAAGCCCTAGCTCTCGGCAGATTTTATCAGAATTATAATACCATTTTTAAAAATTTAAAATCTAAGTCAAACGAATGTGTAAAGAATATGTAAAGCCGAATGACTTTCAGGTAGAAAACATAGATAACAGATAGAAAAATCTGGCAACTATGTTGGGACAATCCGGTTGGAGAGACGAGTAGTAAGTGGAAGGTTAAACACGACTGAGGGAGTCTCCCCTCCAGCGTTGTCGCAGGTGTATGAATCTACCCCGCGGGTTCTTTTCAACGTGGAAAAACTATAAACAAAACTGCATTTTCAATTCCAATATTTTTTTAAAATTTTGAAACACACGTCTCTAGCACTCTTTGCAAAGCTCCCACGAGCTTTCAAAACGGCAATGACGTATTTTCACATTGTGTTCTTTCGCGCAAATCAAATGTCATCGGTTGAAAGAAGCAGTCGTTGGGAGAACAGTTCGTCGTCGTGGAAGGGCGTGGAATTTTCGAGGGAGGCGTCAGGTGCGGTAGTCGTCCGTCCATTCGACAAATTGAAAGGCACTGCCTGATTGAGCGCCGCCGTTGTGGGGACCAATGAATGGTCCGAAGGACATCCTCGTCCTCTACTCACCGAGCACAGAAGCGACGATAGTGGCCAAGAGGTGGCAGCAGCAGAAGCAGTAGCCCAAAAGAATCGCCCTTCTGCCTTGCCTCATAATCCAGCTACATGGCCTCACCACTCTTCTCCGGAGCGCTGGCTGTCAGCATTCCCAGCCGCGTCACCTAAAAACAGCCGCGACAGAAAAAAATGATCAGGTTAGCGCGTCTAAAAACACATAGCTCCTACTCCCAACAATGTTAGAGGAAACTATAAAAACTGAAATTCATTTGGAAGATATGTAAACCTATCCATTTTAGTTACACATAAAGTCGCTCTAGAGACTGTGTCTACCCAAAACCTAATTAATCCGATTAAATATCAATGATCATTCTCCAAAAAGTTTACAAGGAGTGTAAGAGGACGCCTTGATAGCTTAATTGGCTAAAGCACTCGGCCGGACATCGAGGGATACAGGTTCGAAACCCGGTCAAGGCGAATGATTTTTACACACTGAAATTTATGCATTGTAATGCATATCAGAGGATGACTTCGTGAAAAGTTAATGTTGCGGCATCTCTTGCAGTTCCTTGGAATTTGCCAAAAGAATATTGTTCACAGGGTTCCAAATATCAATGGAGATGAGTGACAGGGAAAGGGCAATATTTGTTCAATATTTCTAAAAATACAGCGGAGAGAATATTGATCACCAACTCACAATTAATTTGTTGCATATTAAGTATTAAAAATGATGTCAAAAAAATCAATCACCTAAATAGGTCTAAAAATTTCATGTAATTACGGGCACAGAGTAAGTGCATATTAAACTGATGGATACTAGTAGAATATTTTTCATTGTTCTCATCAAGAAAAAATTACACTTACAATACTGAAACCGCTGCCATTATTTTAAAAAATATGCAACAAATATAGTTTAGGACAATCCAAAAATCTACACTGTAATCCATGTAATGTGAATGTTACCATTATCTTCGTCTATAAACAAAATTATGTTTGAACCCTGCAGTGAAAAATACATTGTAAACAAAAAATAATTTAGTCTAACGACCAGTGCGCAAACTTTTTTAAAAATAATGTCTTACTAATTTATTATTATGCTCAACATGCCTTCGAACGCTATAGGAGTGTGAGGGTGTCCTAATTATTTCTTGCGAATTACAAGCCTTTAAAAACTCGAACAGAGATTACTCCATTTTGCGAAGCCTATTCTTAAATCACCAAAGCAAGCCTACTTCAATCTTCACTTCAATTAGTTTTACCTCCATTTATGGCGCAATCAGAAATCGCTCACCTGGGGCCCAATTCCTTTCCCCCTTCGCCTTCATCTCCCAGGCCTCCTTGCTCTCACGCTCATTATTCACTCCCAGAGCCCTCTCCCAATTGCCCGTCCATTCTTTCCCTCTCGAGTAGGCTGGGTGCATCTGATGGCTTCCGTACCCGCGCTTGCCTAAAAGCTTCGTCCACTTCTCCCTACTAATCTCCATCAAGGGACCCCTCCCCCTCCGATCATCCCGCATCCCACCCCCGCGAGACTCCGACAACCCCTCCTCTGAGCGACCCCACCCCTCGTGAGAGAACAGAAATGCTGCGATGTGGGTGGAGAGGCAAACAAATTCTCTCCACATCTCCCTCCCCCATCCCCTCTCGTTAACACAGACCAGCGAACCCGGACCCAACTCTGCAACGCCTGTGGTATATGCACTCTCCGTCGCCTCGGAATTTGCGTGTGGCAAACCTCGTAGGATACGCCTTCCTGTCGGATGTGGGCGGACTGCGTGGTTGGGCCTTAACGTTGATGCCTGGGGGAATGGGTGTTTGCGTGTCGGGCATGCAACGAAATTGTCCTAGAGACGAACTTGAAATCAATTTCATTAGCCAATTGGTTTTTTGAAATTGTGATGTAACTGAACAGTATCACATTTTACATCGACGCGTGGAATTATTTTTACCGGCCTCGGTGAAAGTGGGTTGACGTTCCAGCCCGTGAACTAAAATATCAAGTAAAATAAAACAGTTCATGGACTTGGTGGAAAATCTTCATATTGAAATTTAAAAATAAACAACTTGGCTTTTCCACAGAGAAAATGTTTTATTCACTACCTAGATTTCGTTATGGTACAAAATCTTCAGGTTGATTCAGATCTGAAGATGTCATACCATAACGAAACCTAGGCAATGAATCAACAATTTTCAATGTGGAAAAACCTAGTTGTTTATTTTTAAATTTCAATAAAATATCAAGATTTGATTCACACCCGAGTTTATTTTCCCCCAGCCTAGAGTTAGGGAATTTTACACTGGTCTTCTTGCTTTATCATGAACAACACATGTCAGTTTTTGAGTCACTCTAACAAATCCATTAATCACACGTGTATTTTTCACGTCATTTCCTTTCAAGGTTGGGAAGAAAGAAATCTCATTCCAGTGACTTCAAAAAACCTTCAACTAATCTCTTTCACACAGTTCTGCCCTTGCGAGTTTATTCCAACTTGGTCACATACATACATGCTCTGTTACTGAAACTTCAATTCTTCCTTTTATTGGGAGTCTCTTCGATCACATTCTTCAAAACTTTCTCCGTCTACTCCTTCTACTCTCAAATCATTAGCTATTAATACTTTCATTAGAGATGTCCTCAAATTATTAATTCTCTCAATTGTACTTGTAACTGGAAGTGTATTGTATTGGTGAATTTGTGCTTGATATACGCGGGAAAACTTCAAGCATGCAAGACATAAATGACAGTGGTACATTGTAGATAAAAGACAGCTGTAAAGACATTAATGACGTATACTGTATTGGGTTTGTAAATATTTCACCAGAGGCATAGGTATTTTCAACACTTAATATAGTGACCTCCAAAGTAAAATAACAGCGAGTAATCATTCATATTCTTCACTTTTGTGTACTAACATCCATTCATAAAAATTCATTTCCTATTGAGTTAGAGAAATACAGTGGTGGTATTGCGAAACTGAAAAATGCTAACTATTAGGTGTGCACAGTCCAGGGAAGGCCGCAGCCTATATTGTTCCAGTCTGGGCGTTCTAGCATGAGCAATTTTCTAGTTAGCAAAAGGAACCCTTACAAAAGGCCACGGAAACATGGTTGCCACATTGCGGAAAATATTTACGGCTGAAGAGATATTTTGTGGAGAGGTATAAGAATATTCAACTTTCTAGTTCAATTGTTTGTCAGAAAAATCGTGATATCAGAATATGAGTTCACCATAAGTTTCACTGTTTATTCAACCCATTAATTCTCCTAAGAGGGCAAAACATGAATACCAAACTTTGTTTATGCTTGTACGTATATGATCGCGGCGTTCAATCCGCATTCTTACGTGACTGACACACTCATCGCTTGCTTTCTCTCTTTGACCACAAAAGCTCCTGTTTGATTAATAATTATGTTTAAACTAGGAAAATGTTTAGTAATGTGCAGTGTTAAATTTCAGCTTTATAACATAATGTGAAGAGTAGTAATTTTACTTATTATTATCATTAATGCCTTAGACTAAGAATAATATTTTGACAATTTTCACATGCTACAAAAAATCTCTCTATCAGAATTGCAACGTTAGTTAATCTCTTTATCTACCCCTCTCCCCTCTTTCCAGGTGGAAGCTAGTTCCGTTAATGATGTTTGATGAAAGATTTAGGTAATGCAAGTGGTAAAGAATTGAGGTATTTAAATAAAAGTGCCCATTTTCTTGATCATTGCGGGGGAATCGGGACGGAATATTCACCAAATTCATCATTTTTAAATCGTAGGGAAATACATCGATCACCATGTAATTTCAGTAATGGTTTCACATTTAAGCCAATGAAATCGAGTAAAATACCACACTGATTCAACTTGAAGGGCACTTTGTTTAAATAATATCACCAATATAAATATTTGTCACATCGTCAATCAAACTAGATCAACTGGAATTAATATTTTTCTGTGGTTTAATATAACTTGGTTTGAAGGAAAAAAACAAATGTCACATGAATGGAAACTCCAACGGCGGCTACTTCAATTATATATCGAACTCAGACATAATCGTTAGTGAACTAATTAGGTTTGTTAACGTGGAGTTCGGTTTTCTAACCAAACTCCAGTCGCATGGTCGAATTCGGCCGTTAGTTCCTCAACTGTTACCATACGTACTCTGAGACGACTTCAACGATTTGATTTTCTGTTCATGGTCTGAGTACATTGTTTAAAATTAACGATCAATTAAAAAATAGAAAATAGTTTATTTGATAAAACTGTCACCTTTCAATCATTACTGTTTACAACTTTCGCTCATCCAAATCCGAACATTTTCTCTATCCAACCTGGAATTCTGTTTCGACTGGACTCCAACATAAGTAAACTTTTTTGAACACTCTCTGCTTTGAAATACACGTACCTACGTGAATTAGCGGACCAGGCAATTAATTCAGTCGATGCAGCGCACTCACATTATTATGGAGTTCTTGCGGTGTCTGTGACCGGGCGGCACTGGGGTTGCTCGCGGGGGTTTTTTCGTTCGGCTGGTTTCTCGAAGTCGGGGAGGGGAGGGATGCTGAATGGGCCCGGCTCGGGGTCTTCTCCACGCGGGGAGAGGCATGTAGCATGAACTCGCATGGATGATTATCAACGCACCGTTGCGATGGGTTTCTACAGAGTTCGAAAATTAAGACACATTCGTGGAGGGGAAGCAAGGGGACGATTTTATGGGCACTCTCGAGGATCTGAGATGCGCAATCAGCGACGGAGGTGGTTGCCTCACTACATGCAAAGCCGTAAATCGAAGTTTGCGTTTGGATGATGGATGTGCTCCAGATTTTAGAAGCGTGAATTGACGCTTTTTCCGCTTCAAGTTAGTGATGTCATTTCTTTACCTTTTGAGATTAAAAATTTTTTCCTTATCTATTTCGCAGCTTCAATAGTTACACCATTTATTGCATAAAAATCTAATTGTTTGATGAATGTTAAGAACAAGTTGGCACCATCGATTTTTACTACTAAAAGGCGGTAATTATTATCATAGTGTATTCCATATGCATTTATCGTGATAGATGAAGACTTCGGCAAATTATTGGTCTGCAGGAAATGCGGATGATTTGTCGGACGTTCTCATTACAATGAGTAATCTACCGTTTAGAAGTTGTATGGACACATGATGAACAACGATACATTTCTTAGCTTTGTCCAAAAACAAATGCAACGATTTGCATAGTCTCTGTCCATTCAACCATGCCATAAAAGGTACAATACCACTAATTAATTAGTTATAATAGACAGACTTTGAAAAAAAACTAATACGGCAAATTAAATCCACGTATGCCATTCCAAACAAATTAAATTTCACACTAAAGCACAAAACTCGACTCGAAGCCGTATAATTTCTCTCATACATATTCGTGGACATTTTGCATTAAAATTCCTGTTAAATTATCATTTCAGTAATTGAATTCTAGGATGCGTTGATGAAAATAATGTCATCACGAACGCATGTGACATCAAATTATTCGCACGTAAAGAAGTAATTTGATGAATGACCCTTTCCATGAATTCCAGAACCATTTGTGGAATGAAGTGAGAAGGGTCAATTTGGGGCGAAATTACTTCGGCATGACATTTTCAAGAGAGAGAGACAACACATGGTGACCCTCGCTCACAGGATAAATCCTGTTGATAAAAAAACACACTTCAAAGATCTTTTTGAAATCTGGGCTATAATGTAATTCAAGGTGCTATATGGTGCGGGAGATAAACTGCCCGTAACAGCATGTGTTTGAGTTCACACTGTGAAATTAGATTAGCAAAGTTTCTATCTAAACTTCGGATGTTTACAAATGGCATCCTAATTAATAAATTTACATTTGTTTCCATTCATTTAATCTTCGAATTTGGACCACGTTTGATGCAAATCGAGTATAAAAAATCGACGTATTATCAAATATAACTTCATTTACGTATTCAAAGTGAAGGGTTGAGAGTGGAATTCAATTGTTAGACACGATTTGATATATAACAGCAGGAAATTTACGAACTATTTTTCTGAATAGCTCAATATTTATCACATTCAATATGCTCAATATAATCCACCATTTACGAGAAGATAGATTAGACATGCTGAGGACTGCAATCAATTCAATCTATGCATAAAAAGAAAAATTGCACATGAAAATACAAAATATGCATTAATTTACATTATTCGGTTATTTAAGAAGCATAAAAATATTAATATTTTAAAATTCCATTTTCTCTACGCTATTATAAATTTTTTCGGTACATTCACCCTCCTTGTTTCGTGTCTTATGGCCATATTATTTTTTGATATTATAAATATAGCTTCATCAGTCAATTTATCGAATTCCATTCGTTTAGCCAATATAATAATCAATTTCATAAAGTATCTCCATAAATTTTCCTGGAAATTCTCATAAACTTATTTCAATAGACATTCAACATTGCTGGGAAGTAATCAGTAAATATTCATTGACTGAACCTAATGGAAGGAGATGTAGCAACTTTCCAACCCTTAATCCCAAGGAGCAGAGGATTCTTATATTTCTTCTTGGACTACTGTCCTCTCCCAAGTAGCTAAAAGTAGGTAAGTAAGTAGTACCAGTAAGTAGGTAAAAAATCCAAAGCTTGATGCTTTATCACATGACCACTACATCTCGAAGCTATATCGTAAATTATATTATTATAATGTGATTTCAATAGAAGAATGACTGGCAAAAAAAGTAGAATGGTTTGAGGCGTCACTTCGGGGAGCGATTCATATTGGTAAAGAAAATACTTTGTTCTTCCGTAGACATGTTATTATGCACGACCTATGTTTCGACTTACAAAGTCATCATCAGGTGGAGTACAGAGAATACACAGCTTTATACACTAGACAGAGAAGTGGAGGGAGGAGGAGCTGGTAAAGTGGGAGGAGTGGAAACAGAAGGGACACTGGTGTGTATGTGGGGATGGGGAGAGGGCGGTCGGGTCTGGCATCAGGGGGGAAGAGGGACTGTGGAACAGAGTGAGGTCCAGGAGGGGGGAGCGGGAGGAATACATCATGTCATTAACCAATATACCCTTATGATGAGTGTTCTTGGAAAATTCCAAACATTCAAAGGCATTTAATCTTAAACTCTTCATCTCCAAATGTAAAATCTCAGGAAGAAAATCACTTGCGTGATTATTGTCTAGTAGGTGCTTGGAAAAATGGGAATAAGGATTTTTGTTTTTGAAACAGGCGTAATGTTCTTTCAACGTTCACGGAATTCCCCCCCCCCCCCGGTTAGCCTAATACAAATAGCAGAGCACTCACAAGGCATTTTATACACTCCATTCTTTTCCATTATGGGAATTGTGTCCTTGCTGTTTGATAAAAGGTTCCCTAAATTGCCTTTATATTGAAAGACTGGCTTTATTCTGTTCTTTGGAAAGATTCTGGTCACTTAACGAGATAAATTTCCAAGAAAGATAATCCTTTTCCATTTCGATGCGTCTTTTTCTTGGGAGTGGATTTGAAAATGGATGTCACTGCTATTTTCTCTAATTTTTTCTGACACAATTTTTCAAGTGGCTGGGAACAGAAACCGTTATTATCTGCTATAATTTTTATTATTTGGAGTTATTTTGGGGTATTTTGTGTGGACAAGGGAATACTAGTCAAACGGTGGAAGATTGAGTTCAACGCCGCTATTTTTTTGGGGAAATGATGTCTTGATGTGAAGTGAATGATGTGAATTGTGAAATTATCTTTCATGAAAATGGAGAAGTCCAGTTACTGATTTTTTGTGATAGTAATGTCTAAATAATTAATGAACTCGTAAAGTTCTTTCTCCATTGAGAACCTATTTTTTTTGTGCAAGGATTTTAGAAACATCAAGAAGCTGCCGAGTTGTCTTTGTGAATCCGCCCATACCCAAAATATATCGTCTACATAAGGGTGCCAAACGGCTATGTTTGTCAGCAAGTTGTTAGATGAGGAGAACAGCACACTTTCCACCTGGTTTATATAGATGTCCGCTAGTAGAAGAGATACAGGAGATCCCATGGCCAGACCATGGGTTTTTAAGAAGTAATTTCCGTTGAACGTGAAATAGTTTTGGGATACGCAAGTTTTTAGGACCAAACACAATTCACTAATCACTGGAAATGGAACCCCTTTCCAAAGAAGGACTTTCTCGGTTAACTGGAGGGCTTCTTGGGTAGGGACACTCGGAAAAAGGCTGCATACGTCGAAAGAGACGAGAATGCACTTGGGAAGGAGGACTAACTCTGTAAGCGGCTAGCCAGATCGGATGAGTTTTTGACTCCAAATTTTGGGGCGAACTTGGTGTGTTCCTTAGAGATAGTGTTTGCTCTTCTTACCAGTTGGTGATCATCGGCCGAAACATTGAAAACTACCGGCCTGATGGGAATATCTGGTTTTTGAGTTTTGTGAGACCATAAAATCAGTTAAGGGATTCGTTTGCAATAACCAATGCACTTCTGGTGGTTGGAATATCACAGAGCAGGATTTAATTATTTGTTTGCAATATTTTCGAAATTTTGTTGTTTGATCTCTTTGGACTTCGATAATACTGTTGTCATTCATAAACATTTCACCCTTCATAATATGACTATCTTTTCCGAGATTCACCACCGATTTTCCTTTATCAACCTTCAGAATCATAGAAGTTTTCGGAAGCCATAGACTTCTTGATGGATTTCAAAGTGGTCAATTCCCGAAGATTACCATTGTGATTGAAGAATAGCTTTGGGTGAAACTTTTCCAGTTCTCAAGCAACAAGCTGCTTTTCACTTTTATTATTTTAAAGGAGGTCCATCTCAGAGTCCACTGTAAAAATTTTTAAGTCATTGACCGTAATTGGGATATTTGGGACATATTAAAAACCTTTTTCCAAAAGCGATAATACATTAGGAAGAAATTCGTGATGTGTTAAATCCAATACTCTTTCACCAAAGGAATGGAGTGCTGATACTGAAGAGGCTTTCTGCTACACGGGGACAGCTTCACATTTCGAAATTTTCCATTGAAAAAAACTTTTAATTTTTGGGAAATAGTTGATATTTTTTCGAAATCGATTACACTGGACTTTGTCTGACCTCATTTTCGAGACATAACCACTTGGTTCATAACCACTCCCTCCTCTTCTCTGTTTAGTATATAAAGCTGTGTGTCCTCTGTACTTCACCTGATGATGACTTTGTAAGTCGAAACATAGATCATGCATAATAAAATGTATGTGAAAGAACAAAGTATTTTCTTTTCCAGCGTCGATTTGATTATTCACTGACTACCGTCAATAATTCATCAGGTAAAGGTCAATCTCGCTCGCACGGTCCTCTATCAGCAGACGTCGCCGGACCCTCAACTTCGTCGTGCTCCGGGGGTGAAAAGAGAATGGGGGGCGGGTGGGAAGGAGCTAGCTGCGAGAGAGAGGCGAAACAGAGAGCGTTACTTCGTCTACGGAAGTTTGTTCACCTGCCCTTTGCTCTCTTCAGCGGGACCTGCTACTATTCCCTCCATGTATGTGACGCCCTCGCACTAGGTTTGCCCTAACAGCGCCGCCTCGTGACCTTGTGAAACTGAATACACTCTCGGGAGTCAAAGCATTACGTAAAAGGGTCCGGCCCTATTAACGTGATTCCGATGGGAGGGCATGGAGAGTCGGGAGAGGAAAGGAGATGGAAACGAACAATGAGTGATCATGTGGCGGATATCATTCACGGAAAGCAGACACGCACTCCATGGTAATGGAAAAAATAATTCTAAGGACATTTTTAGAACACTTTCGTGCAGTGAATTCGCAACTTTTTTACCGGGTAAATGAATCGAGCAATATTTAACACAGGAATATTTTTCCTTGGTATACTATACAGCAGTTATTTAAAAGTATACCCCTTAAATAAAATTCTTCCAAGTAAAAAATGAATATTTTGAATATCGAAAAATCGATATTGAAATTGAAATTGATATTGTTATTTTTGAAACAGAATACTAAAAAAGTATAAACATACTTTTGTCTCTTATGGTTTTAATCGTTATCATCTGGCTTTCTCCATCTTTTTTCTTGTGGTTAATAATCAATCTCTGACATAAAATCATATGTATTTATACGCATTACGTTGAGTAACCCCTGTATCCCCAGTAATAATTAATGCACAAACAGAACATAAATCGTTTTTCACATTATTGACAATATCATTTAGTTTCATCTGCAGAGCCATTACAGTTCTCAGCCCAAGTAGAGAACAAGTGGCAAATATAGAACACCTGAAAGGATCGGAAAAGTTATATTTCCCACGCATGTAGCACCGAATGAATTATGAACAACGCGACTTTATAATAATAACCATCTTGAAGAAAAGCTATGTTGTTTTGTTTAAAGCAACAAGCTAAAACGTATTAGTAAGTTGAACGAATAACCGCCAAAGTCAAGATGAACGTTCTCTATTTTTTTAATGAATTCTTTTATTACCTTCATTATGTGATAATTAACGTAATAATATGAGTGATGGCGCCACAAATGACAAAGAAACGGCTTTCTTTGAACCACTTTTTAAATGAAAATTGAATTTTAATGAGTTTTTCATGCTTTCCCTTATAATATTTATATAAAATAATCACTAATTTTTCGATCCAACAGTGGGAATTTTATACAGTGAACATGATAATATAATATGCAACATTATACGAGGCGTATTCTTAGAGTAAGTACCGTTTGCTTATATTTAAATATTGGCGCTTTGAAACACAGTTTTGCTCCTGCAGCGCCATCTAATGATTCATTGAGAAGCTATAGCAGCATTTGTTTTGTTTCAGAAGTCGTTTCCTTGTCCGTGCATGCAAACAACAATGTCCGCGACAATCGTTGATCCCGCCAGCTGTGAAGTGCGTTCTGTCATACGATTCTTGTATGCAAAAGGATTGTCGGCTGCTGAAATTCATCGGAAATTATGCCTAGTTTATAAACCTACAGTTATGAGTGAAGGAAAGGTTAGACAATGGTGCTGTTATTTTAAAAATGGACGAACAAATGTCTATGACGAAGAGCGAAGTGGTAGGCCCAGTATTCTGACCGATGAAATTGTTTCGCAAGTGGAACAAAAACTGCGATGTGATCGTCGATTGACAATTAATGGCCTGGCTGAACAATTTCCTCAACTTGGACGCACTACTGTCTACAATATTGTTACGGAAAACCTCGGATACCACACATTGCGTGCAAGGTGGGTACCGAAAATGCTCACCGACCACCACAAAGAGCAAAGAATGTCCAGTGGACGAGAGTTTTCTGGTCGTTGGGAACTCTTTAAACCACCCACCGTACAGTCCTGACCTTACACCCAGCGACTACTTCCTCTTCTTGCACTTGAAACAGTGGTTCGGTGGACAACGTTTCGAAACCGAAGAGGAACTCAAGAATGGCGTTGTCGATTGGTTCAACCCTCAGGCGGCGAGTTTCTATGCAGAGGGGTTAAAGAAGCTGGTGCAGCGGTACGAAAAATGCTTAGAAGTGAACGGCGATTATGTAGATCGGTGAAGTAGGTTTGTAGCTAACTAAAAGTGCCAATAAAATGTGTTTCATATGAGTATATTTTTTCCTGTGACCAAACGGGCCTTACTTTATGAACACGCCTCGTATGATGGGCTGTAAAAAAAGGTGAAATTTTACGGCAAACACTCAGTGTGAATAGAAATAAATTATTTGTGAAAACTTAAATACACAGCGCAGAATTAAGGAAAGAAGATGTACGTAGATTGGTGGTCTTTAAGATGCAATTGGGGGAATAATGTTAAAAATACAATAGAAAGAGAGGCAAACCAACAATGAAGTTCTCGATATGGTCGTGGAAGAGGGACGGTTCTGAAAGAAATTTTAAGGTAGGAAAAGTGGATGCAGGAGGCACTAAAAGATACTGGGAGGCTAAAGACAGTAACATAGGGGAGAATGTTAGGAACGCGAAGTAGAGGTTAGAAATTGATCATAATTCAGATAGGTAAAGGTATGTAGAGGTAAATAATGAGTTATTGCAATGTGTAGAAAGGATTCTTAGAATATTTTCGATGTGCTAGTTAGAGCTTAGTAGTAGTATAGGGTGTATTTACAGGATCCATCAAAACCTTAACAAAAGATGGAAAAATATTATTAAAAAAATCAAAATAATGGCTCCCTAGCTAATATATACTTTGTTTACTAATATTGTATGACTTGGAATAAATAAATATTCCACATAAAATTGCAGTTTTTTTTCTTTTTAAACTGTTTAAAAGCAAGCAGTCTATTTATGATTTCAGTCACGTAATCACCGATGTTTTAGAAACAACTATGTGTATTATTTTCCTGCAAAATTTGAGTTGATTTGTAGCGTTGACCTACATTTCTACTCATATCTGCTTTACTTTCGGGTAATTGCAAAATGTAGTACAGGGTATAAACATATTTACTCTCGTGTTAGTCAAGACTCACGGGTAGAGTGGTGTGTAGTTCCAGTGCTCGTCGAAAACCTAACCCAGTAGAATACGATTTTTATTAAAATAAAGAGTATGGTGAGTTTTCTACCGAAAACAAGGAATATTTCAAAATATACGTATAAAAATGAGGGCACAATATGAGCTCAATTTAAAACAAATAATTAAATATCGTTGAAAACAATTATAGGGATTAATTAGCAATGTATTGAATTTAACAGTGTTCATATAATAAAATATTATTCTTATTGGTATTTTACCGGCTAAGGTAGGTTTTGGATGGACACAGCCAAGACAACCTCACATTAAAACCTAAAATATGCATCTTTTCGATTCCGCAAGCCTCCATTCTCCCTTAATTCCGTCTAGCACGCCTATCATATTCCTGCTCTTTCCTTGTTTGCCTAACGTTCTTGTCTCTATTACAGTCTTCAACATCCCATTACAAAAAAACATCCTTCATCCATCTTTCGTACACTCTTTGAATTTCCGCCTCCCCTCTCCCTTTCTCTTTCAGTCCAATTCTGTTAATTTCATATAATATATCCCAGAATAACTAAAAAATTCACTTTCCAATTTTCACAATAGTTATTAGGATTTTGCTTCAACGCATAGGCACACATATGATATGAAGAAAAGGAAAACTTAACAGAGAGGTCAGAATTTTTTGAGGATGGTAGGATACGTAAATCTTTATCCCAAAAGGAAATTATGGCTTTTGAAAGAGAACACATTGATAGAAGCCTGGCATCACCGGCGCCGAAAATTTGAAACCATTAGTATTTTAATTAAATGCATTAAATTTACAGAATAAATTAAAAAAATTTTTAGCAAAGAATTCCCTGAATGTGATACCGAAATCAAGGAATTATAAATTTTTTTGCATTGTCTGTTTCCGTAGGATTACTTACTCTTTACTGTTAATCAATAATGAGGAACGTAGATTAAGGCCTTCACAGATGAAATCATTTTGAGACATTTCAAAATAATTCTATGAAAATATTTATTACACACTGTAGTACTTTAATTGTATTCATTTGACAGATGAGTGAAAAATTAGGTAATTATGAGAGGAGAGTCAAAAAGAGTTGAAAATGGATGTTAGTTGGCATGGAAGAGCTACACCTCCCAAACACATTTACTTGTTTGGACATTAAAATCCAAGTATAAAGACCACAAGCGAAAATATGAGATATTGAAAAGAGTTAACGAATAAGTGGCCCAAGTTCTTAATGAATCAGTCTTCTCAAGATTTGATGCGCAAAGGTGGGCCGAGTTTTTGCTTTAGTTATGGAAAAACTTCGAAAATTCTTTGGCTTAAAAGGAGCTGGAGATTCTTTCCGGATGTAATGGAAAACAACAGCAGAAGTTTAGGAAAGCGCTGTAAATTATTAACGGCTGATGTACAAATGAAATAAACTCACGTTTCTAAGTCAATGGATTCGCTAAGTTTTTCCATAACAAATTTGAAAACTTGGACCCTTGTTCATCTCATCCCTTTTAAATTCAGAATTTTTGGGATGTTTTGAATGAAACTTGGGTTTTTTATAAGTATTCTTTCACGTAGTTTTATCATTTCTGCGAATCAGTAAATTTTATGAATTTGATAAAACATTTGAAATTAGTTTAGAGCTGGAAAAAAAATACTACATTTAACGTGAAAATGACAAACAAAAACTGAATTCTTATTTTGAGTTTCAACTTCATGGCCAAACTTCAAATGGTCAAAAAATTGTTGCTTATGTTACATAAAGTACCATTATTATATTAGCAACTCCAATGAACGAGGAATCCGTACTGTATGTTTACATATGCCCGCAAGCCGTAAGTGCCTTAATTTGTATCGAAAACTGCGGGCCAACTAAAAGTCGATAAAATTGAAAACATAACAACGAATATTTTGAAGATAAGAGGCACATTTGAAAAACTCAAGTAAGGTTTTAAAGCATATTTCATAGATATAACTGCATTTGACGATCAATTTATTGTTTTGATTGTAAAAAATATAGTTATTGTTAATGATTACAGTTAGACTACGTTAGAAAAAATAAATAGAAAGAAAGGAGATAAATGAGGAAGTCCCCTTGAATCAAGACATTACAATCACCGTGTTCATGCGATTTACATCTCATTTTGAAGAATAACGTTCAATTAACTATAGAAAAAGGTCTTCTTTGGCAATGAAACATTCTAAACCAAACATTTGAACACCAGAGGATAATCGGGTAATGGTAAGAATTCCGACAACCTTATAATATACTATATAAATCGGATTAAACCATATGATCATTGTCATTATACCATATTACAGATAAATGTCAAGTTTTTACAGTGATAAAAGTATTTTAAAGTCATCCTTTTCATGGTAAGCCAATATTTCTCAAAAACACTCCGTAAAACATAAATATATTCATAAATAGTATAGTAAAATGAATATAATTTTCAGTACATATTTACTTGTCTTCATAATAACCTTCAAGTTCTCCAAAACTTTGTAAAAATAATAAATTAAGCTTGCGAGAGGATATTTATCTCTAAGAACAAGATATCTGTTTTTTTAACAAATTTTCCACTTTTAGATGATAAATTATTAAACTAAACGAATAATTATTTTTAAAATAGCGAAATTGAGTAATTAGTGCATTTAAAAGAAGCATAAATAAAACATGATAAAAGCGGAACATTTTGGAAAAATTACATTATATTAGAGGAAATTTTTAAAATTGACTTTATGTTTTTGCCATGTTCAAACGAACTTATAACATGTACATTAATTGTTTTCATTAATACTAGTAGGAAAATATAAATTAATTTTGTAACATGATTACATTTACGTTTGAATGTTATAAAATATACGGCAAGAGAATGAAAAAAATAATAACTACTAATGTTGTCATAGCTTACCTCAAGCCTACCACACTCATAACAAGAGCTCTTCAAGAGTGATAAAAAAAACTCCATAAAATGAAAACAGATCCCATTTAACTCGTAATATCGTCACGTTTTCTTTCTAAAAATAAAATGGAAAGTCTACGGGACCATTTACGTTTAAAAAGGCTTGTGTAATTCGTGGCCATATGAAGGACAAGAATCCAGCCAGCTAGCTAAAAAAAACATTAGGAATCTGGGACGTTTCCTTCTGAAATTGACGGCATATGCATTCTGTTGCATGCCCCATTGCTAAAGATAATGCACAGTCCAAAATACAACTTTTCAATTATAATTTTAATCTTATAATTGGCATTACACGAGTTACAAACTGAAGTCCTTTACTTTGATCAAGAAAATTAAATATTGCGAATCATCGTTGACTCTTATGTTCCTCAGTCTTTTTCAATTAGCTAGCCGTTTTGTTAACGCTATCTAACTTAGAACATCATAGTGTTAAATCCTGGAGAGTACATATGCCATCTTATAAGTTTAGCTGTGGTGTATTTTCATGAATTTATTTCAAATTTCCTACTACGAATATTCGATTAAATAGACGATCTTTCAATTTCCATGAACTGTTAAGCATTATACCAAACAAGGCTACTGTAAAAGTATTTCAACTTCAGTTGCTTGGCATCAAAAAAGCAGCCGCAAAAGCGAGAAAATTCACGCACAAACATACATATACATACGCGCAAATGTAAAATTAACTATACCTTAAGATAGGACACAAAAAAATATGTGTTATATATATGTAGGCCGTCAAATTTAAATCACACATATTTCTTAGCCTTATCTTTGTGTCTCTCTAAACAGTTAAGTTTATATTCAGATTATATACATATACATATATATATATATACATATATATACATACATATATATATATATATACACATATATATATATATATATACATATATATACATACATATATATATATATATATATATATATATATATATATATATATATATATATATATATATATATATATACACATTTATTTATTAGGTAATCTACCGGTTAAGGTAGGTTTTTGGATGGACACAACTATCAAATAAACATTTTGTGACTCCCCACCTAGCAAACTAAACTATATCAGGTCCCTCTTCATCTCGGTGTACCTCCTTCCTCCCTTCATCCCGTCCAACATCCCTATCCTGTTCCTACCCTTACCTCGCTTGCCCAACATTCTCCCCTCTATTACCCTCTTCAACATTCCACTACCGCTCAATACGCCTTTCATCCATTTTTCCTGCCTCCATAGGATTTCTCTCAACAAACCCCTCTCCTCACCCACCATTTCCAGTACTTCCTCATTTGTTTTCCTTTCGGTCCATTTCACCTTCTCCATTCTTCTCCACACCCACATTTCAAAAGCCTCCAATCTACGTCTATCCTCCTGCTTCAGCGACCACGTTTCCGCGCCGTACATAGCTACGCTCCATATCAGAGTTTTTACGAGTCTTGTCTTAACATCCCTACTCAACGTCCCCGTCATCAACTCCCTCCTCCTTGAGAAAGCCTCCTTGCCTAGCGCAATTCTTCTCCTTACGTCCCTACCACTTTGACCGTATTGGTCCAAAACACTTCCGAGATATGTAAACTGCTCTACTTGCTCTATTTTTTCCCAGCCTATTTTAATATTTAGCTTAGCCTTTTTCTTTCTGGAAAATCGCATAACCTTTGTTTTATTAATATTGATTCTCATCCCATATTTATCGCACTGAACCTCCAATTCACTCAACAATGCTTGCAACCCCTTGGCTGACTGAGCAACTAATGCTTGGTCATCAGCAAACCTAACCGATTTCACGAGTTCCCCTCCGACTTTCATTCCTACCTCCAGTTCTTCCCATGCCTCTTTAATCATTTCCTCTACATATACGTTGAACAGTACCGGTGACAATGGGCAACCCTGCCTTACACCTCTTCCTAACACTGCCCATCCAGACTCTCCGTTCCCCACTCGCACCTGAGCAGTCTGAGACATGTACAGGTTGCGGATCAGTCTCCTGTCCCTCCAATCCATTCCTATTTTCTGCAATACACGCATTAATTTTTCCCAATTCACTCTATCAAACGCTTTTTCGAAATCTACAAAACAGGCAAAAACGTCCTGATTGTATTCTATATTCCTCTCGACTAGTGATCTCATTACTGCAATGGCATCACGCGTACCTCTTCCTTTCCTGAACCCAAACTGATCATCCCCTAAGTAATCATTTGCCTTACTCTCTATCCTTTTGTTGATGATCCTGAGAATAACTTTAGCTGCGTGGGATATCAAACTTATTGTTCTGTAATCCTCACATGACGAAGCCTTTGCCTTTTTTGGAATAGGAACTAACACCGATCTCACAAAATCTTCCGGCCAGATTCCTTCCTCATAGATACTACGAATCAGTCCATATATGGCCTTTTTCCCACCTTTCCCTAACCATTTCAACATTTCTACAGGAATATTGTCCACCCCCACAGCCTTATTTGCTTTCATCTCCTTTAATGCCCTTTCTATTTCATCGTCGAGTATGCCTGGACCTAAGCTATCTTCTTCTACGTCATGTTCCTTTTCTATGTCTAACCTTGTCGGCCTAAGTTCTTTACCATACAGTGTTTCTATATATTCCTTCCATCTCTCTTGGATTTTTCCTGGTTCAACTATTATCTTACCCCATTTGTCTTTAACTGTTAGCACAGCTCTTGCCTTCTTACTTCCCGATAATAACTTAACCTTGCTGTATAGAGCACCAATTTCACCCTTCTTCTGTAAACTTTCCATATCCTCGCATTGCGTTTTCCACCATTCTTCTTTTGCTTTATTTGTGGCCCTTCTCAATTTATTGTTTAACTCTTTGTACTTCATTTTGCCTAACTCTGTGTTTACATTTTTCCATCTTCTTCTCTCATCCATCTTCGCAATCATCTCATCCGTTACCCATGGTTTCCTTATCCTTTTCCCGTTAACGGTTCCTATAGTGTCTTTAGCGGCTTCCAATATCCCTTTATTATGATAATTTAAATATTATATATTATGAATATTATGATATACACATATATACATATATATATACATATATATACATATACATATATATACATATATATATATATATTTATATATGTATATATATATATATATATATATATATATATATATATATATATATATATATATATATATATATATATATATATAAACTTAGACAGTAACACACAGCACGAGAACACATAAAAAGAACACTCACAATATTATCTTGATAATTTCGACGGACTTGAGCTCCGTCTTCTTCGGAAGATAAGATATGACTGCGAATGAGTCATATCTTATCTTCCGAAGAAGACGGAGCTCAAGTCCGTCGAAATTATCAAGATAATATTGTGAGTGTTCTTTTTATGTGTTCTCGTGCTGTGTGTTACTGTCTAAGTTTTTTATTCAACACTTCCGTGTTACTTCGAAGAAATCCTATATATATATATGTGTGTGTGTGTGTGTGTGTGTAAATATATTATATAATAAATATATATATGTTTATATATACATATATCAATTTCCATGTGTAAGAATACTATATGCATACAAACAGATATAAGGAAAGGGGATAGGAACACACATAGAAGACGAACACAGGGGAGATGGGGAAGTCTGATATGTATACGTATATTCAAGAACATATATATATATATATATATATATATATATATATATATATATATATATATATATATATATACACAAACACTAACACAAAAAACACTACACACATAGAAACATAAAAGAAGGACACTTACATTGGATATTTACGTTTCGACGGCACGGCCGTCGTCATCAGATATATGATCAGATCGTCATCATATATATATATATATATATATATATATGTATCTATATATGCGGGTCGCAGTGGTCTAGTGGGTAGAGCATTGGGCTACTGACCGGAGGGTCCCGGGTTCGATTCCCAGGCAAGGCACTTTGGGCACCTGCTAGTTGATTTTTCGGGTACCAGGTCTTCCTGGGAAACCATAACCGGCACAGGGAAAGGAACTGGCCCCCCTACCCTGATGTGTGAATATTCACACGCCGTCGGGCTTGGTACATGGGTGAGCTCTACCATCACCTACTAAACCGACCTTCGGGTTGATTACTGTGTTTATGGTTATATATATATATATATATATATATATATATATATATGTATATATATATGTATATATATATATATACATATATATATATACATATATATATATATATATATATATATATATATATATATATATATATATATATATATATATATATATATATATATATGTATGTATGTATGTATGTATATATATGTATATATATATATATTTTAATATTGCATTCATATCCATATTTTGTAATATTCTGTACTCAAATGAATATATTGAGAAAAGAAATGAACTCAATGACAAAAAAGCCGGTATGATCCGAGGGGTTCTGAAAAATGTTTCAAGGGATTAATTACTGTTTTATTATTATTTTATATGGGGTTCGTGACTGATTTTATAAGCCATTGAATACGGTCTGTACCAGTTCACAAAGAAAGTTTCCGAAAAACGATAAGAAAATCGGCCACCAGATGCTTTTCTCCACATAAATTAATATGAAAAAATGATCCAGAGCATCCTAAGTAAAATACCATCTAACTGGCCTCCAAATATGTACCTTACTGATTAACTTTATTGGTTGAAATTCCTATTTATAGTAGCCATTCTTGTCTTTAACACTTTAATGTCTATTGAGGAAGAAATAAGGAGAGATAATTTCTTTTTCCACAATGAAGGCGGAAAAAAAGTTATAAAAATAAATGGTGACCGGCCATACAGAGAGAAATAATTACGTGAACGAGCTCCCCTTTCAATTTTTACTCGATTCCAGGTTTTCATTGTACTATTAGACCTATAGTATTGAGTCGGCATTAAATGCAGAGAATACTAGTGATATCTACTCAAAACGGCATTGAACTTCTTATTATCAGTGCAAATCATATTAAGGAAAACATGCCCTGCGAATATTTTAGTAGAAAAACACAGATGATAAGTTTAGTGAAAATTTTACTCACTAAGCCATCCGCTTTCTTAGACGCAATGAGATACTGAGGCCATAAACAACACCTTCCTGGATTGAAACTTGAGGCATAAAATTAAATCATTATTTCACACGTTACTATTTTAAAATATAAGATATATATGTGAAAAAAGAGGGTTGTACCCATCAGCAAAATATATTCATGCTTTAACTTGTGAAAGTGAACAAAATAAGAATACAGGAAAGCATAAGAACGATATTTCCATAACACGTCAAACTACGTCTAATTCCGTTTGGTGGGCTTCCGTGATATTCTTTCTTCGTGAAAATTCATTACGCAACATTCAACGCATTTTGAATAACATTTACGCCTTCCGAACACGTCATTCGGGAGAATTAATCAGCAGATGACTACAAAAAAACTTTAGAACAAACTACGAAAGATACAAAGGTCGAAAAATATTTTTTCACGAACAATACTCTCTCTACGAGAACCAAGCCAAGGTTAAATCACTTTAATCCGCCGGTGAACAATGCTGGGAGACCTGACCAAAACTTTGGACGAAAATAATTTTAAAAAAGCACTGATCCCTACCGCGTGTATGGAGCGGATTCGCTGCAAGCCTCGACAAAATGTCATTTAGCACCTTTCTCGCTCACGCTCCTCTCCCAACCCTCCACCCTCCCTTTAAAAACTGTGCCAT
This sequence comes from Hetaerina titia, assembly GCA_037158775.1. Lineage (NCBI taxonomy): Eukaryota > Metazoa > Arthropoda > Insecta > Odonata > Calopterygidae > Hetaerina > Hetaerina titia. The sequence continues at coordinate 32,382,191 of CM073777.1, forward strand.
CGTCATTTTTTCCCCTCCCATCTCCATTGCGCCTTATTTCTTCCCGTTGAATTTTATCTCTGTCGAGTGAATGGGTGAGTGGTTGTGTTGAAAAGAATGGGAGCTGGGTGGAAGGGAGGGGGCAAGGAGGGAGAGCGAGGTGAATAATACCGTCCAATCAATTCGTCCACCTCCGCTCCCATCCCTCCCATCTACCAACCATAACACGCTACTCATACATGCGCGTACACATATTCATGTGCACACGGACAAGAGTTCGTGAGAGCATCCTCGTCCCTAATCCTTCCTCTCACTCTCTAAATCCCCCTCCCTCCACTCCCAACCAAAAATTACGGATGCCAACTAAAGCGACTCTCGTGTGGCGACGCACGGCAAGTGCCCTCATAGTTTAAGGAGCATAGTCCTCCCGACCTAGTATGGTTAGCTAATGCAAAGAGCCTTTGGCTAAGAATCCGAGGGTTCCGGATTCATATTCACCTTAATCAATTCTCCATTACTACTGCACCTGTCTTTACATGCAAACTATGCAATATTTTTTTTAGATATTTGATTTTCTTGAGATAGATACATAAATAATGAAACAGAGAAAGAAAATATCACCAATCTCTTTTCCCTTACCTTTACATTCGAGTGATGCATGTTTTTCTAAAATGTTAAAAGCGGCTTCTGTGTTATTCGTATTTGAAATGTAACCCAGCCAAGGGTTTCCAATCACAATAAGATGCTTTTCATTTGTTCATAACGATTCTTTACGAATCGGGGTGCTTCTGTTCGTATCCAATTTAAATTTAAACATTAAGTCATTCAGTAAGTGGTCCCAGAATTCGATAAACATGCAAAGTGAGCTTTAACCACATTTGAAATATTTTTTTCATTTTAATATTTCCTATTCCATTTATGATCAATAGTTTTCTTAATTTCAATCCGCTGATGTTCGTAAAGTACATTCCGCGCGTTTTAACATAGATTGTGAACCCATCTTTACAACTATATCCTGTTTATTAGAGTAATTAGTTATTTAAAGCGTAAAGTTACATTAGTCCCTAAGATTAAGAATACGTGCCTTAGTACGTTCACTGGGTTTTAAAAAAAATATTTTTGAATAGGTTAAGGCTTGATAAACAATGGTATTACATCTGGCACTACTTTAAAACCCAAAACTTTGTTAACCTAAAACGGTTAATTGCAATCAATTAATTCAAAAAATAGGTAAATTAGAATAATTTTATTTAGGAATATATGGTTGTTATGTTGCTAATTGGAGGCCATGAAAATTGTTAAAGTTTACCCTATTCTGAACTTTATAAATAACATCTTCCAAATAGAGGCGTAAAATTTTCTTTTGGCGATGATCGATCAGACTCGATCTTATCACTCGTTATTCTGGAATTTCAAAGGCATAATGTTTTCTTTCAAGCAGAAACGTAGAGCATTAATAATAAATAAATGTGATCATAGGATAAAACAGCTTTTAACACATACTTAGTCTGAAAAAATAACTGAATGTTATCTCACTTAAAATTTGATGCGGTGTATTACAAGTGAACTCTATAATTAAGTTTTCATTAATGTGTGTGGTTCTCTCAATTTTAGGGGACCCTTAAATTTTAGGAGATTAAGAGTTTCATATAAAAATTAAGTAAGTAACATCATTTTTCAATCTTCCAATATTTTTCGTAAAATAGGTATTTAATAGAAGCCATCAAATGAAAACCGAACACCCGCCATAACACAGAGTTCGCTATAAGCTAGAAGCTAGCTTGTTATGTATCGATACTGCCATTGCTGTGATAGGAGAATTGCACTGTGACCACTTACAGGTGCAAACAGTTGTTGAGTTATGTCGGTTGGTGCGCGGATTTGTTATTTTAGCAAGAGCTCGGTTTTCATTTGACTGCCTCTCATATCATTGATACTATACACTTACTACAACTCTTATGAGGTTTCTCTAGGTTTTGTCAATGAACAGCTGATTCGGGGCTTTCATGAATCCAATGAATCACTCAGAAACTGGTCTCATTAATCTCTGAAAAATATTTCTCAGGTAATAGGATGCACGATAGTTTAACTACGTTTTTGAAAATATATTTCAATGATGTAATTTGAAATAATGCTAATTTATTCCTCATTACTAATATTGAATACAATTTTACATTAGCATAAAACAGTTACTACCAGACATACACGTATATTCTGTATGTTGAAAGGAGAAATGATGATGAAACGGTGGGAAGGTAATATCAGACAAATCTAGGAAAGTGATAATTGGCAAATCTAGAGCAGCGATCGTTCATATATTTGCCCTCATACAACTCTGAGCATTAATTTACTGTATGACATGCATCAAACAATTTTACCAATTATTATACCTATTTTGACAGTCATTCTACATTTAATGATACCTTGCATGCCATCGGAAAGGTGAGTGGCAGAGGGTGGATCCACAACAGACATGCACAGTATGCGAAGAATAAGTAATCAGTATTTAAGAGACTTCTATATTTTTAAGCGATCTTTAGTGTCTCTGAGAGCATTCTTGACGTTACTCGTCACTTTTCTACAATGGCAGCAACACTGTCAACTTTTTTAATACTATAAGATACTGTATAGTATATATTGTATGCTTTAAAATACTATAGTAGTGACTGGAGGTGTAGGGTTGCAGTATTACAAAGATTTTGTCTATCCTCTATAAACATTTTAAATTTCCTTCTAGATGTGCGATAGGGAAGAGAAAATTCTCAAAAGCCATCAAGTGGCGTGTTTCAAAAAAGGCATTTTATTTCAGTAAATATTTAAATTATCAAGATAAGTTAAACTACCAAAACATTTAGCTTTAATGTGAAACAGGGATGTAAAATTACACCTATAAAAACTTCCGAAAAATTCGATTTCTTTGTTTCATTTACAGAATTAAAGCTGTTTTTTATGTAAGTTTTTTAAAAATTGTTTTTAATCACTCCCAGTTATATTCTTGGACATAATGTCAACAAAACTTGATTTCCAAATTAACAAGATGTTGTAGAAACGGCATTTTCAATTTTTCCTGAAACACCATATTTTTCAATTGGATTTCTATATTTGTTGATATTGTACCCATTGCCATTGTTGGGTAGAAGTTTGAGAGACATGAGAGAGAAAATTACGTCAAAATCATGGAGAAAAAATCATCCCGATGAGTAAAGACATCATGCAAGCTAATAAATAAATATGAAAGATAATTCAGGCTCCCGTATTTGTAAGTTTAGCGATAGGAATAAGGATAAGATTTTTAAAGACATCTTTAAGGAATACTTTTCTCGTTTTCCGCGATCTCGGTCTGTCCTCGAGTAGATCAAGCAAAACGTACTGCACTTGCCCTGGATACCTCCAGGACACACAATCATTTGGAAGTTGGTAGCCCTACGGCCAACCCCAATCCTCTCCAGCTTCCCTTCCACCCCCACGACTACTACCCCGGCCGCCGGGTGCTTCACGGTTTTGCCCTCCTGAACAATAGCGGTCGCCCGCCCTCGTCCGTGTATCCAGAGTCTAGGAAGTGGGAGAGGGGATTGGGCAGGAGAGGGAGAACGTGCGGGAGAGAAAGCGGGATGCTTACGGGCGGAAGGTTGGCTCCGGCAAGGAAGGTGGGAGTGGGAGGAGAGGAAGATGACGCGGCGTGGTTGCGCAGCCAACGGTTAGCGAATGGGGCATTATTGGGGAGGAGGAGGAAGCAAAACCCTCCCCCACCTGCGTCCCATCTCCACCTTTCTCCTCGCAAACGTTCGGAATGGGAATCGCGGCGCGCTTAGCAGGGTGAACCCTCATTGTCCGCGTTACAGCGTCAACAGTCAGTGGAGGAAGCACACAACAGATGGCGGGGTGAAATGATTAAAAGTGAAGATGGGAGGTAGGGTGGGAAGACGGGTTGATTGCGCACCCGGTTTTCCTCTCGATTCCGATAGCGTTTCATTCCCCAATCCTCCCACACTTCATCTCACTATCTCACTCACTCTCTCTCTCCGCAGTTTCCAGCAACACTTCCCGTCTGTCCCGTTTTCTACTCGCTGGAGAAAGGGACGACCAAAGCGATAAAAATCATAAATCTCCCTCACGAAGCTGCTCATCCACAAGTAAATGCAATTCAGTCGAGCAAATTTCGTGGATGAGTTTCAGGTACGTTAAATTTCTGCAATTATTAAAATGATTGAACAGGAAAAAGAACGAAAAAACAGCCATGGGAAAACAATGCATACAAAAATACGAAAGTAGTTATTTCATCAAGGATTAGATATAATTATTCAATTATTAATTTCGGGTCATACACTGGAATCGAAATTGTGGAAGAGAACAGAATTTTATATGTTATACCAAAAAGATTCATTAATTTGACAAGTGATTGGAAAGCTGTGCTAAACACTACATAATTTTGGAGAATATAACCAGTCTCTGTGTTCTATTCAGGAAATATTTTATGTAAAGATTATAGCATGATAGAGTAGTTTATAGTCTTAGGGTTCATGAAAAACTTTTGAAGAACCATGACAGTTTTTGAAAAATACTCTTACCGCTGTCGTTCCTTGGTGCACGATTTATTACATGGCATTCTAATCTATAGTTATTTTTTAAACGAATCGTTAGCTCCCATTTAACTAATGCGGAAATCAGGAATCTTAATTCTCAAATTTCAGGAAAGTGAGAAACTACTCGTACTGCACGAAGAAATCCATTGAAATCAGAGTTAATTGTTTATCACACATTACACCTTTTCCATTAAATTTAACGTGGCCATTAGTACATAAATATATCATTTCCCATCTTCTTATCTGATCTTTTCATGAGGATAAATATGAGAAATAATGATAGAAAATTGACGAATCTAGATACTAAATACTATTCACAAATTGAATTCCGTCCTTATAATCAGTTACCTTAGTTAACTTGTTTAAGAATCGAGATTCATTATCATTGACAAATTTTTGATTCAATTTTTCTGAATTGACTTTTATGACTAACTTATTCCCAAATGAAATTCAAATTTAACCAGGCACTCGAAATAACCATAATCTCAACAGATATTTGACCTCATTAAAATAGCAATATTTGCAATATTAAAAATCTATACATTGTTTTTTTTAAATCATTGCTTCATTATTCATAATGTAGGAAGTTATGTCGTAAACTAACACAAACGCGTTCAAATTAGTATCGGTTCACTGTAAATTTCCACCTCTTTCGATAGATGAATACACTGCAGATACTGGCCATTCTAATTCAATTTACAAGACCTAATTCTATCAAGAATCCAATGCTTTGCGGAACTTACACTCATATTTTCTCATCGGTAAATACAATTCCCTCCATGTACTAATTTTGCAAGCAATTCCCAAGACCAATTAATCGAAAGGAAACCGAGTCCGAAAAACCCATGGAGACACGACAGGCAAACAATCTTCACGAGATGAGTTATGGGATTGATTACTTGCGGTGAATCAATTGTGTACTCATATTTCATCGCGGATCGGTCGAGGAATTGGCAACATCAACTCGCGAAAAAGAGCACTCGCAATGAACTTGTTTTTTCATTGATTCTGGGGATATTTGTCAAATGACAAAAACCCATTCTTGTTCCCATTATTTTCCAGGTTTTTTCGCCGTCCCCTCTTCCACCCTCCCCTCTTGTATTTCCCCTTGTTTCCCGACCCGCAATTCCACAATAAAGCCAACCTCATCTGACTGCAATGTCACGTCAGCAACATATTTATTTTCTGCAAAATGGAGGCGCTTCATAAATATTAAATAAAAAAATACGGTGTAAAAGCACATCTCCCTCCACTACGGATACTGTCGCTCTTCATTTCTGAAGATTGTCTTGCGTATTTCAAATTTTCTCGCTCATGATGTCAAGTTATATTCATTTTCCCGCGACTTTTGTGCCGTTGTGGTGTGAAACAACGCTTGAGTTTAAATGTAACACGAAGGTAGGAAAGAGTTAATGCCGCGATCGTATCATCCATGAGTATTCTAATAATTTTTATTCCAAACCCAGTCAGAGAATAGGTTGAAATGATCCCAGGGAACAATTATGCAGAATTTTTCGTAAAATTGTGAATTAGCTAGATCCAATTAACACGTTTTCTCTGATTCAGCTGCTCATGCGCTATTTTCTTCTTGCTCCGTTCAGAAATTCAACCACACTTTCCCCGCTTACCTAATCCTTATTATTCCCTCTGATACTCCAACATCCCACTTCATCGTCAATCTACTTTTTCTATTCCTCTTTTCCCTTACACTAGTAAAATTTCTTCGTCTGTCATATTATGTCCACCTTCCGTCATTAATTACTTCCCATGCCTACATCTAAAAAGCGACAAATCTAAAATACCTGAACCTTAAGATGCTAAATACTTGTAATTGAATCATTAAAAACCATAGCAGAGGCAGCAAGTAAATGTAGATATAAACAAGACAAAATAAAGACATCTCTCTTTTATTAGAGAGAGCATACGTTGTAAGCGAGGTGAGATTTCACCTAATTCCATGGTGGGTATGGAATTCACACATCACGATGGGAGTTCCTTTCCTTTACTTAAAACTCAGATAAGGTGAAAATGGAAGTTTACCAAGACGTCACCTGGAATCAAACCCGGAGTCTCCGGTAAATTTCCAAAACGTTGTACCCATTTCACTATAACACTTCTCAAAGATATACTTGGATGTGTAACCGCCTGTAGAATTTAAGATTACTCAGTGGCACATTAGAAAACTCTAGTTTTCTGAACATTTATGGAATCACTTCTATCTATATTTTTAGAGTGTTTGCCTACCCACTGGTTGTATTATCATTCGCAGTCTACCGTTTACAATAGATTTTGTACGAGCAGAAGCTAATAAACGTAGAATCCTTAGCATCGTCTAAAAATTACATTCTGACGCCCGCATTATATTAACCTATTCCGCAATACAGCAAAAATTCTACTTCCCTTAATTCTACCAAAAATGTCTACCTCTCCGTCTGGAAATCAGATTATTCCATGGCTTTCAAACTCGCCAGGGCTCATTAATTAAAATTATTAAATTCAACTTATATGATACAATGTTGTTTGCTGCTTCAGGAACGAAGACTATGACGGAATTTATCACTTCCTTATCCTGTTGGGTGATAACGTTGGCCTGTGTGCCTAATGAGATACCGACGAACATTCGCTTCAAATTAGACTCACGAAGTCCAAGCCTCACGTTGAACACAATACCCTTGCACGAGTTGGATCGTAGCGCATATCCTTCACGTTAACACGCTGGCACGTTGTCCACCTGACTTATCCAACGGGTTATTGATTGTGTGTCAGCAAGAATTCCATGTCTCTAAATCCTGTTGTAAGCAACATTATGGTGATGGGAGGAGTTGCTCTTGTTTACTCCTTACCCACACCCATCTACTATATTAAGATATCTAAGGAAATATTTTTAAGCAAGGCAACAAAAATCAATTTGAGCCTTAGAAGAAAAAGAACCGAAACTAAAACAATTAATAATTTTTTAGGTAAATATAATGAAATATTACCACCGAGAAATTACGAGAAAAACAATTTTAATAAACCATGAATGGAACTGATGGTTTATTTCATAACTATTACTTATCTTTTGCTGGTTTAAAAATACATCTTCATGGTAAACTGCAAGACACCACATCTGTGTGTGTGTGTGGCAGAAGGCAAGTCCACATCAAGCATGAAATAATAATCCTCTAAAATATATATTGGGTATAAATATTTGTTTTTGGAGGCTAAATATTATCGTTAATCATTGATTTGCATTCATAAAATAACATTCCCAATGGTCAAAATTTTTTGGCCCATTTTTAACATCAAACAAATGAAGGTATGCTGAATAGGTACAATAGTAAAAATAATTTTCACATCAACGAAAGTAAACCGGTATTTAATTGCAAACTATTTCTCTGCGAATTTCATCAAGTTCCTGGAAGGAGTAAAAGAAAAATAATTAAAACACGTCACTATACTGATATTATCCCCAGCAACTTATATATTTCATTTGCATCTATTATTTTCTCATATCGTTCGGGGAAAATAAAATCTTATGCCAATCAATTCTACAATATACATCATTCATATTATTAACGTCTGCACTTATCAAGTCAATGTATGTGAAGATATTGAAATAGTTTTTTACAACCCCAGAAGATACTTAGAAATTATGCGTACTACTGACTACCTTGGGACCCCGGTTCGATTCCCGGGCAATTCACTCTGTGCACCTGCAACTCCACCCACGCTATGTGATTTTTCGGGTACCAGATCTTCCTGGGAAACCATAACTGGCACAGGGAAAGGAACTGACCCCCCTACCCTGATGCGTGAATTTCACACACCGTATAGGGCTTAGTTCTGGGTGAACTCTCAAACCGACCTTCGGGTTGATTACTGTATTTATGGTTTTATTTAATATGCAATGCATACATGCAAAACTTAAGTAATACAGGCGGGAAAACAAAAAGACTAAAGAAACATGGTGGAAGGCTCAGTTTAAGGATATGACTAAGAATAGGAGTTTTACAAGGAAAGATTGTATTTGTGTAATTTAAAGGAAAGGTGAAGCATTTTCAGGAAGTAAGAAGGACCATTAGGAATATGTTAGGACAATTATCAGCCGAGCCAAGGATGATTCAGGAATAATTGAAGGAATATATGGATAACTCGGATCCAAGTATACACGATTGTGAGGTAGAAAAGGTATTAAGGAAATTGGAGTCAAAAAAGGCCTCGGGAGTAGATAACATCCCCCCAGTACTATTTCAAGATTTAGGAAGAGTTGGATGGAAAAAGCTTCATAGACTAGTTCGTAGTATTTAAAAGGGATATGGCTAAAGATTTTCAAGGCAGCCGAATGGAAGGGCTTTGGAAAACTTTGCTTGGAAACCTATCAAGCCAAAATGGTGCTCATGATAATTATTAAGATAATGGAGAGGAAGGCATAAATAAATACGTTCATGACTGCATTAATGAATACTGAGGGGATGATCCATTTGGGTTCAGGAAGGAGAAAGACACGAATAAAACCGTAGCTGTAATGATGTCAGTAGTAGAGAAGAAGACAGAATATGATCAAGATATACTATATCTTTATACTTCGTAGATTTCAAATAAGCATTCGATAGAGTGAATTTAGTACAATACAATAATCCATTACCGAAAACAGGAGTAGATGGTAGGAATATGTTTTAATGTAATGTTAATATGTAATGCAAATGGCGTGTTTTAATTTTCCATTCAGCAAAACATGATCGCATACCTCTCTAACTTAAGTTATATTTACATTATCTCACTTAAGGAAACATTTCCATTTTTCTGTATAGAAGAAAAAAAATAAAAATTTAAATATAAAAAAATTGAAAAGTTAAATATTAAAATGGAAATACAGAAACTAATGGGATAGCTCACTTATCTTGCAATAGCTTCGACAAAATGGTGAGTTTTAAGGGCATTTGAATAAAAATTGCGTATGGTATGGAAGATTTTACAAGGAGGAGGAGATTAATTACTGGGACGTTATGTAAGGACGGACAAAGTGAGGGCTCGTCAAAACTTTGATATGGGGCGTGGTTTTGTACGGCACGGAAACATGATCATAGGATGAAGGATGAAAGCAGGATGATAGAATGGAAAGGAAACAAACAAGTAAGGTAAACAAGCACGGAAGTGCTAGTCATGATCGAGTAGGAGAGGGGATTATTGGGATAAATCCAAAGGAGGTAGAAAAAATGGAAGCAGAGAAATTTTAATGGCATGGGATGTTGACGACTGCGATAGACGGAACAATGTCCGACAAGTGGTTAGGCGGGAGGAATATGAAAGACGTGGGACAAAATGAAGTGAGGAAGGAAATATACGAGACTAATGATATTGTATAACTAGAAACTGTATAACTACGACTATACGAGACAAGAATAATGCACACCACATATTTTATACGAAAAGTATTGCATTTATGTCAATTGTATCTGAGTAATTTACCCGATGTTTGTTATTAGAATTGAAAGTTAAACTGGAAAGCCTATGATTTTCAAGACAGTGGGAAAGGAGAAACGTACCCATTCCTTGAGGGTCAGTCCCTAGGAAGATGCTACTAAAAAAATTGTATTTGCTGAGTGAGTCCAAGGTTACTACAAGAAAACACCTATATTTGAACTTGGAGCCAACTGGTCGTTAGCTAGGTTGCCACCCATTTGTATACTTCTATTCCTGACATTTTCCTTATTTTCCCGGCGAAATTTCGTCTTTTTCCCAAAATATTTCTCAATTGTTCGGAATATGTTTCAGTATTTTTTTGTATTGCCCTTCATCGCCTTAAGGCTCCTTCTTCAATCTTATAAACATAATTGTTTCGACTTTTTCGAGTTCCTGGGTACACTTGTTGTAAGCTTGAACTAATCTCTCAACTAAAAAGAATATCGCTCTGATTATAATATCAAATTCATGGTTTTTCAAAGAAATATTGTACCTTTACTCTTATTTTCATTCTCATATTTCGTTATGGTTTAACTAATTATTGTATTTTTCCCGATTTTCCGATGCTTACGACAAATTAGCTACCCACCTCATGTTTACTATGAAAGCTAAACGCGCTGCTTAATAAGCTATCAGAGAGCCTACAAAGTTGTGCGTGGGGGAAAAAGAAAAGCTAGCGAAGCATCAAGGTCTTAGATTACCCTTTATCATTTTTAGTTTAAGTAGACGCACTTTGACCATTAGATTAAGGGAAATGGGGGTTGTATTGGGAAATGAATGAGAGAAATTTAAATAGTGAAAGGACCAATTGCAAGAAGAAGGTGATTTACTTGTATAATAGTTGGGAATAAACGCTAATTAAATGACCAAAGGAAAGATTAGTTCAATAATTTTAACTTGAGCATATTACTACATGGCCCTAAACTATAAACTAGAAATCCTTGAAATGCAGGCTTGAAGAAGAAAGGAGAAACTATATTTAAATGAGAAGGAGACTAACTGCAAAGTTTTAAACTAGGGAGGAAGTTGATAGGTGAAGCTCCAAGAAGGCAGAAAAGGTGCGTGAAGGAAATACTGAGAGGTAGTAGGATGCTGTAGACCGTGGTAGAAGAGAGAATATTTGGTAAGTATGGGAAAGAGAAAGGAACAGAATAAGGAGTATGAACTGGATAAAAGCAGGCATAACCATGGTAAATTAGTATTCTACCAGTTATAATTTTGAACGAGTTAAGGTTTGGGATGGGCAAAGTTGTATTAAAGGTAGAGCGAAACATTTCCTAACCATTCTTAAAAAAACACATTCTAAAACCCGATTCTAATTCTTACCTTTTAACCACATTCTCCCTTTTATCAGTCTTAAAAACCCCATTGGTAATATCTCATTCTCAAAAATGCTCTCCCTCCACCTTTTCTGTCTCCTATGAATCTTCCCAAACAACCCCATATTTCCCCCACCATGTCTAGCACCTATTCGTTTATTTTTCTTTGCTTCAAAGACCATGGTAATAACATCACTGAAATAATATACTCCCCGCAGCATTTAATGCGGGGGATCGGAATGGTGCGGAGACTAACGTACAGGCTTCCCACCGCGAAGACCCGGATTTAACTCCTAGAGACAAGAAATATTTTTCTGTGTTATCCCGATCCCTACTTGAGATACTTTGTGGAGAGCACTTTGAGTGAGTACGACGTCCGTCGGATGGGACGTTAAACTGAGGACCCCATGGCGCTTTTCGACAAGATTAGGCTGATGCCGCTGCCGGGTTTCTCTTCACCCTTTCCCATCCATCCCTAATGGCCCAAATGACCTCAGCTGTCGGACTCTTCCCCAACAAAAGTAAAAAAAAATTAATGCATAGATGTTTGTAGGGAACGTCGGAGATTTATTTTCATTACGCGTATATTGTTTACCTGTTACCAAGACTGATGAGATATGTTCTTCGAATGGTCGATATAAACTATGAGGCATGATGTGGATACCTAAAATATTTCTAAGCGCCACATTTTAATCAAACAAAAACATTTCCATTGCCACACTGAAACAATTACTAGTTTCCTCCACCTCCTTTTTACCTCCCTATATTCTGTATTACGCCCGTACACCTTATGCCGCAATTCACCTGAGGTGAGTAAGCTCCAGATAGTATAGTCAACGTAGTACACATTGCCACTGTAGACCTTACTGTAAGTTGCTTATACTGCTCGTAGACCTTTGTTAAATATGAAGTCATCAGCCCGGCTCGGATTAGATGTGAATAAGATCGATTTATTACCGACCAAGTTCATGAGGTTTACCAATAAATTATTAAGGAAAAATGATAACATTAAAGCCTATGATGGCATAAGGCGCAATGATTATAGTATTTGGACCCCAGGACATCTGCAAACACAATCGCTTTCCGGAAAGAATGCTATCACCATACGGCATAGGCATCCACTTCAAAGTCAACGCTGAAAATCCCAATCGCATTTCACGACCGCAACATATGTCGACGTGAAAACACTTCCCTTTCCAGAAGCTTTCACTTCATACTTGAAAATGAGCGACAGAATGAAAGAGGAGACACGACCTCATAAAATTCCAAATTGGTGAACTGAAACGTCTCTCCAATTTTTCCACCTCGAGAGAGAGAGATAGTAACCCCATGGGTGCGCCCCATCGATACTGATTTGTTTTAAATCACTCGAAAGCACAGAGGGGAGGGAGAAGGCATGGGGACAAACGTGCAGCTGTCACGGGGTGGCCGTCGAATCGATTTCGAAGCGGTGATCCGATCGAACAGGGTCCGCTTGTGTGTACGCTCTTCCTCCTCTCTCCCAACCCTCCTCTTTGTCTGTTGATGCAGTACGGAAGGTAAATACGCCGACGGAATCAAGCCCACAAATCAAACTCAAATAAGTGACGAGGCCGCCGCCACGAAATTCTCACCCGCGGAAACGTCGAGTAAATCCCGATATTTTTGCGGGAGATGAGGGAGGATGAGGGGGATGGGGGAAGGAAGACAGAGATTGAGTGAAAAAAAATCTCCGAGGCTCATGCACATTCGGATCCATGAAGCTTTTCCATTCGACGGACCGATGTCGAGTATCGCGAACTGGATTAGTTCGCCCCCCCCTCCCACAGTCACAAGGCCGTTAGTTTTGAAGCGGAGAGATAACCCGGATGAAATCATGAGTCATTGTCCATTTCAGTTTCGAGAGGGGGTTCCTGGTCGGGAGTCTCGAGTCGGATCGAGGGGTGGCCGTTAAAGACCGACGCTCTCGCATCGTTTCGCGAAAATTCGGGGATTCGAGGATTCCCACAGTGGATCGGAATGGATCGGCGGAATGGTCACGCTGTTCCGCAGAATCCCTCGTTTCCCCCCTTCCCGCCGGTAACAAAAACCGTCACACATAACGAATCTCTCTCGCCGAAAACGCCATTCCGCTAAAGGCTACAGCGAGAGCATTTCCTTGAGTTGGCCATAGATGAAGTTTCGACTAAAAACGACCAATCTAGCTATCAACCCTGTAAAACATTTCCGCTTCAAAGGCACTATTAATCGACCATTTGAGATCAATAGATGTATACATAATGGCGATGCTACTGCCAAGTGACTCATTTTTGGCAACAACCGATTAGGATCAAGTTGTGGCATATATTTTCACTTGCACTTCGTACTCAAATCTAATGCCGGTGCCGTTGAACTTGGCCAGTTCTTAACGGCATTTCAAGTCTCATGTACACCGAGATAGGTACCTGTAGGTATATGTATAGATATAAGGAACAGGGATAACAACACACATAAAAGTCTAACACAAGAGAGGTGGGGAAGGCGGAATCAAACAGATCACAAGCGCAAAATTATTACCTTGACCGAGACTTGAACACCAGATCTTTTGACTCACCGGGCCGATGCTCTGACCATCCTTTAAATACATATGTGTTCCTATTCCTTTTCCTTACAACTATTTCCATGTAAATGAGTATATATATATATATATATATATATATATATATATATATATATATATATATATATATATATATATATATATATATATATATATATATATATATATATATATATTCACTCATAGAAATAGATATAAGGAAAGGAGATAGGAAAACACATAAAAGACGAACACAGGACAGATGGGGAAGGCGGATTTGAGCACTTCCCCACCTGTCCTGTGTTCGTCTTTTATGTGTTTTCCTATCCCCTTTCCTTATATCTATTTCTCTGTGTGAATGAATATTGGTTCGCCGTATAGCGGGATATTGTATTTGAATATATATATATATACATATATATATATATATATACATACATATATACATATATATATACATACATATATACATATATATATATATATACATACATATATACATATATATACATATATACATATATATACATATATACATATATATACATATATACATATATATATATGTATAGATGTTGATATATCGTATATATATACACGAATATACACGATTTATCAACATCAGTATTTCAATCTTTGGATTGGTTTACTGCGGTTACTACAGTCTTCTCTAGTTGAATGCGAGGTTGCATGTTCGAGGAATAATAATGGGGTGGTTTCCCGTTACCTTCCACATCTCAGTACCGCGGCCTATACCATTAACTTCACTCTCGCCCGCAGCTGATGCCGGGCCAACCCACTCGGTCCGCGCCACCAGTGCCTAATGGTAAAACTGCTTTCTTTCACATTAGGTTCAGGGTAGTTTTTTAATAGGAGTCTCTTTAAGTAGGATTTTTCACGTTTTCTCGTTCCGAAATACCATTAACAAACTTTTTCTATGCTGAAAACTTTTCGACGATTACGGGAATCAAACCAGTGAACTTCGGTTCCATATGCCAACATGCTAACTCTGGTCAACTCCCCCCCCCATAAACATATATATATAGAAGTTAAGATAATTTGCTTTCACCAAGACGTAATGTGATACAATTGGACAGACAGAATATAGGCTGTCGTTTGAAAAACCTGTATTTTGGCCATCGCCATCATAAATAAAGAAATTAAGTGACAAAAATGCACTAATAACGCTTTCAAACATTATTAAAAAAGAATCACAAGAGATACACAAAGCCAACGAAATACAATAGTAAAGAAAAGGTAAACTATCCTCATACTGAACGTCAATAGTATCATTAGAAAATATCAAAGATGTTTCCATCTTTAGGAACGTATTGCAGACTTTAAAAAATGTTTAATTCCTAAGGTAACATATTCAAAATCGTAGAGCCCATAGAAACAAAACACCACTTAAATACGGAAGGTTTGGGTTTTATTATTTCAACGTGTGCTCTCCGCAAATTGAATGCTTTATCAGAAATAGTCGGAAGATTACCTATTCTAAACAGAAAGAGTTTCAACACCATAAACCACCGTATACAGGAGTCGCAACGGGAGAAATCATAGATTTTCAAATTATGATTATTAATTTGTACACCTATTTTTTTAAAGTTTAATGAAATTCTATTCTTTCCTGTAACATAAATGAAGTTTTTACTCAGTGATTTAAATCGTTTGCTCAAAAAACAAGTATTGAACTTAACGTTGACTGAACTATTACGTAACATATAACATTCTTGAAAGATAGTGTACACTGTACGAATACAATAGAACTTTGATAAGAAATGTCTTAAAAATGAAATAAAAGATGATATTCAAGAATTTCATATCAATGTCCTCATGAAAGTGGTCTCAAATGACCGTATTATATCTAATGGTAGTACTAATATCATAATGTCCATATATACTCGTATATTTGTATATATATTCTGTAGGGAAGTTAAAGGTAAGAAAAAATTGCGAGCCTAGAAATTTCGATTGTGACTTTTAACGAGATATGGCATTACAATGATGGTTTTTTGCACAGAAAACCAGGTTTCTAATCTCGTTCCAAATGTCTCTTTCAGTGAAACACCAGCTCTGACCCTGATACCGCTCGAAGCGTACTTAAATTTATAAAGTGCAGTCCCTCAATGACCTGTAACAGATACACTAATCCCTTTAGCCTATATCCCTATCGTTCGAGGGAAGATGAAAGTCATCGCGACGTTCCTTTCTCCATTTCCCTCACCCATGAACTTATTCCTAATTTCAGAATATTCATTGATACCCGATAAAGCATCTTAAACATTCTATTTCTTCCATTAATAATTTCGATAATTACTCAACATCGGCAGGGACGATAACCGGTCCGCAGAGAGACAGATTAATTTTGTTGTAGTTGATGCCAACATTCCTCATTAAATTCAACGTTTTCAAACGTATCCGGGTTTTTTCCCAAAACAACCATTTGCCTTTAATGATGACAGTAAATGCAATATCTTCTGTTTCATTCAACATCGCTTTCAACAGCCAACTTTTCAAAACGATATGAAATTTAAGTCACACGGTTTATTTTAGCAATGAAATTTAACGAAAAGACAGGAAATTACTATATTTTTTGCTGAATATATCAATGGATCTCACATCCAGTTCGTAGTGAAAGAAGATGGATTCAATAAAAAAATCACATCAGTGTCAGCAAAGCTCTTTCTGGATGGATTAGATATATTTATTTTTATAGATGCGATTGAAAGGAAAAAATATATATAGCACGAGGGGAAGCGACGATGGCCAATCAAGGGCAGGGCCCGTGTGTCAGAAATTGAAATGACAGCTTCACCACTTTTGCCAGACGGGTCTCCCGGACTAAGCCCGCACGCGGGAATACTCGCGCCGCCAAAACAAGCGGCTTCCAGTAATCGGGCACGATTGTTGCAGCCTGGCCTGAAGTTCCCCTACCCTCTACTAGGACTCCCTGACCCCCTCTCTTCCTCCCTTTCGAAACGTGCCTAACCCAATATGTCTAATACGCAGATTGTCTGGCGAAAAACACGGGCCAGTCCCCTGCTGAGCGGCGGCGGACGGTCGAGCCGTGGACGAGATGATAGATGGCCTAGGCATTTCAGGTCGAATGGGGGGGGGGTATGGGGATGGGAGGGCGTGACTATAAGGGGAGAACGGGGTGGGTAGGGAGGTATGTAAATAAAAAAGTGGAGAGATTCGAATCGTTCCTTTTATTGATTGATCGCTTGTTCCATCGTTCCAAGCCCACGAGCGAGCGAAGAGCGAGAGAGAGAGAGAGAATTGGTGAGAGCGCGCGATACGCGCCCCATTTGATTGCTGAGCCCGCGTCCGACCGCATTCCCCATTCTCTCATTTTCTCCGTCCGGACTCTACGTCGGCTACTGACGCAATTATAACGTCGAAACTCTGGTGCCACGTCCCCGCCCACCTCCCATGCACACGCCTCCCGAAACCCTCTCTCCGCCCGAAATTCGCGAGCAAAACTGGAAGGGATGTGTGTGGGGGGGATTCTCGGCCATCGCTCTGATCATCCCTCGGCGAACGGAAAAGGGTTCGGATGTCGGGCCGGAAAAGTGGGCGGGCCGGAGTCCACTGCAGGGGCGGATACGGATGAGGGGGCCGCAGTGCTTGGGTTCACCCTCTCACTCCATCATTTACCCCCAGAAGAGAGGAAGGAAGGGGAAAAATCTGATGCAAACGTTGGGAAGAGAAAAAAATTCCTCTAAATGTTCAAGTGCAAAAGTATGCATGTATAACTTATTATTTTATAATTTTTTCAACCAGAGGTATTCTGTAAGCGGAGTTTTTTTTAACAATTAGCAGCTTTTGGTTGAACTAACTCAAAAAAATTTTATCTTAAATCCTGACTATTACGAGAAAAAATATCCTAAATAATAAAACCCTTGTACTAGCTCTGTATACTTTCCACCTCCAAAATTTCCATTCTAAATAGGATTCTTTTACTCTATCTAAATTTCGCTTTGCCCATTTGCCAAGGAGACATTTTAAGAAACTTTCTCCATTGCCATCTGAACATGTACTTTTATTTTCCAATTCATTATACATGAATATTACAGTGCAAAGAAAGACTATTCACCTAGATGGGGATAATAATTGAAACAGAAATTATCTAAGAGAGATGAAAGGAATATATAGAAGAACTGAATCGTAAAGAACTTAGGACAACGAGATAGTCATATAAAGGGAATATGACGTAGATGAAGATAGCTTATGTCCAGGCATATTCGACAATGAGATAGGAAGTGCATTAGGGAGATGAAATGAAGTAAGATGTTGGCGGTAGACAACATTCCTGCGAAATTGCCAAAAGGTTTAGAAAAATGTCGGAGATAGAGTGGACATGGACTAATTCGTAGCCTCTATGAGGAAGTAATCAGGCGGACGACTTTGTGAGACCAGTGTTAGTTCCCATTCCGAAAAAGATAAAGGCTACATTATGAGAGGACTACAGAACAATAAACGTGATATCCCACGTAGCTAAGTTGTTCTCAGGATCATCAACAAAAGGATAGAGAGTAAGGTAAATGATTACCTAGGGGATGATCATTTTAGATTTAGGAAGCGGAGAGGTACGCATGATGCCATTGCAGTAATGAGATCACTAATCGAGAGGAATATAGAATACAATAAGGACGTTTTTGCCTGTTTTGTAGATTTCGAAAAAGCGTTTGATAGAGTGAATTGGGAAAAACTAATGAGTATATTGCTGAACATAGGAATGGATTGGAGGGACAGGAGACTGATCCGCAACCTGTACATGTCTCAGACTGCTCAGGTGCGAGTGGGGAACGGAGAGTCCGGATGGGCAGTGTTAGGAAGAGGTGTAAGGCAGGGTTGCCCATTGTCACCAGTGCTGTTCAACGTATATGTGGAGGTAATGATTAAAGAGGCATGGGAAGAACTGGAGGTAGGAATGAAAGTCGGAGGGAAATTCGTAAAATCGGTTAGGTTTGCTGATGACCAAGCATTAGTTGCTCAGTCAGCCAAGGGGTTGCAAGCATTGCTGAGTAAACTGGAGGTTCAGTGCGATGGATATGGGATGAGAATCAACATTAATAAAATAAAGTTTATGCGATTTTCCAGAAAGAAAAAGACTAAGCTAAACATTAAAATAGGAGGGGAAAAAATAGAGCAGGTTGAACAGTTTACGTATCTCGGAAGTATTTTGGGTCAAAATAGCCAAGCAATAGGGACGTATGGCAAAGAATCGCACTAGACAATGAGACTTTTACAAGAAGAAGGGAGTTGATGACAAGGACGATGAGTAAGGATGTTAAGAAAAGACTCGTAAAAACTTTGATATGAAGCGTAGTTATGTACGACGCGGAAACATTGTCGATGAAGCAGGAAGATAGACGATGATTAGAGGCTTTTGAAATGTGGGTGTGGAGAAGCATGGAGAAGATGAATTGGACTGAAAGGAAAACAAATAAGGAAGTACTAGGGCGGGGATAGAGGTTTGTTGAGAGAAATTCCATGGAGGTAGGAAAAGTGGATGAAGGGGTAGGTATTGATCGACAGTGGGATGCTGAAAACGGTACTAGAGGGGAGAATGTTAGGCAAACGAGGAAAGGGGAGGAAGAGGATAGGGATGTTGGACGAGAGGATGGAAATACTCAGAGACGAAGAGGGAGTTGTTGTAGAGTCGGATGTTGGGTTGTGTTTTATTTATTTAATCTTTGTCCGAAAACAGCACTTTTTGGCTTTTTACATGGGACTGTTAATAGTGATAACAATAAACACCATTACGAACACCAAAGCCCTAGGTGGAGGAAAACTCACCCAGGCGGGAATTGAACCCGCGACCCTTGGGTTTGCAGACGAGGAAGTTACGTTACACTGCCGCCAACAGGGCCGGCAAGGAGATATAATTAGGAGAAACAAAAAATATTAATTTGGCTGTTGTGTTTATCCAAAACCTACCATAACCGGTAGATTACTATAATTATATATATATATATATATATATATATATATATATATATATATATATATATATATATATATGTATATAAAATCACTACTTTACAGGTAATATTTAATTCATTCTCTTTCATAAATAGCTAGTAGAAATATTAGAGGTTTATTAAGCCTGCTCAAAATGGAAATTAACATAAAAATTAGTTAAACTTAAAAACATCTATCAAGACATTTGATCAAAAGCTTAGTTTTCTTGGATGAGAATAGGTATTATCTCGCGCTAAGCCTTTCACGCCAATGTAAATTTTACAAGTCATAAGATGGAGGGTATTTCCATTCGCATGTCACCCTGTATTTTCTCTGGAAAATCTGTCACATAAAAATCATGAAGAGTGGATGAATCATGTGTGGCCCAAAATTTTCTACCGGAATTTAATCCTGACCCTCTGGCCAGTAGCCGCTATACCCTACAATTCCTCTACTTACTGTACAATCACTTAGCATAATATTCTTTTCAGCAGTAGTGGTCTACCGGATGGATGTAGGTTTTTGATGACCCTTGGATTTTACAATAGCGTACTCAAAATCCCTCAGTAGCATGACACTAACATACTTAAATCCCATACTACGTGTATATTATCATTACTCATTCTTTATCTCTACATAAATTCTACCTTTCTTAATCCCATTCATGATTCCCAATCTTTTCCTCCATCTAACTCGTTTTTTCAGCATTCTACACTATTTTATTCTCTTCACCATCTCGTTGCCTCTCAGTATCTCCTTTTTCCACTTTTCCAGCTTATTCAAATTTCTCTTAATATCCTTTTGTCTTCCATTACAATGCATATAACGTTGTCATTAATTTTTCTTTCCGTTGGTTTCACTTTTCTATCTTTAATCAATCAAACGTCAGACTTTCCTCCAATCTACTCCTTGTCCTTACAAATACCAAGTTTCTGAACCATATAAAAAATCTTTACTTATGCTGCCTGTTATCAATTTTCCTGTCAGCAAATGTTTCATCATCTTGAACAATTTTTCTTCTAATATCCCCATCACTCTACCTACCCTTATTCAAAACACTTCCCAAACAGGTGAGCTGTTTCACTTGTTCTAGTTCTAGTTCCTCAATAATACATTATATGAAAAATCTTCATTGACTGCGTATACCTAAGAATCGGAAAAAATCATAAAATCCGCCGCTACTGTCTCAATGAAAAAAAATTGCTGGAAAAGTGTTCCTTTTCGACCCCACTTCTGCTTTTCCTCCTGGTCCACCCTCTCTCAATTCCCCCCTTCCCTTTTCCCCCCATCCGGCCAACGGTATCCTCCCACAACACTACCTCCTTCCGCCCCGAAGCGAGGACGATTATTCACTTCCCGATTCTTGTCGCGCCGATTGAATTTTCCGAGCGCGAATTTTTTTCCACCCAACCCCACGCCTTTGCCGGGAGCGAGAACTTCGCGTGGAAGGCGGCCGATCGAGAGATTAAATATGGAGATTCCTTCTCCCCTTTCGATATCGGTCGGAAGAAACGCATGGCATCGCCTCCTCGCCCGTAACCGCTCGTCCAAGGGCTCCTTCCGCACCGACGCGGAATTATTCTGCGAAATATGCGACAGAGAGACCGAGGACTTGAGGACATTTGGTTGGGCTGTACACACAAATTCCAGAGACTCGCTTGCTATGCCCATACAAAGCAAGGCTTTGCACTTCTAAGGGCTGCCAACACCATTCGCGTACCCTATCAACCACACCGCACGAAACTGAAAGCTTTTTGCCATATCAACTCCAACCCCAACAAGCACATATTATAATTGCTTGCCTTAACTTTTATAAGTTAGATCTAAGCAAATTTGTTAAACAACAGTATTTCATTGATTCCTGCGGTTTATCTACCAAAACAGATTTTACTTTTAAAATTTTTATCGCATCAAGACAAAAGGGTTGTGATACCCTAGCAACAGCGCTGGACTACTGTAAAGTCCCCGGGTACTAATCTATCCCCAGGGGCGCCGCTAGGCACTCTAAACTCATTTGTGTGATTTTTGAAGTACCAGATCTTCCATGGGAAACCATAGGCAGCAAAGGAAAAATAAATGGACCACCTCATTAGTCCGGTAATGTGTGAACTACACCACACACGTGAATTAGGTCTTCTTGTTAAGTGACTTACGAGTATATCTTTATCCTTAAAACCAACCTTTGGGCTGACTACAATGGTTCTTTTTTTTGACCAACGGAAAATTTCAAAGTACGCTCTTATATTTCTTCTCCACAAAGAAGAATGTCGATTAGGCATATTATTTTCTAATTAAATAATTTAGTGCCTTTCTCTAGAATAGGCCAAAAATATATTTTATTTTTAAGAAAACGAAACATACCTGAAATATCCCGGGCATGAATAGTCATATGATCATAGTCCATCCCAGCGAATCTCACCCTCAAATAGTCATCATGGGTAAAAACCAATGAAGAATTATATCACTGACCTAATGAAACATTTGATGACTTTACTTTTTGATCTGGTACATTTTTAAATCAAAATATGAATTGGCAGAATAAGAACATCTTCATTGGTATTTCAATCCGAAGATTGGTCGAATTTAGCTCTCCACTCTTCCATTTCAAACGCTGACTCCCTTTAATGCCCTGATAGGTCTCCCGCCTAGGATCCTCCTCCACTTGGCTCACCTATTTGTTCCTTGACCGTGGTGACTTCCCTTTTATTATGCTCCTAACAAGCAAAGAACTGGCGGTAAGTCAACAGGAAATACGCGGATGTGAGTTTCGTCTATGGAATGGCGCACGGCAATGCACGAGAAGTGCCATTAACGTACGTACCACGAGACGTTTTATTCCCGGGTGGATTCTGCATCGGAGAACTTTTTTTTTACGTTCCGCATTGGGGTGCGGGGATGGAGGAAAGGGAGCGTGGTCGCGTCCAGCGACGACTTTTGTGAGGAGTGGCTGGAGAATGGAGTGAAGGTAGGCCCGGTGGAATGGAGGAAAAGGGAGGGAGAACGGGGGGAGGTGAAGAGAAAGAGTGAGAATGGAGCGATACTAGCGTGGAGAAGGTTGAACGCAAGACTAGTAAGAAAACAATGCCACATTATGACGGTGAAAAACGAGTCTCCACTTTCGATTCATTCCAAATGTCTTCAAGAGAATTGGAAGTCTTGGGAACAGAAGAGCGTAGCCATGCATAAAATAGTGTAAGAATAGGAGTCGAAAAATGTACGAAAAGAGAGAGTAGCATGAGGTAAATTACTGAAACGGTGTACACTAACGGAAATAACTCGAAATATTTTTTTTAACTTTGTTTATTAAAAAGGGTCTTGAAGATTATGAATGACGATGGATTATGAAACGATGACTTTAAACTAATGTTTTAAGAGGAAATTTCAATACACCTGTAGGCAGGTGAAAACGTCTTACTTAAATTAATGGCACGACGGGTTAGTAGGTAGAACACGGACCTCCTGTCTGAAGAGCCAGGGTACGATTTCGTTGGAGTTTATCTCGAGTTTCACCCATTTTTGTGATTTTATAGGTAACAGGTCTTCCTGAGAAGTAGGCAACAAAAATAAAGGAATTCGCCCCCTGAAGTGTGGATTTCACACGCCGAATAGCGTTATATGAACTCTATGGTCACCTATCAAACCAATTCTCTGGTTCATCGCAAAGTAGTTTGATATATTATTATTTTCATCAACGGCAATCTACCTTTCACACATCTAAGCCTCTTTTAACGCAACACTTAATATGATTTCTAATATAAACTGCAATAAACCATGCGTCAAATCCATACCCTTCCTGTCTCCACTCAATTTATCCAAGTCTATTCTTTCTTGCCTCTAACTCGTCGGCCCAACATTCTACCTTCTGGCACAATCTTCAACTGCCCATTACCACTCAATTTCTCTGCATCTATATTTCCTTCCTTTTTTGGATTTTCGTAACACAAACCTCTTCTCCTCATTATTCCTAAAACTTATTCCAAGAAACTGCGGAAGATGCCGCGACAGTAACTTTTAACGGAGTCATCAGTTGTGTGTGCTTGACAATGCAGCAATTTCAGAGAGTAAAAATTTTAGAATGTAAGAGGACGCCTCGATAGCTTAACTGACTAAAGCACTCGGCTGGAAATTGATCGATCCGGTTTCGAATCCCGGCCAAGGTGATTAATTTTTACACTCAGAAATTATTGCATTGCCCCAAAACTTACTTTTTTCCCTCATCAATTAAAATTATATGTACTCACCCACAGTTAAATTTAAATACTATTTAATCTACTCTTATCGTGGTGAAGCATACTATATCAAGTTTCCGTGACGGTTTGTGACTATTGTTTTGAAAAGCAATCAATAATTATTTTCTGTACCCTGATACAGATATTTTTTCGGTCGCACAATGCAACATTGAAGTATTTCCAGAGACTATTTTAAGGATCAATATCGGAATCCCGCGTCTATTTGATCCTTAGCGTTATTTACAGGAAGCAAATTGTCAAAATAAAGAAAACATTGTGATATTCGGTTTCTTGAATGAAAAAAAGGTATAAAGGTAAAATAATAGCGTTAAAATTAGGTGTCGAATTTGCTGGAGTTGTACTCTTGATAAATACTTATTTTGGAAAATTGCAATACAATTTCCCGGGCCGGTCCTTTTCGTTGGAGTGGGATCTAACTGCTTAAAGTAGGTGATGGGAAGGCTAAGTTTTGCTGCAAAATAGTCTCAGTGCTCTCCAAGCTGTGGTAGCGGCTGGACGTAAGTTATTGTAAACCTTTGCCCGCCGACCGTGTCACGAAAGACCAACCGAGTGGAAATTTCAAGTACACTTTCACAACGTATTGAAAATGAACCTTATTATTTGGACAGCGTCAACACTGGTGATGAAACCTGGGTTTTTTAATACGACCCAGAAGCAAAACGCCAAAGCTCTGAGTGGCACATCGACCAGCCCGCCAAGCCCAAAAAGGCAAGAATGAGCAAATCAAAAGTGAAAGCAAAACTAATTGGCTTTTGGCTAAAGAGTGGTCCATAAGATCAAATAGTGATAATAGCTTATGCAAACATTTTTTTAATTAACCAATGCATCTGATATGTAACCGAAACCGAAAAAAAAATTAAAAACATTTTGAGACAAATGTGTGGTTAAGGTAAACTTATAATTCGTGAATAATGTTAAGTGCCAAATGTATTCTTTTGTTACTCCGATATTCACCCAAGCGTTAGCGCAATAAAGATAATTGCTTAGGTTATCTCGTTGCGTGTTTCAGTTGAAAAACCGACCAGAGATGCTATATTTTAACTCTCACGGCTCTTAGTTTTCCGGAGCATATCAGTGTTTCAGAAGAAATGTTGCAACACGGGTAACCCTTTTACAAATGAGAATTCCCTTAACAGATGCCCGGAATTTCCTCTCCCTTTTCCTCATTTCAAACTCTCACCTTTACGTACACATGTATGTACATAATACATAATGTTGGTCTAATTTCTCAAACTAACTGCTTTGCGACAGCTTGTTACATACATAAATATGTACATAAATCTTTATTTCCATCCCTAATCCCCCCCGCGTAAATAGTGCTTCCTAATAAACTCTGTGAACATGCGCTTCTTAACCTAAGAATTTGAGGAACGTGGGAGTAACTTTACATTTTCCAGTATTGAATTTCAACAAACCCATAATTTTTCCATATTTATATGTACTTTCTGTCGTTCGAATGACCCAACAAGGGTCTAACGGCTCTAAAATCCACGTAACCCCATATATTCTAGAATATTATCTCCTCTACTAACCACTTGAACTTTTCCACTCCGAGACATGGTCAGCATCACTCCTGTTCCTTGAGAGACTCAACTGACGCACGATCAAATTGACGTATCGGTCGGATAACAGGCCAAACATAATTCCCCGGAAACCGGTACGCCTTTCTTCGTTGGGGACTGACCGAGAACCCTCCCCATCTTTACGCCCACCCTGAAATTATTCTCTGGAGAGTAGGCGATCATGCGTACGACCCGAGCACCATGTTTAAGTTCCATAGCACACATTTGTGGTTTTGGAAATAATGCCAACACAGAAAAACAATCCTTTTCTAATTCCTCTTCTCCGGAGCGAGATGTGCTTAAGCCCACTGAGTGCCTACCAATGGTATATTTTCAAACTTCCTCCTGCTGATAGCTCAATATTTAACATTACAGTCACTTTTTATACAATTTCACTGATATTTGGCTCATGAATTTGTATAAATCTAACGTATAAAAACTGTGTACCCAACACATTATTTACCACATTGTTAAGCACCATTATCTTCTAATCAAATATTTAAAGAAATTACTTACCTAAAAAAATTTCAGAAAAAATACCTAGTATCTTTGTTTGGTCGGAAACTTTTCAGAACACCTTTGTAAGTCACCGGCACTTACAATACTGTCTTTATGAAGCGAGGTTTACTGAATCAACGGCATTTTCTTCCAAATCATTAGAAATTGTTACTGATAAAAAGAGGAGAGAGCCACCACCTTCATCGGCTAGAAAACTAGTGCCGCAATTTCTCAAGGAACTTTCTGCCTTTCGTGATGATTTCTGAGGATATGGGGAATATTTATACTGGCACTTTCCCTCATAAAATCTCTTCCTACACTCTTGATCTTTTGTAATAAAAACTCCAAGACAATACGGGAGATGCCCAGACAGTAACTTTTAACGGAGTGATTCCAATAATTGTGCATTACAAAGCAACAATTTCAGAGAGTGTAATAATCATCGCCTTGAACGGGATCACTCGACCGGACATCGAGGGATCCGGGTTTGAATCCCAGTTAAGGCGGATGAGTTTTACACTCTCTGAATTTTTTGCATTACAATAACAACTCGCTTGAAGTATGGATTAGTTGAATTAGATGATTGGAAAGGAGTAATCTGTAGTTATTTGAAAATGATCAATTGTAGTTATTCACGTATTAATAAATTGGTCTTTCCCACACCATTAACGGCTTGAAAAATATTAAGAATTGTATCGCAGAACTTGATATGTTTTTGAAAATACACGAACCTCCTTCTACGAACTAACTGGTGATCAGAAAAATAATCGATAAAAACTCGGATGGAAAAGTATTTCAATGTTCGTTTCTAAATAAATTCGTTACTTAATTGCGTAGTCCCATTGAGATTATGAGCTGCCTATAACTTTTAGGAGATCATTATCGTATCTCGGAATTGAGAATAGAAAGATGTGGTTGGGCTAAAAATTCATTGATACTGCATATAAATATGAGACAACGATGGCTGTACTGTGCAATGCCTATTCATTGTTCGTATAAATATCGTAGTTCCAAGAATTTTAAACTTAAAATAGCAAATTAAATACAAGGTCTGTCCCTAAAGTAGTATGACTTATTCTTTAGGACAAACGGACGGACGGGCGGCTGTTGGCTGAATGGGTTCGAGGGAAAGGAGTCCCAGGAAAGGTTGGAGGCCGGTGGAAGTTGGCTCCTACTCTTTACGGAATGCGTATTGTTCGTTTACGAAACTTATATAACGTGACCTCGTTACACTCCGTCATGAACAGGTGATTGGAAGAGCGCTACGATATCAAAATTTGCGTGAAACTGGGAAAAACCGGTAAAGTGACTCATGACATGCTCAAGACAGCTTATGACGATAACACCCTGTACTGGCATCCATACTAAACTTGACATTCCTACCAGTGTTGTATATCGACTTGCTATCGAAAACATGAGCATAAAAAAGGTGTGTGCAAAGCTGATGCCACGAGTGCTCTCAGACGATAAAAGGAAACTCTCACGCGGAACTGCCATGAGCTACTCGACCTTGTGAGTGAGGATCTACGTCTTTAAATAATGCCCACCTAGACTTTTTCCTCTTCCCCCGCCTCAAATTCGCGCTGAAAGGACGTCACTACGGCTCGTTAGAAGCGTGCTGTGACGAGGGATCTTAGCAGCATTCCAGTCGCCACGCGCGGAAATTTAGCGCCTCCAAACCGAGATGTGGACAAAGGGAATATGTGGGATTTTTAGCTATTAATGAGCTCCAAAACACCACTAGTCTCTATTTTTGAGCTCAAATAGTTTGGCAGGAAAATCAGGAAACGTGTTGGAGGTGGTAACTTTGAACAGAGGCGGGAAATTTGAATTTTGAAATTTTAATTGACGTTTCTTGATTTTCCTGCCGAACTATTTGAGCTCAAAAATCGGGACTGGTGGCGTTTTGGAGCTCATAAATAGCTCAAAAATCTCGTGAAAACCGCACCTCGATAGCGCCTGGAAAACAAAAGTTGGGTGCTAACTTTTCCAAAGTTAGCACCTCCAACACGTTTCCAGATTTTCCTGCCAAACTATTTGAGCTCAAAAATCGGGACTGGTGGTGTTTTAGAGCTCATAAATAGTTCAAAAATCCCACATATTCCCTTTGTCCACATCTTGGTTTGGGGGCGCTAACTTTCCGCACCTCCAGTCGCCGCCTTCCAGAAGGTGTACGCGGCGTGGAAACCCCGCTGGCAGCGGTGTATGGAGGCACAAGGATGTTACTTCAAAGCCCTTTGCGTGAAAGTATCAATTCTGACAATGAATGTTTTTAAATCAACTCAGTCTTACAATTTTTGGGACAAACCTTGATAGCTAAAGTAAACACGTAGATATCCATGCACTCGTAAATTAGCACCCACTAAAATTCATCATCAGTTGAGTGAGGCATGTAGAAATAGTGCTACGGAAGTGAAAAATATGTTTTAGTGGGTATACTAGTCCAAAGAAAGTCTAATTTCGTGAGACGGTGAACTCAAGAAGCTACGGTACTCGACAATATTCCAGTAAGAAAAGTAATCCCCAAACAAGAGTTCCCGGTGGAATGGCACCATCCCGGCGATCTTTGAAAAATCTTTTCCGTGGAGGAAGATAATTTCTTTGAAATAATAGTCAGGTAATTAGTTTTTCGGGGTAGAATTTGGAGATCATTTATTTAAAACGAATCTCCCCGATTATTCGAGAAATAAAATGTAATTGAGTAAAATGTCACTTCAAAAAGGTCCGTTTGGAAAAATCTTATCAAACCTTCAACTCCGAAAAAATTGTAACAGGAAATCCCAATTCACTAACAAATATCAATTTAACTTACAAGATCAAAATGTCCCAAACATTAATATAGGGACGAACAACTCAAATCGTTTCACTGGCCAAAACTTCTTACAAGGGCTCAATTGTACCTATTTCGGTATAAATTCAACTCCAATCTAACAAATGCTTTAATATACCACATTTTACGCATTGAAAATTTTATAAAAAGTTGGAAATAACATCCTTTTAATTCCTTTAAATGATAAAAAATAATATATATGAAAATTTGGTTCCGACACTATAGATGGTTACTGGTGTTCGGCAATGATTGAATTTTATCAAAAAACTGTTAGTTATTTGTCGTTAAATATACTCACAGTGGCAGTTTTCGTGGGGTTCAAAGGAAATATTTTAATGGTCGAGCGAAGAAGTTATGCATTGAATGATGGTCAAAATTGTACACCCTCCAAACCAAACGATTCTTATTTAACTTTCTTCAATTGACTCCATTTGAAAAGATCCCTGATTGATTCCAATTAAAGAAACACTGATTTAAATTCGTTCAAGTTAAACAAACAATTTTGCCACTAAAACAGATTTAAACGTTGTATGTTAAATTAGAAAGACTGTAAGGAGAGCACCTCTTAGTTAAGGACAAAAGCAATATTCAATGGTGAGGACGATATATTATATTTCATGGTTATATATATGGTATACGTATATAGACATGAAATCTAATATAAATATAAATAAACAAATAAATATATATACATTAAAACACGAAATCCCTCCATGCGGCGAATAAATATTCATTCATATAGAAATAGAGATAAGGAAAATGGGGAAGGATACCACATAAAGGACGAACACAAGAGAGGTGGGGATGGAGGATGCGAGCAGATCAAAAATGTAAAAATATTTTCCTCGACCGGGACTTGAACATCGGATCTCTCCACATGCCGGGCGGATGCTCTAACCACTTGAGCTATGATTCAATTAATTTTTATTCGGTTCAGTTCATACGTTACACAGCAAGTGTTTACATTGTACATAATAACAGCTTATAGATTTTGGTTACAGAATAATCTTTTTCCTTATGAATATATGCATAAATATATTCATACACATATATTTACATAAACATAGAAAAAAAAACATATACAAACATACATATTATTACACTACATACATTAGAAATGTGCATATACAATTGAGATCATATGCAATACTGTTGAAGAAAATAATGAGGCTAAGTTCACAAGATATACATTATATGTGGGGAGGGTTATCGATTAGTTTGAAACACATTCTGTGAAACAACTCTTCAACCACTGGCGAAGTGTGTCCGGTACTGGGGGCAGCCACATCCGTTCCACCATTGCTTGCATACCTTTTGCGGAATTTTTTTTCGCTGTTCTTAATTGTATGAACTCCGCGATTAAAGTAGTCATAATTAGAGTTTTGAAACTCGGAAAGAGCCGAAAGTTCAGGGTGATCAGATTTATGTCTGTAATGGCACCACCGCCGAACACGTCCCAAGTTTTATATATCTTTTTCAGGGCTTCCCATTCTCTGAGTTTTTCGCCGCAGCCTAGAATCAGAGCTATCGAGAAAATTTACTTTACACTGAAATCTGCGATCTTATAAAGCGCCAAAGTGCTCCGAATTATTGCCCAGAAGATGGCGTTAGGGAGTTGTTACACCCACCAAAAGAGAAATAGACAAACAGAAGAGGAGAATGGACAGTAGGTTAGCAAACATACAACATCATAAAGGATAGGAACGATGCGTTTCATGGCACACATTATATATATTATATATATATATATATATATATATATATATATATATATATATATATATATATATATTCATTAGCATACACCCATGTGTATAAGAATAATAGTAGAACTGAGGTGAAAAAAGGTCACGCGACGTCGCAATCTTAGAGCTTCTCGTTAACACTTTCATTAAGAATCGATTTATATGCAAATTAATTACGCAAACTAAGATTCCATGCTTATCCGTCATAGTTACCATAGGTTTTGATGTGGTCACCAGTACGGGAGTATTCCATTCAAGCAATGAGGTCGGCCCTTGTCGGTAAGGTACGAGTGATATTCCATAATTCCAACGCAACAAGAGGTTTCAGACATAACCATTGACAACCCTTGCTTAAGGTGCGTATTTTTCCATCATGAATTTCTATTAATAGTGGAATACTAGTGTGCATTTCACGTAATTTTTTAATTTATTAGAATGAATACTGTAATGGTAGTAATGGTATGAGTGTGTGTGTATATACGTGTACCATACGTATAATGGGGTGGGTAGCGATAGTCCTGGGCTAGAGCGTTCGGGCGAGTGGGCTCGGGTTCGATTCCCGGGCAAACCTCTCTGAGCACCTGCAGCTCTACCCAAGCTATTTGATACTTCGGGTACCAAATCTTCCTAGGAAGATTTGGTACCCGAACCGGCACAGGGAGAGGAACTTGTCCCCTACCTTGATGTGTGAATTTCACACGACGTCGGGCTTAGTACTGGGTGAACTCTACATCACCTACTAAACCGACCTTCGGGTTGAATACTATGTTTATGATTATATAAAGCGGTTATTCTTAGTTTCATTCTTAATCATGGTTTAATTAAGTCTGTAGAGCTATAATATCATAACTGACATAGCTATCCAGGGATCTGGGCCAAAGAAACTTCACCAAGAAAAATCAATAATCTGTAAAATTGCCCAAAAGCTCCATTTTATTATGCGCAATAAGCGTAATAACATTCTCGCCGAAGACCAATATAATAATCATAAATATTTTTTTTATTTAGGACACGCTCGCACCCTTTCACAATTTTTCCGAGGCCTACCCTTGCAAAATAGAACAATCTAGTGAAAGAATATTTTGGTGCACCCTTACGTTACGATAGAAACGGGGAATGAAGCTCAAACTACGACAAAGAGTGGAGAATGAACGTCATTAAGTGACCATTCACCTCCGCATGAGGCAGGGTCCACATGCTGCTCTTCGGCGGCGAGAAGAGTAACTTCGGCTCCCTCGTCAACTCTTTATTGCGGCCGAGGGAGAGGGAAGTCGAATACCAGCGGATTGAACCATCGAGGGGAAATATGGAATGCCACGCAGGGTCTATTTGATTCTAATACCATTTGGAAAAAAAATCAATGCTAAAATTCTCAGACATGGGGCTTGCAGGAGTTCAGTTACGTAAAAAATAAGTTTCCAGTGAACGAACAGTTGAAGTAAAGATTGGTAGGACGGGTATAAAGAGGTTTATAGTAATTATTTGTTGAACGCATCGATTTCCGCCGCGATGAAATAACATCGAAACATGCCCTCTCTAAAATGTAACGTCTAACCTACGCTGTTTAATTAATAACAGTCTCGCGCCCTTGAGAAAAGGGTCTCCAATGAAAAAAAATGCACATGAATTTTCAAAAAAACAGAGGACTCACATTATGGCTTTCAGAGCTGAGAGAGACCTGTTAATAACGGCTTTGATAATATATACGTGTTGGGGAAATAGACTGAGAGATCATTATCTTCCCTACTTGTGATAAACTCTTTACACAAATTTTGTATCGTCAATGTTTATCATATCAAGGTATAAAAATCTTCAGAAACGCACTTCCCCAACCAAACATTTCTTCAAATATCATAACAAAACTTCCCGTTTAACTAATTTAATATATTATTTCCAAATATTAATGAATTGCTTTTGAAATGTGGGTTTGGAGAAGAATGGAGAAGGTGAAATGGACCGAAAGGTAAACAAATGAGGAAGTACTTGGGATGGTGGGTGAGGAGAGGGGTTTGTTGAGAGAAATCGTATGGAGGCAGGGAAAATGGATGAAAGGCGTATTGAGCGGTAGTGGAATGTTGAAAAAGGTAATAGAGGGGAGAATGTTAGGCAAACGAGGAAAGGGCAGGAGCAGGATAGGGGTGTTGGACGGGATGAAGGGAGGAAGTACACAGAGATGAAGAGGGACCTGATGTAGAGTAGGTTTTCTTAGGGGCCACAAAATATTTATTTGATAGTTATGTCCATCCGAAAACCTACCTTAACCGGTAGATCACCTAATAATAATAATGAATAGATTGAATGTATTTTATCAAAGGACGCATTTCAATTAAGGAATCCCTTTCCCATTCACATGATTCTTATTGGTGTGAATACCATATTATTTATTATTAGGCAATATACCGGTTAAGGTAGGTTTTGGATGGACACAACAATCAAATAAATATTATGTAACTTCAAACAAACCCAATCCAGCAACCTACTCTACATCAGGTCTCTCTTTACCTCTGTGTACTTCTTTCCTCCCTTTATCCCGTCCAACATCCCTATCCTGTTCCTGCCCTTTCCTCGTTTGCGTAACATTCTCCCCTCTATTACCTTCTTCAACGTCCCACTGCCGCTCAATACGCCTTTCATCCATATTTCCTGCCTCCATAGGATATTTCCCAACAAACCCCTCTCCTCACCCACCATCTCCAGTACTTCCTCATTTGTTTTCTTTTCGGTCCATTTCACCTCCATTCTTCTCCACACCCACATTTTAAAAGTCTCCAATCTACGTCTATCCTTCTGCTTCATCGACCATGCTTCCGCGCCGTACATAGCTACGCTCCGAATACCATATATGATCAGAAAAATGGGGTGTTATGGAATCATTAATTAACAACAATGGCCCCAGTTTTACGATTTTAAATATCTTAAAGCAAAATCTTTGCTAACAACTCTGGAGAACAAAAGAAGGACCTCGCCCATATTGTAACTGTGTTAGGATAAACTTGAGAAACCACAGTATTTTATGTTTTTTTAAATATTTGTATAAATATTAAATTTTAATATGATACACATTGGGAGAATATTTCTAGAAAGACTTGTACTTTTCCACAGATTTCTGTATCTGTGGAAAAGTACAAGTATTTCTTTTTAATATGGTAATATGGATAGTCTAGTAATATGGATATTAAATACTTCCACGAAGTGAAGCCTGAAACAATAGAATATATCTCTTAAATAATTTTGTTCTAAGCTTTATTTTTGATACTGCGTTAACGATATGGCCTCCATCTTGAAATGAATTTCTTTGAAATATTGCAATGATTTGGCTGGCATTATTGGGTTGTATCGAGAAAGATAGCAAAGGAAAGAAACTCATACACACAGCGTGAATCAAATAATGTCAATAAATTCCCTCGTTTATATCCATTAAACCATTTACAAACGTGCCCGATTAAATTGAATCAAATCGGTAAAATTAATTCCGTGGACTATCTAATTTTATCTGAGGCGCTAAATGACAAAAGGTCCTTGTAGCGGCGTAAAACGGTCGCGGAAAATTATAACAGGGCTATCGTTAAAAGTTACTGATAAAATTCAGAGCGTAGTGCATATTAAACCCAAAAAAAATAAATGTAAATAAAATAAAAATGGTTATTACGCACGAACGATTCTTTTTATTTTAGGGTCTCGTAGGTCAAGAAAAAACGGAATAACTTGAGGCGCATTAGGAATCAGTTCACCTCAAATCTCTCATGCCCGCATTGGGGAAGAGAGTTTAAATTCGGCATCTGATTGCAAAGGAATGGGCAAGCGATCCAAATAAAATATGAACGGGAGCGGTCGGTACATATATTTAAGTTAAGGAGATTAAATTCGTGGCTAACGCAATATTTCCAGCTCACAAAACTTTCACAAAATGGCGTCCCTACCCGCAGTCACATTATCCCGATGACATTGGTAGATATACGATATATAAACAGTTTGCACTAAAATATAAAAGGATATTTCCCGAGACCACTGGGGAAAAAATATCTTGGAGGTTAACTTCCACATAAGAAAAAATATATTTAGCTAGGCATCATTTGATACCGAAACTTTTGCAACCCGTTGCATAATTCCTTTTAATGTTACTCTCTCTCTCTCTCCCGCTCACTCTGTGGCCAAATGGATACATGTACAGATGGACCTTTTCGGGGAGGGAAATATTTATAATCTGATTGGCTCATGGAGATCAAAAAGGCAAACCAAGTTTTCGGCCACCACCAAAAAACCGTTCTCCGTTCCCCATTCCTCCTCCACCACACCCTTTTTCTCTGTGCTCCCGCTCTGTGTCGATAAAAGCCCATTAATTTCGATACGGCCGACAAATGCTTTTGTGCGAGCACGTGAGGTTTGGGCCGAAGGAGAGAAGATGTGAAGGGAAGAGGGAGGGAAAGGATTAGCGGTCTGCCGGTGGGAGTGGGGGGATAGTTATGGAAAATGGTGCTTAGGTGCAGTTTCTTTTCGTATCTCCACTCAGACCGTACGTTTGTTAAGTCTCACCAACCATCTCCCTTGAGTTTCAACGGGAATTTACGTGCTTCATTTCGAGATGAGGGACATAGAAGTAAAGGCGAGGAAGAGTGAGAGGACAGCGAAGGGGTAGACGGGATAAGGGAGCCTTCGGGCGTCCTCGGAGAGGCTTAAGAAGGCCTGCTGAGGGTGAGATGGAATCACTCGGAGCGAGAGAGAGATATCCGACCAGAAAGAAACACACAACTGATCTCGGTTTAAATCCTACTCCACGATCCCTCCCCTGAGATCCCCCCGGGCTCAGAGACAAAGAAAGCTCTCTCTCTCCATTTCCCCAACAAGATGAGAAGGGGTGGACAGCGAAAGATACAAAAAATAAACCTTCTCCTCCGCGAATAATATTCGATGCAATTTCGGTTGAAATGGTGAAAAATTACGTCGTTCCTTTTCGGAGGAGGAAATAGGTTTGTTTGCAGAAATAAATGGCGCACCTTCGTGATGAAGAGCGTGTTCAAACACCGACACATTTAAAGCGGATGGAACGAGGGAGTTTTTGGGAGGTTTACCCTGGACCGCAGTGTCTGTACCCTTGATGAAATTTCGGAGGAGCTCAGAAAGCCGCGCGTACACACAAACACTCTGCATTTTGACTCAATTTATCAGCGGGTCGGATAAGAATGCTTCGTGGCCGATATACTCCACAAATGTCCCTTTTTTTAATCGCCCAAATGCCATATCAGCAACCAAAACTTCATCATACAACCTGAACACCGATAGGCTACGAACCAGTATTTATGATTACTCTATGCATCTGATCATTTTTCACAAAGACAATTTATTGGATAAAATCCAATGGAAGATGAAACGGTAGGATTGAATTACTGACAAATAAATTGATTGCAAACGTTAGGGGAGCACAAAAAGACCTTTAATGAGTACGCTCAAATGAAGGTTTGACACATTTTTAGACATCATGGTTTTCCATTAGTATTTTGGATTGACAGATTTGTAAATATGTACAAGTTAATGGTAAAACTGACTTTTAATAATCAAACCACTCTACTTTTCCACATTAACTTAAAGTTTATGTGAAAAAGTAAAGTGATTTGATTATTAAAAGTCAGTATGAAGATTTTCCTCCAAGTTACGCCAGAAACTGTTTTATTCAATGGTAAAATACAAATACAAATCCTGTATTTTATAAACCGAACTGATAGAAACAAACGGGAAGTATAATGATATGATGAGTTACGCTGACAGTAGGCCATATTTGAAGCAACATAAACAGACTTTATATATATATTTCTATATATATATTTATTTTTTATATATACATAACTATATATACAAGCGCATATGATTTTCCGTGCCTTAAAGTATGTAAAAAAATATTATTTTATACCTTCATTCACTTGAATTAGCAATTGGTATGACATATTAATATGTAAAATTATCATTAACCTTAAAGTTAATTCTTACAATACCATAAAAGTTTATCAGTCGGCGCTTACATTATTTCTTAAAAACTTAAAATTTACTCGACTATCGTTTTTCTTTAAAGGCTATTCTGTCATTAATTTTTAAACAAATTTTCACTTCATTAATTAAAGGCACAAACATTCAATATTTGACCTCTGTTGAATATCATCATCACCATTCTTTATATTTGGAATCTTTCATCAATAAAGCACCCACTTAAGCCATTTATACTTCCGATCAGATATTTCACTCTAATAAGTCCTCTCAGGTAACCGAAAGGTTTCATTTGTGGAAATCCTAGTACCTGCCCATAACCTATAGCCTACATTTTTAAGTTTAATAACGATTGTACTAAACATAAAAGTAAAAGAAAAATACAAACATAAAAAAGAGTGTGTGCCTGATTAATTAATTTGGTAGGCTTACCGATGTATATGTCCAGATAAATCAAAAAATATATATGGCCTAGCAAGAAAATCCAAGATTCTCCACATATAATTCCATACAAAAAGTAGTTTCCTTTTTACCCTACTTCTACCAGTAATGGAAAATGTATGTTACCGTTATACTCCTGAAGCCTTTTTAATTTGACATAAAAAGTTATAAACAATCTGAAAGGTTAATTTGCTAATGTTCCTTTTGCCTATCGTTTCTGTTCTTTTTGGCACCGAAACGTATTTAGAGACGTGATTCAGACGCAGTGAAAGTCGGAGGGGAATTCGTAAAATCGGTTAAGTTTGCTGATGACCAAGCATTAGTTGCTCAGTCAGCCAAGGGGTTGCAAGAATTGTTGAGTGAATTGGAGGTTCAGTGCGATAAATATGGGATGAGAATCAATATTAATAAAACAAAGGTTATGCGATTTTCCAGAAAGAAAAAGGCTAAGCTAAATATTAAAATAGGCGGGGAAAGAATAGAGCAGGTAGAACAGTTTACATATCTCGGAAGTGTTTTGGACCAATACGGTCAAAGTGGTAGGGACGTAAGGAGAAGAATTGCGCTAGGCAAGGAGGCTTTCTCAAGGAGGAGGGAGTTGATGACGGGGACGTTGAGTAGGGAGGTTAAGAAAAGACTCGTAAAAACTCTGATATGGAGCGTAGCTATGTACGGCGCGGAAACGTGGTCAATGAAGCAGGAGGATAGACGTAGATTGGAGGATTTTGAAATGTGGGTGTGGAGAAGAATGGAGAAGGTGAAATGGACCGAATGGAAGACCAATGAGAAAGTACTGGAGATGGTGGGTGAGGAGAGGGGTTTGTTGAGAGAAATCGTATGGAGGCAGGAAAAATGGATGAAAGGCGTATTGACCGGTAGTGGAATGTTGAAGAAGGTAATAGAGGGGAGAATGTTGGGCAAACGAGGAACGAAGTACGCGGAGATGAAGAGGGACCTGATATAGATTAGTTTGCTAGGTGGGGAGTCACAAAATGTTTATTTGATAGTTGCGTCCATCCAAAAACCTACCTTAAACGGTATATATATATATATATATACTATATATATATATATATATACATACATAATTCTATTATACATAGATATTTACACACGAGCATTATTTTGGAAGAATAAATTGTAAATATTTTCTCCAAACATATTCAACTTACTTCTGCAGAACTCTACTAGTTTAGACTGACTTCACTTTTACCAAGTATATTGGGGTAAAACATTACCTGCTATAACAGTTTAATCCTTTTACAAAAATATTATTTTTGTGTATTAAAATAATTTTCTTTTGGAAAATCCGTGTGCAGTATGACCGTGAGGACCTTTTTTGACCAAAAAATTTTAAAAGCTGAAAACTGATACTTTCTCATCGTAATATAATAAGGAAATATCATACAACATAGTAATAATCAAACAGCAAAATATGCTTAAATAAATTAATAAACACGAATTTCTTGCGGTATTTCTTGATTCACCGTGCTGAATAACATGATTATGGCACAGATTGTGCTCAAAGAGTGTGTGTGAAAGGTGATAACATTAACTTAACCGGAATCATCCGGTGATGGGTTTACAAACAAGAGAAATTTCGCAGTGTGGAAAAATCATATTACTGCGATTCGAGCCCAAATCCCTCAAGTTTTCCGCCGAGTGCTTTTGATATTTTATCCATCAAGGGCTCCTTTTGACTATTAATTTCTAAGGAATTTAAATATATACGACGTTCAGGCAAGTTATTGAGGAATGTCACGGTATTTTCACTGACTGAAGCATTCGGCCGGAAACAGAGATCTGGGTTTAGGAGAATGTTTTTGCCACGGTGGTATTTCTCTTATATCTGTACACATATTACACTCGTACATTTAATTGGAACTTAAATTTTTATCATACTCAAAAGTTAAGATTCTTCCACATGATGTGGATTATCCTCGGTCACGATCCAGAGTTGTACTACAATTTATCTTTAGTTGAAATGTCGATGAAATAAAAAATAGATTGATCAATAAAAATAGATTTTTAGTGGCTCATTTAATGACTAAATAACTCCGCACCTTTTTACTCCGATTGCACGTGCCTATTAACATCAAATTCAATGAAGATGTTAAGAAGTTAAGAATAGTCTACCGGCCAATGCAGATTTAACTGCTGATTCGGCTGCTACACTCGAGGATTAAGCACTACTACACACATAAAAAAATCAAATACTGTAGCACCCTAGATTTAAATCAACCCTTCTTCCTTTTACTCCGCCCAAAATTTCCATCCTTTTCCTCACCCATCACACCTGCTTATCGTTCTCTCCTCTATCACAGTCTTCTACAAATCATCCCCAATGAAAATGCACTGCATTCAACTTCCCTGCCTCCTTTGAAATTCTCCCAGAGTCCTCTCACTTCCTCGAATTCAGGTTTTCATTCCGATGCCAATTATTGATTTTCCCTTTTCTCTTTTTTATAACGTTAGAAGATGCAAGATAATAGCTGCGGCCACAAAATAACGATGTCGATGAGTATGCGTCCGTTTATTATTAGTGTTTGCTGTTCTCTGCGGGGCTGAGAATGCACGTAAGCAATTAAAAAGCTTCCACTTCCTTCGCCAAGCAGTTTAAGGTTTTCCTTCACACGAGGAGGATACACTAATTGATGGACATTCTGCAAGCTCATGAATTGCGAGGTGAAAACGCACCAATGTCAATTTTTCCGTGAAATCAGCATTATCTGTAATTGTTGGAGTGACCACGCGACTAGACTTTGAGCTACAGCCTTTCGAGCAGTTCTTTGGATTACCTAGTTTACGGGCTTCCATTTGAAATTTACCGCTGAGAAATGATGAGCAAGTAATAATATCCCTGACCTCATTCCTCTCTAACATTTTCTGGTTCCTTCGTCTCCACCGAATCATCTTTATTTTTGACCGTTGAATTCCGTTGAATATTCAACCGTTGAATCATCTTTATTTTTGGGTAATAGACACGACATAAATACTAACTCGTCATCGTAACAATTACTTTTTTCCTTAGAATTTTATTTTATTATGAAGTTCGAGTATTGGCATTATTAAAATTGGTAAGTCATACAGTGTGGGGCATCTCTGAATCTTAAACAAACAATATTTTTTTTAATTCGCGTCTAACGCCGGGCAATGAGAGATATGGATGGATGTCAGAGGGAAAATAAAAGCTGGTTGTTACAGAAGAAGGGGAAATCATTCACATAAACTAAAATAACTATGTAAAAGAGCAGTCGAATATGTACCTTAATAAGATCAAAGTTGATTGGAACAACCCGAGGATATTTTAAAACTTTTGCCTGTAAACGTCAGGAGCCTAAAGAAGAAAATGACCAAATGATCTGATTATTACGTAGTTCCTACAAGTTATCGATTCATTTTACTGTCATTTTTCTCATTTAGTAGCTATTAATTTTTGTTATAGCTGTAATTTTAAAGGATGATTGGTTTAACTCTATCTAGCCACTTTGATAATTACTGAATTGAATTTTATAAGTAAATAAATAAAAAATCAGTCGACTTTATTAAATTGTTTCAAAACCATGTAGTGGTGAGCCTAATTGACTGAAGAACCTATCTTAAAATTTATTGTAGCATTGAATTGCATTTTAAATTTCGATAAAATTTTAACAGAATAACAGTTAATTCAAGACCCAATACTAGTTTTAATGCGTGTCATTTGGCGATGCATTGGAACCCGGATGGTGCAATTATTTGTCTTTGGTTCTGAAATATTTTTCAAGAATAAATTTAAATTAAATATGTAAAAGCCAAAAGAGTGAATTTTATTTGAACAATTTCCCGAACGTGCTCTTAAGTTCTCAACATTATACCTAAACCTAACGAACTATCTTAGGATATGACAGTCTTGGATTCTTATTCTAGGACATTCATTCCCACCATATGACCCATTTTCAATTATTTGACGTCGTCATACATTGAAAAGTGAAGCAGAAGCAGAGAAATATGCACACATTTCATAAATGATTGTGAAAATTTTACTGAGTATTTATTTACATTTCTCTCTTCTCAAATACAATATTGGAGTGGGATTCACAATGTTGAAAACGAATTGTAATGGAACGGATGACATTTATTTACCGTGAAGTTATTCCAAGCACACAGGATCGCTCAAATAGATTGATTGACAATTAATCATATGAGATTTTCAGAAAGGAATAAGAGAGCAATGACAGCAGAGTATACGATTTAGGCAGTATGAAGGGTAATTAGTCGGAATTTTCCAGAGAATTGTGCTGTATTTTCATAGTTACACTATTGAAAATATTGTGTATTAATATGAAGTAATTTATTTGCAAGTTTAAGAGTCCATCACTTCTTTTTAAGTACTATTGAAAACACCATCGAATCTTCCATTATTCATTGTGTACCGACATTTTTCCCCTACATGGAATCGTGTCGCGTCATCATTCGGTGGGAAGCTATCCCTCTCGGCAGATTAACCACAGAGATAAAATCCGGGAAATAGACTGCCGAAACGAAAGATTTAAATACTCTCTTCCCCTTCGATAAATGCGTGTTCACAGCAAAATAAATTAAGCTGATACCTTAGGTACAATTTCAGAGAGTTTGTAAATTATGTCGACGCATATATTTACGCGGGCCCTGCAGGCAGTTCACTTTAGTTTTTGCTTTCTATATTAAAGTTGAATATAGCCTTCCTCTTTCTTGAAAACGCCATTACCTTTGTTTTGATTATAATGACTATCATCTCATCCTTATCACACAGCCTTTCTAATGCGCTTAGTAATGCTTCTAAACCCTCCGACTTTCATCGCTATATCCAGCTCTACCCATGCGTCTTTTAACATTGCCTCTTCATATAGTAGTAGTATTGTTGGGGAGGCGACCGACAGCTCAGGTCATTTGCGCCAATAGGGATGGATGGGAAAGGATGAAGGGTGGAGAGAAACCCGGCGTCGGCATTAGCCTGCTATTAAAGAAAGGCGCCAAGGGGTCCGCAGCTCAACGTCCCATCCGACGGACGGCGTACTCACTCAAAGTGCCCTCCACAAAGCACCTCAAGTAGGGATCGGGATACCACTGAAAAAATATCTGTCGCCGCTAAACAGCAGCCTGAAACATGCATCATTTAGGGTTGAATTATATATCCCTGTATTTTACACCATTTTTCTTCGATAGATTCATTATTTCTACTCGATTCACTCTACTTAACACCGTCATCAAATTGACGAAACAAATAATTCTAGTTTTTATCCTATACTCCTCTCTATTAATGACAATATTACTGCTATGGCATCGCGCGTACTTCTCCCTTTTCTGAACCCAAACTGATCACCCCTAAGTAATCATTTGCCCTGCTGCATTCTCTAGTTGACGATCCTGAGAACCACTTCAGCTGCAGGCGAAATTAAAATTATTATTCTCAAGCCCTCAGATTTGGTTGCATTTCCCCTTTTAGGGATGGGAGCTAGATAGCACATATGAAGAAATCTCCGGCCACATTTTTTCCTCATAAATCTTACGAATCAGTCCATCAAAAGTGGTCCTTTAACATTTTCCTCCAGTTTCTCTCTATATTCTTTCAATACGCCTGTTTCTTCCAATGATTAACTTCAAATTAAATGTTTGCTGCATCCAAATTATTCAGGAAATATAACGAATAGCACCTGAGACAGTCTTCTTCATTGTAAATAGGCAAAAAAACTCTCTTGCCAACCAGCAAAACAGATAGACGAGAATGAAAAAGTAAATGTTTGGTAACATGCTGTAAGAAAACAAAACCGTATACTCAGGATGCAAAAAACTATTTAAAACTAGAAAGAACTTCTTTGGGACATGCAAGCCATCTACGGACACTGGGAGGATATTTTTCGTGCCCGACGTCCGTGACGAAAAGCAGTGTCATTTTGGGTACTAATGTGACCGTGATCACTAAATTACACAACATTTCGTTCATTTTGTTCCACTATATTGCTTAAAATAATCAGACACCCAAAATTCGAATAAATTTTATGCTGTTATATTTCAATTTTTATTTGCTTCATTCTTTTCTACTCTCCCGCTCAGTATGGTGGTGAGGACAGCTCTTCACTCGAAAGTGCGCGTGATTTCATCCTAGGCGGAAGAATGTAATGTTGCACGTACGATAGGAGAATGATGAAGGAATTCCAGGGAATTCCATATATATTACAAATTTTTGAAAAAATATAATTGCAAATAGTGGAAAGAATCGTAAAAAAAACGCTGAAAGTGAGGAGGAAATATATTTTTTAATCGGGCACGTTTCTGAGGAGGAATGCCTTACCGAATGAGTTGCGGACGGAAAAGTGACCAGAGAGAAAGATGGAACGCCTTTGATGAGATTCCCGCATGAAAAAAAATATTCCAGGCGTGCATGCGGAGAAATATATGGGCATAAACTGGGGATCTGATAATTGAGTGGTGGACAACGTGATAAAGCAATCCCTAGGGGTGATGGGTATTGATGATGATTTCCTTTTTAATGGGGAGCAGTCCAGATATCGGATGGATAAATCATAAAGCGGGCAAAAAAATCCGTATCTCAGGACTGTACACTATTTCACACAGAGTAATGAAATGACAAGCCGAAGTGCACAGGCTTATAATGAAATGCATGAAAAAGTTTAGCGTTGATACCCAGGATTTTACAGGAGTCTTTAATGTCCCAAATTTTCATCAAATTATCCGAAGAATATCATTTTGCTTTATTATTATTTTCTGTTTATAAACGTTCAACCAAAAGCTGGTAGCTAATAACGATGATAAAAATGATGGTAACTACAGTCTTATTCATATCACTAAAAATATGGTATGCCAATTTATTCAATCAATATGTTATTTTACTTCTTTAAATTTTAAAGTTTGACATCTAAATATCGCCATTTTAAAATGGAAAGGACCATAGTTCACGAAAGGGTAAGAATGGTTGCGCTTTAATTAACTTCAATCAAACCTTTCCTATTCGCGTATGCCAATATTATCACCACATTCTGTGTTAGAATATTCTTTGTTTTTCCAGAGAACGAAAACGCAATTACCTGAGCTAATCTTCAAATAGCTTAACCAAATCATTAGATATTTCCACTTTTAAAAAAATGTTACATGACCTACATTGCAAATCAAGATAATAACACGTTTTCTGCACAAATCGCCTAATGATGACACCGCGTGTCGAATCCTGGGTGGTGCAATATAATTTTACGTGGAAAAACCTTGTTTCAATGTAGGTTTGGTCATTAATAGCTCACATTATTACACCAGAAACCCTATTTTATCTACAAATAACCGACAATCCAAAAAATGAGAATCTTTCTCATTGGGAATCTCCAAATTGCATGCCGTACCTTTTTTTTTAGAAACGAAGTCCTTTCGCGTAATTCATTTTGGT
The DNA here is from genome assembly GCA_037158775.1 of Hetaerina titia. Taxonomy (NCBI): domain Eukaryota; kingdom Metazoa; phylum Arthropoda; class Insecta; order Odonata; family Calopterygidae; genus Hetaerina; species Hetaerina titia. The sequence goes on from CM073777.1 coordinate 32,426,760, forward strand.
GTTTTCTAAGACAATGAGTACTCTCAAGAGTTCTTTCCTAAATCACAACTTTTTCCGGCAGAATGAAAACCCCGAAAAACGTCCGGCGACATTACGACCGACACTCCGTGTCACACTTTCCCGTGCCATCTCGCGTATAATGACGTGTATTAATTATAATGAAACAGCGAAAAACTCATGACTACGCCACTGAAGTCAGAGAGTCCGTGATGATGTCCACCGCGAAGCTAGTTGGCGAATCGGATAGGAGGGAATTGAGGGAAAGAGATAATTAGTGGCCTGACGGATGGACCAGGAGGGTGGGACCACTGTGGTACGTGTGTGTGCTTTTGGGGGTTGGATGGTGGGGACGAACCGTCCACCGGGAAAGGGGTCGCAGGGTCGAATGGAAGGGAGAAATACGGTCGTTAAAGACGATTAGGTCGGCAGTGTTTTTTCTTTCCCAAGTCCGTGAAGGGAGGACGAAATTTCCCCCCCTCCCACAACGATTCCTTCCCATCACCACCGGACAAACCAGTCCTAACGCTTGCTTCCGCTTCTGCATAGCAGAGAGAGAGAGAACTTCTACCCAGTCACATCGAGTATATATACTTAATAACCCGCTATCCACCGCAAGGGCGTGTGGCGGGGGTTGTTACGGCACCATCCGCAATTAAAAAAAACCGCATGCAAAAGCCGCAAATTTATACAGTCCACAAACAAAACATAGTATACATTCATGTAAAAACCTTACACCCCACACACATGAAAATACACAACTGAGTAGAGTTCTCCCTGATAGACTAAAGTTGAAGGTGATCCTCCTCCGCCTACGTGGATTTTCAAACAGTTTTCGTTCACCTACAGAGCATATATAATTTAAAACGTAATATATTGCATTTTACCTCGTAGTAATTATGCTTCCCCTCCATTCTATAATGGCGGTGAGATCTCTACTCACAGGAGTTACCATATTTTGCTTATATAATGAGACACCCAGACAAAAAATACAATATATTGCAAATTATTAAAAAAAAGACAAGTCAGATTCTGGAGCACGTTTCTCAAAGAAAGTATTCAAAAAAGTCCATGCAGTTGCACATAGGAAGAGTCTGCTGATGTTTGACAGCGGTGGACTTAATATTATCAAACATTACCTCTACACAATGCAAAAATACCACAGCAACGATATGTGGAGGGTGCCCATTTTGCAAATTTGCTAATTATGACAGATATTATAGAATAAATAGAATCCTGATCAGAGTGTCACTTTAAGATTAATAATTCGTGCGGCAGCGTAGCTAAGAAAATTATTTTTACTCTTATGAAAGTGTCTGGATTTCAATTAAATGTCCTCGATCCAAAATAATCTATGTATAAACTTTGGTTGGTAGGTTCCTTGGTTTTGTTGGGGAGGCGACCGACCGCTAAGGTCATTTGCGCCATTAGGGATGGGTGGGAAAGGAAGGGTGGAGAGAAATCCGGCGTCGGCAGTAGCGAAGCCTTGTCGAAATGCTCCAAGAGGGTCCGCATTTTAACGTCCCATCCGACGGACGTCGTACTCACTCAAAATGCTCTCCACAAAGCACCTCAATTAGGGATCGGGATACCACAGAAAAATATTTGTTGTCTCCAGGATTTGAACCCGAGCCTTCGCGGTGGGAAGCCTATACGTTAGCCGCCGCACCAACCCGATCCCCCTCATAAACTTTCTGTAGATCACCAGGCGCTAGCGTTGATTCAGTATTAGAAGTAGATAAACTGATCAAAAGCTAATAATTTCAAAACAACTAACATTAAATAATAATCAGTGTAGATTTCTGTCGCTGCTATCGATTAATACACAGTTTTTACCACCAAAGAAATTCGGAGAAAAAATAGAAATATCCTGGAGTAGATATTGAATAATAGATATGCACATGTGAAAGATTTATTAAGTATTCAAGAACCTTTTCAGAGGAATTTGTAAATTGGCTTTCATTTGATAAGTGATCAAAAGAAACGATCGCTAACGTTCCCTTACAGAAAAAAACACGATAGGAAGAAGATAATTGAAAATAACAAGAGTAAACATCTCTGCACTTTTAACAACCGGATGATGGGCAATTGAATGATTTTCACTGATTTAAAATATTTTATGTTCAAGTTTATTAAAAGACTTCCGAAATATGTTCAAATTAGTTTTCCTATAGTGGCTTAAACACTTAGGTAACACTAAAAAAGAAGATAATTTCGCAATTTTTTTAGGCAAAACTTATTTATTTCGGGAATTAAGATCGGCATATCGACTCAGACCATGTTTGGAAAATAAAATGTGTGATTTTTTAAAATGACTAATTTTTGCCAGACGTTAGAATTCAATTTTGTCATTGCACGATTTTCTTTTTTATATTCGTAGTAAGCAGCAATAAATTAAACTTGGCAGAGAAACTACTGGAATGTATGCCTCCTGGTAAATTTATAAAATTTTCACTCTTACACAAAAACCTGGGCCTTATTCAGTAAATGTACTGATTGGAGCTAGGAGGTGGTTAAATTTACTGTCCTCAAAAATATATTTATATCGTACTTGATTTAAATATTTTTTCTATTGATTTCCAACTCATATCTCCCTACAGTTTCGTCACAGCGAGAATTTTCACTTTGTTATTTCCGAATACAATCATTTAGATCGCCTTAGTTTGAGCTTGTCACGAGTTAAGCCTTTCTCGGTTGGATCGTATATCTTGGGCATTCTAAAGACGGTCTGACAAGAGTAAGAAAAAATATGAATGCAAATCACATAAATAAAATTCCTTCCACAACTACGCGTTCGGTAAGACTCAACTTTCTGTACGTATTTGCTTAATCACATGCATATCAGACTTCCATAAGAACCTGAAGGTTGAGTACTAATGAGAAGTCCACCCCTAATACTAAACCAAGTCGACCACTTCTAAGACAAACTAATAATTTTACACAATCCGTAATTCACTCCTTTTTCTGGAATTAAAAATATTGTTGAAGCGAACGGTAACTACGGCCGTATGAATATTCTGGGAAGAATCAATCCCAGCCGTACTCTTACTCCGTACTCCCCTCGTACTCCGCAAGAGTACCGCTGGGGTTGAGTCTTCCAATAATATTAAAAATATTGATTGACCCCCAATATTAATCACCACCTCCCCTTTCGCAGTTTCGGTGCGTTATGCAAAGACAGTCGTCGGAGTCAATTTAAGCTATTAACGGGTGAAACAGCGAATGCCTTGACTTCCAGGAAGGTAGAAATGAAAGTCAAATCACAGAACGTTGGTGTGGAGACAGCAGTAATAGACTTCCGAAGTTGAATTAAAACGTTCTTGTTTTAACGTAATCACATTAACATCTTCCTGATTTCAACTCTTTGGACGCAGACATCGTGATGAAATTTTGAATGAAAGGCTGCAGTAGATTTGGACCAGAAGTGAAAAATTGAGTAGCCTTTCTTAGAATATGAATTTGAGATCTGCTTCTCTTACGATCCAGACGATTTACCCCAAGACAGGAAGCCATTAGCAGTATTTTGTGAGACTATTCGAAGGAGAGATCATACCTCATCCTACCTCTGAATAAAAAAAGACATTAATTTTTTTCATTGGATAAATTGGTATGTCCTGAATTCTGGTCATGTTAATTCTGTGGATTTCATAATTACCTCAATCAGAATTCTTCCGTTTGGTTTTATGTTCGGCATATTTGAATTAAAATGGTGCACGGATGATATGAAGTCATTACGGGATGTTCTATTTTATTTGACTGAAAGGAGTACGTCTGGTATGTGGCTTAGCAAAGTTTGAAGGAGGTGGAATAGAATATAAATTACGGAAACTGAGGCAGACTTTTGAAAATATAGGGAGCTAAAGAAAACATCTGTGGTGCATTACTGTTCTATGCTAAAGAGAAGCAATTTAGAGACCTACATTGATATGCGTAATAGTTTTTAGGATCACTGAAAAACATTTAAATATAATCACCATCAGCAATTGGAAATAACAGAGGGATGTCTAATTTTCAGGTCTTCTGTACTTGAAATCGCTAAAATACAAAAACAATTACTTTTATAATTACGCGCACTATACTCATGGTTTACAAATAGTATTGCTAAATTTAATAAAAAATTAATTTAATATGTTAACTACGCAAACAGATAAAAATCTGTTCGAACATTGTGTCGAAAAATTTTGTGCCCAAAATTTGACAAAAATTATCTCCTGCTCATGCGTGATCGATATTGAAGTTCCAAAACCAGATCCTTACAAAAATTTAAAGCGAAAATTCATTTCCTTTTCTGTGCCCCCAAAAAATCTCATTTTTACCTGTTAAATTATATTCTGTAATGCATTTATTTTTCAATATGTATATGAATATAATTATATCAGTGAGAAGAACTCTTGAAATAGGTTTTTTACTGTGTTAATTTCACTCAAATATTAATTTTATGCATAAATAATAGTACAGAAAACTCCTCTCGTATTTAGTTTATCAAATTGGCCCACTTTTAGAATTCTATCAATAGCAAAGGTATTTTGCTCACGAGTGAAACTAGTTATTATTTAAAAAAATGCAATTGGTACTTGTACCTGATTCAAACTTTAAAAAGGAAACTGGTGGTAAGAGCTCAGTTTAGCCCTTAAGAAATTTTCCCATCTGAGTTCACAATCACTGCAAGTGATCTTCCTGTCAAAGGTGCGTTCCGAACAGGTCTCTACCCACTCACTGTGACTCATGTATCGCATTGATTTTCTCTTTTCCGATCTTTATCTTTTACTTCTCCAGCTTTTCATAATGCATCCTTTCCGTCCGGATAGTTGATACCCATTCCTACTTTCCCTCTCTTACCTATCAAAGTCTTTAAAATCCTTCAGCCTCTCAATTTTTTCTCCACCAAATTTGTCTTTTTTCGATTTTTCCCGAGTAACTTCCTCCCTTTTACAACCATAATGAAAACTTATTCGTTAATTTTCCTACCCATTGATCTAATTTCTCCCATTTTTTTCATTGCTAAACCTCAGAAACCTACGAATCTGCACTCACCTTCATGCCTCAATAACAAGATATAGATCCTCGCGCTCCGGATTCCACACTCTTCGACAATATTTTGTTTACCTTTTCACTGAGGCTCCCTCTAATGAATTAATTTTAACAATCCAATCCTTAGTTGCAATTATCTTTAGGTATTAATCAATAATTTTGAAATAATAAAGTTCTACACGAGAAGATAAAAAATTACGATTAAAACAGAATACAACCTCGGAAAACCTACAATAAATATAATCCCTGTGAGACCGCCCGATTGAAACCCGTAACTTAACTATCCCCCCCCCCCCAACTTTCTGTCTCTGCAGCCACACCGGTGCCCCAACGCCACACTCATTCAAAAATTAGCATCCCCCTGATATTACAACACACTTTCTCATTCACTCACAATTCAATTTTTTTCGAAGTCTTTATGACTTCGAATGCAGAATAACCGATTTCGAGCGCAGCACAGCTGACTATCGGCCCTTCCACGTGAAGTGTGTGCAGTTTGTAACGTATGTGAGTCCCCCTCGTTTATCGTTATAACAATTGAGCTCTCTTCATGCGGCGTCACATTTATCCATCACGTATACCCTCATTCCCTCGCGTCAAACTGCTGCGTTCATCCCAAAAACCCCATTACTTAGGACATCACACATTGAAATAATAATATATTGCATATATTCCACATACATAAATGTAATAAATGTGACAAGTATGCGATATATAGAACTCCATACCATCTTTTGCATGCGTTAATAAAGAAGACCTTGTCAAAAACTACTTTGAAAGGACGAGGACGTTGATGACAGTCAGATTAATCAAATAAAAAGACAGGCGAAAACCCCAATATGGAGCGTGCCCTTGTATAGCTCGGATATTTCATCACATGAGGAAAAATGAGCGATCCACTTAAAGCTCATATGGAGAAGGATAGAAACAGTAACATACACAAAAAGGACAACAAAAGAAACACTGGAAATGATAGGATAGGAGAGAGGGTTTTTGGTGAAATTCCAGGGAGGCGGAATATGCTGATACATGGATTTTTTGGAATTTTGAATACTGTGATGAAGGGGATAGTGTTGATTAGGTAGGGCAGGGGAAATAAAAAATATGCAAACTGAACGGCATTAAGGGAGGCAGAAAACATGCGAAATAGAAGGTTTAATGTCTTGTGGGATATAGGGCTGAATCTTGTTAGAAGAGGCTTAGAAATGTAGCACAGTGCAGTGGGTCAGTCTCTGTGACCCTTAATAAACTACCTTAAAATCTATGCTGTCATGGTATATATAATACAATTAATTATATGAATACATGAATACATACATACATACTTATATACATGAATATGAATATATGTGAATTAAATACACGTGAATATATCATCATCATCATCAGTATTTCAATCCTAGAATTAGGTTACTGCAGCCGTCCATTTTTCTCTATCCAAAGTCATAGTTAAATTCAAGGCTGCATATTCTAGATAGAATAAATTGATGGATTCCTGTTGCCTTCCACATTGCAGTACTGCGGCCGATACCGTAAGCTTCACTCTAGCTTGTAGCTGATACCGGACCGATCCACTCGGTCTGCGCCACCTGAGCCTAATGATGAAACTGCTGACTTTCCCAAAGGTATATATATATATAGTTAAATATAAATGTATATGTATAATTTGGACGGCACGATAGTACACAAAAATAGAAACATTTTAGAAAGTTTGAGTTTTGGGTCCTCTTTTCGGCCGTATTTAAGTCAGACTGGAAGGTCTCGCAAGGGAACTATGGAGTCTAGGGGGGGAAGTGCAGTGTATGCTTGGGAGGGAATTAAAGATGGGGGTTAAGGGTGGTACTTTTAAAAGATCAGAAAGCTATATATTCGGATTCGCGAATTCTCACCTCTAGATTGTTAGCTGAATCGGGTAGGGATTCTAGGATGGTTAAAGAGAAACTGATAGAAGGATAGGTTTTGGGAATTTGCGCAAGAAGGGATATAAAGTGAAGAGAGTGAGGCAGAATAACAGGAGTAGCGATGATAGTTCATTCAGATGGATAAGGGGTAATGCTTTTGCCTCTGTAAAATTAACACCAATGATTATTGCAACAATTTCAGAGTGTAAAAACGTTCACCTTGACCGGGATTCGAACCCGGATCCTTCGATTCTCGATAAGTTGAAGAGGACGCCTCGATAGATTAACTGGCTAAAGCACTCGGCCGGACATCGAGGGGTCCGGGTTCGAATCCCGGTCAAGGCGTATTATTTTTACACTCTGAAATTGTTGCAATGAAATGCATGTAAGTGTATGACTCCGTTAAAAGTTACGGTTGCGGCATCTCCCGCAGTTTCTTGAAAAACCAATGATTATATTTCCAAAGCTCTCTGTAACCGATACGTCTACCTATAGTATACCACTCCTACCAACAACCCGACACCAAATTTCCCAACAGAAGTTTTTTTTTCTCCTCCAATTTGAACGCGAAGAAAGTCTCACCTTCCAAGGCATATCCCTACTCTCAACCTCACACCCCCGAACAACCCAGTTTTCTCTCCTCCCAAAAATAAACCAACCTAACATCCCTTGTCACCCTAAAGTTCCCAGTTTCAAATACCCCACCGAAAGAATCTCCGCATTCCTTGACCACCACCTACAACCTTTTGTACACTATCCTTGCCCTCCTTCACGAAAGACAAATATCATTTCCTCCATCGTTTACATTCCGTCTCCATTCCCTCCACCTCCAACCTAATTATGGCCATCATCGACGTTACTTCCCACTATGCCTCTATTCCCCATTCAGAAGGCCTAACCTCCCTCCGATTTTATCCTTCTCTCTGCCCCCAAACCCAGCGCTCTTACACTGAGTTTCTCCTCGATCTAGCCACTTTAGTCCCAACAAAAAACGCATTTTCGTTCCAACACTCTTCCTATTTACAAACCAAAGAGACAGCGATGGGAACGAGCATGGCGCCATCATACGCCAAACTCTTCATGGGCCCCCTTGAAGAGACTTTCCTTTCATAACAAACCCTCCAACCTCTTTTCTGGGTTAGCTACATAGATGGCATTTTTATTCTCATGACACACGACTCTGAGTCCCTCAATAATTTCTTATCGGCCTTAAATTCTTCTTTCACGGTTAAATTCATTTCTTCCATTTCAAACTCTACCATCACCTTTTTTGACACATATCTCATTTCACAATAACAAATTTACCATTTCAGTATATATCAAAGTCACTAATCATCAGCAACACCTACACTTTACCAGCTGTCACCCTTCTCACACCAAACGCTCGATTCCTAACTCTCTCCCTATCTGCAGATACCGGATTGGCAACCCCGTGGCCACCCCCAACAAATACCTCCACATTATACACCATTCACTCCACAAACTCGGTTACCTAGAAAAACTCTAACGGAATAAAATCCACCGCTCCATCCGACCTCACACACCACAGAAAAACAATCCACATCTGACACAGGACTCAAACTTTGCATCACCTTTTTTCCCTAATCCCACAGACTGAAAACCTTTCTTAAAGAACTTTTTCCTGTTTCACACGACAATGATTTGACCTTATTCTTACTGCCCCAATGCTCTTCTTTCGCCTACAGATGACCCGCCAATCTCAAAAACCTTCTGAGATCCACCAATCCTTTGGCGCCCCACCTGACAAATTTCCTCATATTTCCCATTCTTTCAACCGTCCCCAACGTAAAACATGTCAGCTTGTCAGATCTCCTCCTCTCACCCCATACCCCCTACACGATCTCGTCGGAGTAACACGAAAGTGTTGAATAAAAAACTCGGACAGCAATAAACAATAAAGGTACACATAAAAAGAACACTCACACGTTATTTTTTTTATCAAGAAATAACGTATGGGTGTTCTTTTTATTTGTACCTATATCGTTTGTTACTGTCCGAGTTTTTTATACACACACATATACATTTATATACATATATATACAAATAAGCATATATATACACAAATTGTTCATACATTATGGTATTATATACGGATTTAGGCACACATACTGTAATTAACAGAAAAGTGATGACTGGGACTTAGAGTAAGGATGTTAACAAAAGGCTCGTTAAAACTTTGATACCGAGCATGGTTATGTATGGTGCGGAAAAAAGGTTGTACAATAAGAGGGAAGGAGTAAATTAGTCTTTTGAAATGGGTATATGGAGAAGGATGAATGAATAGTTAGATAGACAGAAATCAAAACAATTTAGATGGTGATTTCATGATGGGGAGGAGAGGGTTATGTTACACGGAATGGAGGGAGTAAGAAATTATGCAAAATTGAAGAAGAGTTCATAGTAGAAGTGATAGTGATTACATACCTGTAGTGCTTACATAATAGATTACATAGTGATTACAGGTTTTGGTTTGTTAGTAGAGGTATACAAATGTATCGTTGTACGGTTTTATAGTTTTTGCTTACCCAAAATCTACCTTAAAACGTAGAATAATAGTTTTAAAAAATATTTATATGCATATAAACACACTTGCGTGTAGTTTTTTGCTGTATCTATATATTTTATGGGAGTGCTATGCAGTCGGCCTCCAAATAAAGGGTTTCTCTTTTTAATTTCCGATCGCTCGGGAGAGAGAACCGGTAGAAAGAACATCCATCGGTCCCTCCGCCCGCTTAACTGGGCTCACCATCCTAGTCGTTACGCCCGGAAATCTACGCCCCGACTTGAGTTCGACCGTGAAAAGAGTTGAATATCCCTTGCGGTTAACTTACTCGAAACTGGGACGGTAGGACGTCAGTTCGTCGATGTTACTCGGGATTATATTTCCGCCACGATTATGAATCACGCCAACCGTAAACTGGGGGTATTACGCTGCGGGGTTGGCCGGAGAGAAGAGAGTGAGGGGTCAGGGGAGTCGCGGAAAACAAGACGATGGACTTTTTTGCTCGACTGACCCCGCCAGAGAGTTCATTAAGACCCTGGAAACCCCCTAGCGAACTGGATCCTGACTCTCACCCTGCAAAGTGGTGTTTGCGTGTGTGTGCACTCGCGTTGAAATTCCTGGCCCCTACTGCCTGCCAGGGCGTTTGAAACTCACCCCTTTTCACACACATGGGCACAAACGCACCAAGAGGGCACGCACGGACAGAGATTCGCGGGTGAACGCACGCACGGGCGCTCACGAAAACCCCGCGCCCTATCCGAGAGAAAATTTTCCCAGACCTCGGGTATAAATATACATTTTTCGGATACATCCTAAAAATACCGATCCGCCGCGCCAAAACTTACTGATCTCGCGAATGTTGAATTTTATATAAATCCAACTAATTAGCCCAAATTCGATCGAATTGGCCAACAATTTGTTTTAACAAGTTAAAAATGAAACTAAGGAAATAATTTTTGATATTCAGTAAAAAATCTCCGTAAATGATATAAAACATCCGTATATTATCAAGAAGGAGTGTTCATCAAACGTTAAAATTGTTTTTTTTTTCAAGCACAACAATATACCTCGAAATTACTTTAAAATTCTGTAATCCACTCAATATTAACATTTTTAAAACTTAAGATATATCCCAGAGAAAACTATACTCTGCAATTTATTCATATTATGGAAAATATATATATAGTATACTGATAAATTATAATATATTTTAAATATAAATAAAAAAATGGCAAATTAATATTAATAATGTGCTAGAATAAGTAAAAAAATATGGTATAATTAAGGATAACGATCTAAATTTGTGTTCAAGACAAAAATAATTGATTATAAAAATAAAATTCACTCTAATTGCGATTAGCATCATAGAAACTCATAAGGTTCAATACGAAATTCAAAATTTCTTTACAAAATGATAATTGCTTGGAAAATGAAGCAAAATAAATAGGCCAAAATAATATCTCAGTAAGATTATACTTTTCATGAGCAATTTCTGAGTGTAAATATTATTCCTAGATTTAAAATGATTTTATCTAGAGAATCTTTTCAATTTATATAAATACATGCGTATAAGGTTCATACCGTCCCATTTAAAAATAGGCAAACTCAAAAGAAGAATTTTTACAGATAGCAGAAAATAAGGATGAAAATTACGTGTATTTTTTTAAAATGAAACGCTGAGGACTGTGATAGAGGGGAGGACGAGTTAGGCAGGCGAGGTATAAGTACAAATAGGCTAATTGAACGAAATGAAGAGAAGTAGAAAGTGTGCGGAACTGAGTATGAGTTTATTGTGTTTTGCTTTGTCACTCGTTTTGTTCTGTTACGAGGGGCTAAGAATTTTATAGGTGCCTGTGCTCACCCTGTGTCCCATCTAGAACCTTTATTATACGGTATACTGCCACAGAGAGCATCTAAAAAAATTAAATTATCATTTTAACTTATTTCATGTATAATAATCTATTTTCACGAATCCTCTCGTTAAATTCCCGTTCTTACGTATCTATTTTTCTTCTGTTAGATTTATACATTGTTCCCTATTGTGTCTACTGTTGCGTAGATCTCCCCTTGTCCTTGACCACATTCGTACAGGTCTGTCTAGGTCTATATTTTCCTCTCAAATCATTATTCACTATAGTCATGCATATGTGTTTTTGATTTTCATTCCTCTTCCCAAATTGATCGGGCCAACAAATCAGACTTCTTTTTTAGTAAATTAACAGTGCATCCAAATATTAGAGGCAGTCAAATGAAAACTGAGCAACTGCCATAACACACAGTCCGCGCGAAAGGTGGCAACACTGTTGGTACGTATCGATACTGCCATCACTCTGGTAGGAGGACTGCACAGTGACAACTCACAGGTGGACGTAGTTGTTGGGTTATATGCTTGTTGGTGCACGGACTGATCTAGTGTTCTAGTGTGGTCTAGTTTTTACCCCGTTATTGGAATCAGACTTGCATCAAATCATTCGAATCATACAAATTTCCGAAAAGCATTCGGGTCAGCCTTAATTAAACATTATGAGGATTGCAAGGAAACATAATGCATCAATAAAAGACTGCGATTTAGAACGGTCGTAATCAGTATACTTGGTATACGCGGCAGATTTTTGGGATCTATTGGGGAGAGAGCTGATTAAATCACATTAAGGAATAGAAAAAAATTCTGAGAGAATCCGATGGGTTGGTTAAAAATGACTGCTGGAAGAGAGTAAGCCCGACGGGCATGTTGGAGTAATTCGTTTGGGAACCCTTGTACAGGCAAGGTAGGTAGGACTTTTAGAAAGGTGCAGGGCACATAAGTTTACCAGTAAAACCGAGTAAATTTATATACAATCCCACAATCTAACGATAATATATTCCCAGTAATCAACCGAATATTATTTAATTGAGAAAGAAAACAAAACACCATGCGTAATAGATATAAAAATATCAAAAACATTAAAAGTGCAAAAGAAATGTGATGTACGGAGACAAAAATACCTACATTTTTCCGAGTGGGACCGGAATAAGTATTCAATATGTATCTCTCTCGAATTAAATTACCATTGTTCATGATGAAAAATGATTTTTGTAGAAAAATTTTGTGTTGTATATGATGAATACATAATTAAATTAATTCATTATAAAAATATATTAGGCCTCAAAGTATATCAGAAAAATAATATTGAGATTGTACCAATTGCATGCGTGCAAGTTAAAAAGGTTTTTGCATGATTATAGACGCATTTGGGGATATAGGTTTCCATAAATATATTGGTTTTGTTCTCTTTTAAAAGTGGTGACCTAATACCCCCCGCCAGACGCCCTTGGGGCGGCTTGCCGAGTATTATGTACTTGTAGATGAGATGTAGATGTGTGTTCGTCCGTTATGCTTTCATTTGACCGCCCATCATTATAATGTTTCGTGACTCTCTCAGTCCTCATCCTCTCGAGTATATTGTAATTATACATTTATCGAACCAGTATCTTTTGTATTTATTTTTCTATCTATTATTTAATATATATTGTCCACATTAATGGGTGTTAAATTTGATTTATCAACTTTTTTTGCCAGTCGATACTACCCATATAACTTCTTTTTTGCATACACACGTACATTTTTTATATGCAAAATTCCTCTCTCTTTATAGATATTATTAAATGTATGTCAAGACGAAAATTGATTTACTAATCTTTTTCTTCATATGCAAATCATGTTCAATGGATTGACCTATCCTAGGTAAAATCAAAATCATTCTTTAAATGCACACTTATCTATCTTTCCTATTGGTTCCGTGAACACTCCGAATTTCCCCATGCCATCATTTGCTCGTAATTTACGCTTGTGTCTGTGTACGGTAAAATGATGTGGGAATGAGTGTAATTTCATGCACTGCTGATACTTAACTGTCAAAATAGAATAAATAAAATAATCTTACTCTTACAAACCTTTGATTTGTCAGCAAAGGACATGTTTCAACCCTTAGCAAGAGCGGATGATTATAAAGATCGAGAAAACTTAGAAACACGTTTATATCGTAAGTTAACAAACACAATATTCTTGATTCAAACATTTCCAAAGTTAATTTTCTTGATAAGCTTTACCATTCCATAATTAGGCGAAATTTCAGTCCACGACCAAAAAAAAAAAGCTCAAAGAAACTTTTATTTCTAAAAATACAAAGTGTGATGAATGCATGGGCCTCTAACCGTAGTACGTATTACACCCGGAGGCAAGTTTGATGTACGAGGGTGAGTTTCGCCTCGAGCTAAGGCCCACGGAGCGTGAAATTCACGCATTGAGTTTATGGGTGGGGAGCGTTCCTTTCCCTGAGCTCTCTAAGGATTTTCAGATAAAACGTGCCCGTAAAATAGCTCTACTTCGGGTTAAGTACCAGGGTGAGTCCAAGTGTACCATTCCGGACGTTAACATTAGGCTCAAAAATCTTCAATCAAGTTAGCACTCTGCATATCAAGCCACCAGGCAAACGGAAAAATTTTCTAAAAAATACAAATGAAAAAGAATGAATAGTGTGTGGTTCCATTTCAGAAATCTCATCTCGGCGTGGCAAAAAGGCTTAACGACATCACATTTCACAGATTAAAGTATGACTGCGAGACCTTACTGAGAGGAGTGAAATGGGATAGAGGACATCCCCGGACAGGTCGAATGCAAAAGGAGGAAATTGAAAGTGTTCGGTGAGCGGAAAAGAAGGGTATTTTAGGGTCAGGGTAAGACGGTCCAACAGTTGGAATGAGATAAGGGATCGAAAGGAGCTAGAGAGGATATGAAAGGAAAATCCGGATAAAGGCCCCAATGCCTGCAGCTTTATGTGATTCCGGGTAAGACATATTGGCTGAATACAGTAGGACACTGACGGTAAGGGAGAGACGGTATGCCCTGTGGTACGATTTACTCGCCATCTGACAGGAACGAGCATGCTGTTAGAGAGAGAAGTTAGAGTATTTTTCTATGCATTACCCACGTAATTTTCGTAAAGAAAATAGAGCAATTAAAAGTTTCAAAAATAGTTAATACAGGTGATGGAATAACCTTGACTATATTTACAAGACCGCATTCATGTAATTGATTTTCTCCCATTAATTATACATATTTGTGAATAAAGGTAAAAAAATTATTTTTCCAACCGGGTGCGAGTTTTTGACCACGCGTGAATTAAAAACACACTATCAAATGACTAAACTATACAGGGTCTGGCTTCACTTCGTGGAGGTCTTACATGTCCATAAAATGAAAGAGAAAACGTAATTTTCCACAGAATTTATTTGGTTTGGCACAACTCGTCTCGTCCTCTCTATCGTTCACCTTTCCCTCAGAATTACTAGAATTTTACTGCTTATCGGTCACTAGTTTCCGCGAAATAACCAATTCCGTTTGAAATGCAACTAATTCCCACCAATCAAACTGTGTCTATACCCACATCACTTGTATCGCATTACATATTTGTACATAATGATGTCGTATCACGGTGAAACGCATTGTACCAGCCAAATTAATTTTGTGGAGAAGTAGGTTCTCTCTCTCATTTGATGGACTGTTAAATGACATTGTTCCGTCAAACTCATAGCCGCTTTTTTAGGTCTCTTTATCCCCTTTCGCTCAGCCTCACGACATTCCCCTCCCATTCCGTACACAATGAATTCCTGAGAGTTAGCATTCGTTGTGCCCTATACCTAATCTATATCCCATATTCACTTGCCTAAACCTCCTCCTTCCTGCTTTTTCTAACTACCCACTCCTCTCATCTCATGGTTACAGAGGTTATATCCCAATGAAGGCTAAACTATTTACTTTCGTTAATGATATGAGAAAATCGTATCACCTCGAGTGTTTCAATTAAGTGTGGATGACTGCTAAGTGATTTTTCAATCCTGAGTAAATTCCACAAAGTATCATTGCCTACAATTTATTGTATGGTTACGTCAGTGAAGGAGCATTGAATATTAAATCATGACCTGTGACATATAGTATATCACCAGGTATGCACCTGTTATCATGAATTATTCCTGGTGTTTACCAGTAAACTTATTTTTTCTCATCCTTACAACCAATTGCTATCCACAAATTTAGGACAAAAATTCTAAGAAATAATTGAACGGAAATCTTTAATTGTTCTCTGGTGTAACTTGAGCTTTAACATAAAATATGACCATACCACAGAGCACTTATCTTTAGAAACCGAATATACATCTTATCCTGTTGTTTATGGATACTTCGAATACATATGAATGCTTAGAACTTATAATATGGACTATTATGAAGGCCCAATGTCATCAAATATTTTACATTTTAACGTCATTTTGATTCTGAGGAAGAGAAAAATATCTTACAGAGTAGGGTTTGATGAAAATCGAGGCAAGAGTACCTTAATAGGGTCTATTAATTGGCAAAAGATCCTCAATTAACCTGTTTGAAGTGGATAGGAGTGTCGCCATTGTGCTGATATAGTCATCTGTCACCTTAAAATGAGGGAAAGTTTCTCTCTAACTTGTTTAAAATGTTGTAAAATGTGTGAAAGTAATATTTCAAATATCATTCAGCCTAATTTGGGATTCGACCCTAGATTGGTTGATGTTAGGCCGTGTGCTTCAGTCAATTAAGGTACCAAGGCATAGACTACAGGTACATAAGTCAAGGTATACCATTGAAATTTCGATTCGGGATCAAATACCGGTTAAGGCGAACGATTTATACAATTAAAAACGCCTGCACTTTTCATATACGTGGCCTGAAGACTCGGCTGAAGTAACTGCCCCGGCATCTGCCACAGTTATTTGTATTTAAAAGTTTTTCGGTTTAAATCACCCGGGAATAATTCATCATGCATCTGGCATTTAATCTTCCTATCTGTAACGGTTCTGTAAACGAGTCACATATCTAGTCTGTTTTGATCAGCATATACTATATTTTTCATGATACAAATAATCACTGTACTATGCGTGGCACATGAATTAGTATTAGTTTTCACTTAAATATGAGCCGAGGAAAATCGTGTGAAATACAAATTTTAACCGAGGCAAAAAATATGTTTGATCACCATAACAACTGTAAACATTATGCCGATAAAATATTTTATTGCTCCTTTACTCTGAATTTTCAATGTTTCTCCGGACAAAATTACCACTACTTTTAACTACTTTAACGATGTTGTATTTAAGGAACAAACGTAAATTGATTTTATTTTCCACAAAGATATTTCATTATGTAGAAATTTGTGGTGCTGTAATCACCTAAAATATTATTACGGTTTTCAGGAATTTGCTCGGGATACTATGCATAGGCCAAATGATAATAGTTTTATAATTTCGATTTGTAAGTGGACTCAATCAATTGAGAATAATTTAATAGGATATTTCTGTGTTTTCTCTAATGGAAATCGACATCCCAAATTGAAGATTTTAAACATGCTCTCATGATAGGGGAGGACGTACATCGAAATTAGCAATTAATTGGGGAAATATATATGTTGCCCTCACAAACACTGATATCATGCGTCGGATTAGTTGTAATGGGTGGGATTAATAATAGTTGTCATAGAGTTAAATAGATAGTTCCGCCTCGACTATTTAAAATTTATATTAATTAATTTGTTTTAAAACAGTCATAATCGCATAGTTACTATAATTAGAGCCACATAAATAGTCGAGAATAAGTTTAAAAATTTATACGAACCTCATTATTCTTAAAACAATATACAAGTACGTACATTTATCTCATATTTGTTTAAGAACTGCGCATGAATGGTGGTTACATAACTTTTCACCACTATTATTTAAAGCATGAGCTAAGGTGACAAATTGTCATGTGCAGTCACGATGTAATCTCATTAAAGACTGGAAAGTATTGGGAACATTAGAAACACTGAAAATTAAGCATTAGCCTAAAACTTGCAATTATAAGAAGGGTAAAAAATACTTAAAAAAACAAAAGTTACCCAACGGAAGTTTTACGCTTATCTATTCAACATATACCTAATCTCAAACGCAGCAATAGGTAAATTTAAACACGATGTCTGGTTTGGAAAAGTGAACGAAATATTCATTGGAAATATAACGTTAAAGTTTCACGGTTACGATCTCACAAGCATGAAGTTCACGACCGCGTAGTTCATAAATGTGCCAGGCCATTTCCGATTTAAAAATAAAACTGTTTGAAGCCAGTTTGTTGGGAAAAAATACACATTAAACCTCACCGTTAATTCCCTTAAAACCTAAACACCGTTAATTCCCTGTAAACTTACCATATCCGCCTGTACCTCGATACAATTTGGATAACTAGGTACCTACACTTACACTTCCTCTATTTTCATTAATTATTTTCTAGATATATTCAGTTATTGATGAACTTAAGGAGTAATCATCCAAAATAATCGTGCATCAAAAGGGTAAAACGTCTTGAAAATAGACTGGGTTAAGTTTCAAAGCTATCAATTATGCATCATTTATAATTTTTTGTGCCTAATGGTTAATAGGTAAAAGGACCGATAAGCCCGAAAGGAGGTTGATGACTGCTATAATAAATCACAATAAACACCCGAAATGATAATAACGATGCAAGTCTTTCGAAGTGTAAAGATCATTCGTCTTGATTCTGATTCTGTTACTTTAGTTTCTGTTGCGACATCTCTTGCAGTTTGTTAAAATTATTAAAAAAACGAAATGATGTTTGCATGGGCGTAGTCTATCTAACACGCTTAAACTAATACTTAATTTTCTCCTCGCACGATTTAAATCTTATTACTCATCAGCGCCAGCTTATCGTGTCTACGGAAACCAGTATTAATCCAGCCACTCTCGTCTAATTACAGTTGGATTTTGCTCGATTACCTTGTCGCTAAGTAAAGCGGGTAAAGGGCCCTCCAACTTAACTGAAGATATTCCCTTCAGGCCGGGACGCACTCCGTAGAGGGTCACCATCCGCTCTACTGATTGAGGAAGGCGTACTTCGATAGCGTGTCTCATGGGATGTTGCTTTTGAAGGAACAAACAATATTTGCATTCATCAATGTTTACGCAATGAACTTAAAAGTCCGCATTTGTGTGCCTAGTATCCACGGATGGAATGAAATGGAGCACCTAGCGAATTGCAGGTATATACTTTTGTACAAACGTTTTTCGAGCATAGTTTTTCCTGAGGGCTGTCATGCGGAAACAGGTGAAATGATAATACTTGAAATAATATATTAATTTTTTGCTAGAGTTGTAGTTGTTTTGGCCTAGGTCTTGAAGATACTGCTTCATCATCCGGTGCTCAGATCTGAAGATCAAACAGCGACTTCTAACTCAAGATCGAAATAAATACTCACTATTTTAGCAAAGATGTTCTGCGATGTCTTCTGCGTCTCAATCTACAGCCTTTTCCGCCATTTCGAAGTTCGTCTTTCAATCTCTCTCTCTCTCATCCTCTTCTCTATTCTTTGTTCTTTCTATTTCTTCTCTTCTATTCTTTGCTCTTCTCTATCCTTCTATTAAAGTTTCCTTCGTTTCACCTCGTCTTTCATTTGGGTACCAATCCAAAATTCGCTTAGGGATTCTTTCATTAACAACCATGTCCAAGCAACGAGATCAGATTACTTCGGTTTAAAAATTTCACGGTTGAACTCGAAAACGTAAGATAAAAGTTCCACGGTTACGATATCTCGAACGTAAAGTTCACTACCTTATAGGTCATAAATGCGCCAGACCATTGCTAGTTTTAAGATAAAACTAATTGGGGACAGTTTTTGGAAAAAGTACAAATTCTATAAACTATGAATGTCTGCAGAATCACAATTGTAATACTCCACTGGATAAATTGTAATTCATTGCATATTTGTTTTAAATGTTGATTTCTTGTTAAATATTGTTGATATGTATAGTAACATTGATTTATTTTTCTATTTATTTTTTACTAATATTAGCAATATTATTTAAAAAGAAATGTATTTATATGGCTTATTATTAATATTATTATTAATGACTCCCATCAGCTTTTACGTGCCCGTACCATCGCCATTGCTGTATTTTTATCCTGTCTACTATCGCGTCATTTATCTTTGCAATATGTTTCGATTTTCGGTTCCCTAAGCTTTTATTTATTGACTTTTTAGCCTCCTTCTCGAAAAGTCTGTCTTCGTAAGAAAAATGATTCGAATTTTTCAGATTGACCAGAACTCACAGCTATACTTCCCCGTGCTTTTCATGATGGCGTGGTAAATTATGGTATGCATGTTTTCTTTAGTGAAGAACCGGTCCCACGGTAAACTGTTCTATAAGTATGTTGCTCTCTTAATTGAAATACTATAGAACTAATATTAACACCTTCCCAGTGGACAATTTTGTTTTTATTTCATTGTATATAACGTTTCATTTCCACCGCAACAAGTTTGATTCTTTGCCATGGGATGTATTAAAGAAACTTGAAAAAATCCGAGGGAAATAATGGTATAATGATCCAAAATAACAGCCACATACATTTTGCAGAGAGATCATCAGGCAGACTAAGTAGAATTTTCTTTTCAATCAAAACCTTCTCAGAGTTCTCCCCACCTCTGTCTCACACTCTATATTTCTCATTTCGTAGCCCCATCATTTAGCACTACTTTCCATTTGCCTCTCAAATTAGGCCAGAAGGCGTCTTCTCGCTCAGATTGCCAACGTGCGCGTAATTAGCCACTGCAGACGAATGGATGCAGTCTTGTTTGAAACCACCGGATCGATCGAAATCATCCCTTTGACAAATCTCTCGAGTTTTTTTTTGTGGAGGGAATGGGTGAGGAAGGAGGTTTGAACGGCTTCAAGACTTGATCAAAACCGTTTCTTCTTTTTTTTTGCGGTCGAACATATGGTAGTGAGGATTACTTGGAATCCTGAGGTTCTAATTAAAACATCAACGACCTATCATTTTTTTACGTCCAGGAAAGACTGCCGATAAATGTGACTCCCCGTTAAGGAAGTGAATTGAAGAGCACGCCTACTGACCTGGATGACCCTTCGAATGCCTTAAGGTGAGCCTCGAAGGTTTTCCGGGGGGGAGACAGCACTCCACTCCAAAAATAAGGGTCAGGCATTCTCAAGCTTGGAATGCTAGTATTGGAATACGTGCCTCGGGAGAAGGCCTCCTTATACGTATTGAAAACCTTTATCAGCATGTTCAACCAACATCCTATGTGCACTGATACTAATACAGAAATACAAATTTAAAGGCATTTGAATGATAATATAATGAAATGACTCCGTAATATTTTGCTCTCAATTATTTCTAACCTGGAGATTTCACACACTTCTCTTTCTAATCTCCTTGCTCATTGATTAATAATTTACAAGCAAAAAAATAATAAATAAAATAGTATTTTAACCCTAAAAATGATCCAGTAGAAGAAAATTTGAAATATTCAGTTTACAATAAAGGAAGTAACATACTGACACTTAAGAAATAAAAATTTTAGTACTTCTTTTTCTTCAATACACTCTAGTGCTTTAATTGCAATATGAAATTATATGATTTGAACGAGTAGTTTTAATTCAAATTAAATTTACAGATAAGCATTTAAAAATATGGAAATAAATGGTGAATGTTAGGTTAGTAAGGCAGGAATGAGGGAAAAAGTTAAAGGTGGATAAAAACCAAAAAGAAGAAAGTAAAATGATATGGCAAATATCAGGAAGTTCATATAATACAGTGAACATAGTATCCACCAGAAACAGTCCAAAGGCTTTTACTTATTTTATGCAAGTTAATGGGAATGAATGATTATAAAAACACATTAAATTGACTATTTAAATTTGGAAAATATTCAAACTAAGTGGTAAAGTAAAAATAAGATATTGCTCATCCGTAATCAATGGATGAATCAACAATATCATTTAACAGCAAGTACGACTGATTTAACACGTTATTTGCAATATTTACGGTTCACACATGCTTACCGTAAATATCAAACTCGCACGTGAGTTACCGAAAAATGACCGAAGGAGAATAAAGAGTGCGGTGAATTACGTTAGCGAATATTAGACCTTTGGGCACATAAATCACATTAGAATTTTCAAGGAATTCTTGGACCAGAAATAATTCTCTTTCAAAAGGATTTTTTTTGGTAATTTCATAAAATCTCTGTCGAAGACATATTCACGATGGATATACGCCCTATCTAACATTTTACAACTTACATGCTATAATTATTTCGGCAATATCGAACATATTTTTACAAGAAACGCACTGATTTAGATGCCAGATCGCCAAATATCAGGTCAAGTGAACTGATCGGGATATCTAATCCTACATTAATTTGCAATCTATCCAATCCTCAAATTTTATCAAGGAATCTGTTGCTTTGTTTTACCAATCATGAAATAGAGTTTGAAGAAAACACTGGATAACGAAGTTCTATACGTATCCATCCCAGATTGAACATTTTAACAATTTATTCCGAGTCAGGTGGCTTCTTATCTAAATCTCAGAGTCAAATCTGAGCCAGCAAGCTATATGTACATTCCTTTTAACCTAGATTTGCTCAAAGCAGTTGCTAGATTGAAGTAATCCTCATTATTGAGTGCAAACAAATAACGGGTATAACTGAGGAAAAGTAAAAATCCAAACCAATCGTTGATAAATAGTTTTGTATCCAATACTAATGAATATTTGGAAGATAAAGACCCTAGATATGTTCTAATTCAGTCTTAGGGAACAGAGAAAGGAAAGGTGGCCTCAGGGAGGAGGAGATGGGGGAAAAAATAAAGAATACCACCTTTAATTTTAACCAACCCTACCTCCATAAAACACTGGCCTCTTAATCCTATCATGGCCACTTATTGTTCCATGGGAAGAACGATGCTCTTAAATCTTTCTGCCACCAAATCTATCCCTCTTAACTCCAGCGTAGGGGGTGCGAGAGGGAGAGGTATCCCAAAAACAGGGCGAGGAAAAAGGTTCCCCCCTCCCTCTCCACGTTTTTGATGAGATTGGCGATTTTCCAAAGCGTGTGGCGGTTCGTTAGAGACTTTGTGATCCGTTTTACTCCATGCATCGTATCCTCATCTCCCTACCTTTCTTACTCCTCTCTCTCCTCCTCCATCTTTTTCGCTGCCCATTTTAACGTCACGGAGTGAATTGAGTTGACCGGGGACGATACGAAGTACACTCGCCTTCAGGAAATCTATTTCTCCATTATTAAGATCACTTTTCCTTGAGAAAGCTCCATCACTGAGTGAATTCTAACGAGAGTAAGCTTACACCTTTACATATGGAGCCTAAAGAGAGATCTTGTTGGTGCGGTGGCGGTTGGTTTCTCACCCTGAGGATCTGGTTTCGATTATCTGTGTGTGGCAGAGTTTATCAACAATATCCCGATTCACATCCTCACCATGTGAAGAGTGCTTCGGATTCTGTGGTAGGTTCTAATATGTGGAAATTAATCATGAATAACTAACTTATGTTTTTACTTTCCCACTATTGTGCTATAAATAGCTGACAACTCGTTTCAGAATATGTTCATATGCCTGTAGTTGTAAGGTAAATATACCTTGGTATATGTATACCAACTCAATATTCCTCAAGCCGTCGCAAGGCGGGCAGATTGGTCACCAGACAATACGTGCAGAAATATAAGTTCCTGCACGCATTCGAATATACTAGTATATAAGCTGATATACCACAACTCTTGCACAATTATGTCCAAATACATCACGGTTTAACACCAGTCATTGGTGTTAGACTGAATCATTTAAGTTTGTTATTTTATATAATTTATTAAGGCATTAATGTCCGATTTTGTTATGATAGGGTATCATGTGAGGGAAGAACGAGTACGAGTCCAGTGATGGTGGTAGTAATATCCAAATTCATTTCACTTTTTAATAAAAGTACCCTTTGTAGGTTAAAACATTTGGTATTTATGTACTTGAAGAGTACTTCTATTGCAATAAAAATTGTCCATTGGATGAGATGACAGTAAATTGTGGACATCTGACTATTTGTTGTTAAGAGATGACTGATGCCGACGCCGAATTTCTCTCCGCCCCTTCTCCATTCGATTCCAACTCTGCAAATTCAACCAACTTACCCTAATAAAGACGCAAATGGCCTTAGCTGATAGTCACCTCCCTTCGTAGCTACAACAAAGACTCCTCGATATCGACCGATTAAACACGCAATCCAAAATTTGTCTCCCGATTTGGAAGAATTGGATGATTATCGTCAATTTCGATTCCTTCTTTCATATCTGCAGGACACCGCGGTCCTCCCGAATCGTGCTGGGCTTACGCCTCTTAACCCTGAAGCTCTGAAGAGAGCTTTCGGGATATTCTAAAATACGCTTATGCTGTAGACTGGAGCTCACGGTAAAGATCAATTTGGGGAATTTCAAACTTAAAATCAGGCCATTTAGGCCACTATATCACCAATATTAAGGATTATACCGTGCTTTATATATATTTTAATTATTGCGTGACACAATTTAACCAAAAGTTATTCAATAAAAGTTCACGATACCGATATATTGCCATACTATCGTAAATCATTTGTCTTTACCTACTTTTCCGGTTATCCCTGAGGATTAATTCAGTCATATAACAGAATGCAAAGGATTTATGATGACGATTAATCACCACCATTGTAAATAAAATCAATAATGGGACTGCACGAAGCATTATAGTAGTTCGGTATTACCTATTTTAATGTGTTATCAGAAAAATATTTATCAATCATTAAAAATACGATTATTATATTATTTTATAATATATAAAAGAAAACTCTTTTCATTTTTATAATTTTTTCATTGAAAAGTATTATACAGAGCAGTAGACTGGACTGTACAGTCCCAGGTCAACATGTAGTTTTGCTCAACTCACTGACGATGGTATTTCATCCGTTAGTTCGAAATGATGGATGAATCTGCTCCTGTCAGAATATGATTTTCTCCAGTGGATTTTACTGCAACAAATGAACCATTGTATTTGACAGACGGTTCATTCATCCATTAGTACCCTACTCTGAAGATTGGTTGTCTGTAAGTCTTCTGCTTTCTCCCAGCCATGGTGGGGGTTCTGTCTTCTCTTTAGTCTACCTCTAGAGACCATGGAGAGAAGGGTTCACTTTGGCGAAGTGCACGGATCCTTTGGATTTTTGAGGGAGTATCGGGTGACCGTATCGTGCAACGGGAGATGCGTGACCGATGGAAAGTGATGAGGGAACGTCGAGTAACCGTGCATGTTTTTTTTGTGAGGGAAATTTGAACTCACTTCACTCTCTTGACACGAGAGATTCTCTCTGAGATAATTTGTCCTCCCTCAGTCTCCCCCTCTCCTCACAGACGGCTTTTCCCGTGAAGAGTAAACGTGCGCTTCGAAAAGCTGCTACCCTGAAGACCATTTTAAGTGATTTTTATTTCAATACCAAAATCACGATGCATAGAACCGTATAAAACATAGCATTAGGCGTACGTTAACATGCAAATATGATCACTTAATATGAATAAAACATCTTATTAAGAATAAGAAGGTGTTCATAGGGTAAATTTAGTAGAATAAATTAATATAATGCTGAAAAGAGCGGTCAATTGGAGATTAGGTGACTTATCCACAACCTGTGAATGTCTCAAATTGCTGAACTGCGTGTGTCAGATGGCGAATTAAAATGAGCAGCGTTAGAAAGAAGAGCAAGACACAAATACCTATTATAACCCTTGCTTTGCAACATATTTGGAGAAAAAAATGACGAGAGAGGCATGGGAGGAATTGGAGATAATCAATTAGGTTTGCGGATGATCAAGAATTAGTTTTATTTTCTTCAAAGGGGTTGCAAGCACTGCGGAGCATCTTGAAAAATTAGTGCGAAACGTATGGGATGAGAATCAGTGTAATCCAAATTAGGGACATGAGGTTATCAAGGACAATGGCTAAGTTTGGCAATAAAATAAAACACATGGGTAATTTGGTGGAGGAAATATATTCATAGAAATGGGGGAAGACGGAGAGATACTTTTAGGGTCACTGGCCCACTTTTAACAAAAGACTGGAGAAAAGCATCAGTGAATGGAGTACTCAACCAGAATTATTCTCCAATAGGCACCCAAAATAATAAATGGGACATCTCTGAATTCTACCGCATGTTAGGGATACAAAATCGAACCCAAAGGGTGGGAAGCACGATAATAAACGACACAATCCACATACTTATCTGATTACTATTAGAAGGTAACATTAGGTTTCAATTTCGCCCAAATAAATATATCTATCTATTACATCATTCAATAAAAAATTAATTTGCTAATATGTTTCCAAGGCCTCTTTAATGCAGGAGTTATTGTGATTCATGCAATAGTAGTTTTCAAACAATTGATATTATTTTTAACATAGCCACTTTGAATACATTAAAAGATGTAATTATTAAGTTATAATATAAAACAATGAACGTTTTATTGCGTGAAAAATGGCGAAAGGTCTTAATAAAAGCAACGCGACCTGTGCCAGTTGCCTGTGGGCCGTTAAAATGTGCGGATCTCTACTAGACTAGAGCCTTGTTCGAGCATCGCGCCATGAATTCACGATATCACTTTCTATACGCAATGATGTGCGATAAAATTTTGTGTTAGGCTCAGTAAATCGGGTCCGCAGGACATGACCATGGATGAGGATGAGTATGCTTATAGAGAAGGAGAAATGTCCCAAGTGATGGTTTTCTGCTTGCACAGGATGTTCTGGGAGGGTAACAAGGAGGTTGACGATGAGGAATGCCATGGACATCCATCAGAAACACATTATGTGGAAAATATGCAAAAAGTGGGACATTATAAATTCTGATTGACCCCAAAGTGTCAGGATGTTAGCTGCAATATTCAGAAAAACAAAGTGCATTACATTCTTACAGAAGATTTAGCCTTGAGAAAATTGTTCCAAGATGATCCCCAAGGTGCTGTTGGAAGACTGAGTGAAAATCTTGCCTTGGTCCTTTCGACCACTGAGAAAGTGACCCGAATTTTTAGAATAGATGGTTACTGGTCATGAAACTGGGGCCTTTAAGTACGACGTACTACCCCCTTTGAATGGCATTTTGGACCTTTGGATTATGCCAAAGATCCTGAGTTCTGTTCTTCACTTCCTTGAGAAAGGTGGCGTGAACCACCGAAAATTCTATACCTAGCGAGTTTCTTTAACTTTATATATATATATATATATATATATATATATATATATATATATATATATATATATATATATATATATATATATATATATATATATATATATATTCATTCAAACAGAAATAGGTATAAGGAAAGGGGATAGGAAAACACATAATAGGCGAAGACAGGACATGTGGGGAAGGCGGTTTTTGAGCAGATCACGAAAGTAAAAATATTTCCCTATCCGGGATCCGGGATCCGGGATCCCGGATAGGGAAATATTTTTACTTTCGTGATCTGCTCAAAAACCGCCTTCCCCACATGTCCTGTCTTCGCCTATTATGTGTTTTCCTATCCCCTTTCCTTATACCTATTTCTGTTTGAATGAATATTTGTGCGCCGTATGGCGGGATTTTCAAGTTTGAATATATATATATATATATATATATATATATATACATACATCCATACAAACACGTACGTACATGTACCTTGATATCTAATGAAGTTTATACTCATGGGGAATGATATAATTTAGATTGAAATATAAATATATAATATAATAATTATAATATATAAATAATAAATTTGAAACATAAACGAAATAAGGACATCGCTATTCCATGACAATAATGGAATAAAAGTCGAAATATAAGGATTTTCAAAGAAATAATTTGTTTAGTAATCTGTTATTATTATTAAATGTTTTATAAATTATCAGTTAGGTACTTTTGAGTTTAAGGTAGATTTTAAATGACAGAGACTGAACATGCAATGCATTTACCAAACATTTGTCAAACAAAACAGTATCTCCCACCCAACACTAGAACAACCACTTTTTAATACCGCATACATTTTATCCCCCTTCATTCCATTTTTTGGTCAGTGATATCTATTCAGCAATTTTCAGTGATCTATAAATACTTTTGTTCAACTTTTAATGAGGGAAAGGGATGGAAAATTTTGCATGTTAAATTTAGAGAAAGTAATCGGCAATGTCTGGGGAATGTCTGAATAGAATCATCCTCTTTAAAAGGGTGCGTAGAAAGTGCGCACGTGTTTCGCATCGTTGATTTCGTTGGATCGACAAGAAGGGAAGGTTTCCCGTTTCCAGGAATTCACAACCTTCTTTCCTCATTCCTCCCTCCCTCCCACCCATACGATTTGTCTTCATTCCACGGCGGAATTCCTGTTCCGCCCCGAGAATAACGAAAGCCTCGCGAAAAGTCATTCGACAAGACTTTAAGGCGACGCCGACCTCCGCGGCGTATTTATCGTCCTCTCCTACTAATATAGAGTTTTAGCGGGCTCATTCACACCCAAATCTGACACTGCAGGTCAGGAGAGCGGGTGGTGGGGATTATGATAATCCCAGTTATTTGAGTTATTGGCCATTATCGACATATTTGATGAAACAAATCGAAGAAGGGAGAAAAGACTCCTCACAGCCTACTCCAATGCACCCTCTTGAAAATAACACCTTTCCATTATTGTTTAACATTTTTTATCAACATTAACATGATTAAGTATTCACGCATCGTGGTGGACCTCGAATTTACTATTTTTATACGTTACATGAGATATTTCATAACAAAATTCTAAAATAAGAGAAACTGCAATCTGACAACCAATACTGTATTAATTTACTCGCACATCTGCTCATTAAGAACTATTGTTATTTTTGCCATTTCAGACAACTTCGAAAAAGCAACGGAGTTCACAGTATTAATTTCTTAAATTTTAAAATTTTCTTCTCAAAAAACTCTACATGTAATTTAAGTGCAATACCGTTGTACTACAAATGTTTGCAATTGAGTTTGAAGAGAACTATGGTGGCTGATATAGGACAATAGTGTAATTTGATATCATACATGATGTCTTTAAATACATTAGTCTAATTTGACTCTGAAGCTGCCTGTCAATTTATCAAGTACTCCCATTTTAACTAGTTAACCTTCGTTTAACAAGGGTGCTGCAATAGTATTGAAGGTATTTCCCCTTAGTAGATAGTGCATGAATCTATACGTATTCATCATATCTCCAGAATTAAAAGCGTTAATCGTGCTGTGTTGCCAAGTCTGCTTACTACGTACGTTCAACTGCTAAGTACTAATGGCATATGCAGAAATAATAGCTTCATCTAGATACTGGAAGAAGTAAATGAATTCACTAAGTTCTTTAAACAATTTGAAAAAAGAATTCGAACACAAAGTGATGCCCGAAAAAAATTTTAAGCCAAACATATTGGTTACCCGACAGAATGTGTTTTTGACAAAATCAGGCAACAATGTAAAGAAAATTCTGGTAGGGAGAATAGGGTGAAGAGAGGATGGAGGGAAACCTGCTCTACAGTGGAATGCTCGCTAAAAAACTGCACAGATCCTTTCGAACGGTAACGCTCTATAGTCACGAATCGTACAAAGAGAAAAGATTTCCTCACTTTGGTCTCTTTGCCATTTATCTTTGACCAAAGGAAAGAGTTCCTTTAACTTCTTGCTGTGATATGTCTAGGAAAGCTAAATTATTCCCTTTATCTCGGCGATAAAACCTAGTGATTTCAATGTGTCTAATGGTTTAAACCATTTATTTAATATCCGTATTTCTTGTGTCTCCACCAAAGACTCTCATTGTCAATACGACGATTTTACCTCGTATACCACGCTGTTTTTCACTAAATGGGTGTGTTCTTCTTACGACTTGTTTCATTTCAATATTAAGCCTTTCAATCTTGAATCCTAAATTACAGACTGATGATTAATTAAATGCACAATAAACGCAAAATTACCGCTCATATCTTCCATTGGAACACACAAATTCGTATGAAGAACTCAAAGAAGTTTCTTAGAGAAGGTATTCGTTTTTCGTACAGATAGGTTTTCCTTCACGTAGAGCTTGGATATCTACGATTTTTCTGGTTATTATTTCAAGTTTATATCTCAATATGACGGGCCGCCAACTTACTGTTACTTTGAATTTATGTAAAATAATTTCAGTTCAGTCAGTTTTCAGTGGAAAATATTGTTTATCATTTCGAGAAATATGTGTACACTAATTACATTTCCCTCGGGGAAGACATAACATTTTTCGACAAAGTAGAGACGACATTGTTTTTCAAAACTTTTCAGGAAAGAAAGGCAAGTCGTGCGTCGTCTTAAATCATCGCAAACTCGGTCTCACACCTATTTAAACCTAGACCAATTCAAAAAATAAAAACGTCAGTTGAATGCCCTTGTCTCTTCATCAAATGGAACTGCATGATCCGAATTCGCCGGACCGGCGAGAGTGCTCTCTATACTTCCGCATTTGAGGCTTGATGGTCAATTATTTCATGTCTCATCGGTAACCATGATATAATATTTCCATAAAGCACATCTTGCATTTGAGATCTCGTATTACAACTCCAATTATTCTTGGAACTACCCTCTTTTGGGTTTCCATGAAGCTTGAAAACTATAAATAATATTCCTGTTATCTTGTTATCTTCTCTGTGAATGTAACCCACGCACGTTATGACCATATTTGATCGTTAACAGATGTATGCATTGGCAAGACGACCGTTGTATTTATCCGCAGAGACTGATCAGCTCTAAACCTCAAGCCAAACGGTGCTGATTTTGACATCATATGCAACTTGGGTTGCATGGATGGAAATCCCTTGAAGAGGATTCCCTGGAGGAGGACTCTGCTCACGCAGTATTATTGTCATTGTAAAAACTTCCACACAGAGGAAATGGGGAGATATCTCATTAGCTCCAAAGCAATTGAAGCCTGACAAAAACCGTGGAAATTATACCCAAATCGAGCCTAATGGGAAATAATATGGATTCATTTGTCAAAGTATCGTTCCTTCTCAGCTCTATATAAATTCAATCCAGAGTAGATACCACGTTCAGTTGTTAATCAATCACTATGATGTTACCAGGAGGTTCATTCAAGTTATAAGGTATCCTAAGCTCTTCCTCGGGACTGAGAGAAGGTAAAAAGGAAGTAGTTGAGCTTGAAATTCGAGGACATTTTTATAATTTCATGACGCAGGTGGCTTCACCGTACACTGCATAAAATTCGGAAAGCTACCGCTAGAAAGGTACGTGTTTTCAGTACTTAATACAAAACAATGCTCATGAAACAGAAGTTAATGGGAATGTAAATGAGTCATTAGATTTAAAATATAACCCCCCACTTAAAATGAGACTGAGAATGCATGGTGTGCTGTAGTAGGTTAAAATTCAAGGACTAGGGTCTAATCAACTAAAAACCCGCAGAGGGTAGTTGCGGATCGTCATTTTCCGCCACGGTCCCAAGCGAAGTCACGTGATAACGCCGCTGGAACTTCCTCAAGACAAAAAACCGACTCCGCTCTAAATCCGCTAGAAGTTTTCGAGAGCTTACACCCGAAGCGGAGATTTTCGTGCCACCACCCATTCGACGGATCTCCAACCGTTTGCAGAGGAAGGCCCATTGCGAGTTCCGCGGCCGCATTCCTCTAAGGTGAGGTGCACGGAATGCACCGTGAAGGGAGGTTAACATTAAGGGATGTGAAGGGGGTTGGAGGCGGAGAAGGTTGGAGGGATAAGAGGGTTGGAATGCTAATGAGAGTGCGGGCTTTTTCCATTCTGTTGCACACACGTTGCTCGCTCGAGCCGGCCCCTTTCTCTTAGACAACCTGGTCCTCTCACCCCCCACTCCCAGTTTCCCCCGTACCCCTCTTCCTCCCCCCCCCCAATCCTTTAGGGATTTCGCTCCGTTTCCCTCGACCGGGGATAGGAAAGGGGAGAAAGAAAAAAAATAAGACGACGGGGTTGAACGAATTTCACCAAGTTAACGCCGTCGGAGGAAAAGATTTCTTCGCGGTTACTCGCGACCCCGCGCGTATTTAAAAACTTCCTCGAGACGCTTTCGTTAGCTCAGTCCCCCCTTTCCCCACCATAATTTTTAACGGAGTGAGAGAGAGGTCGGGGTTAAAACGGTGGTAAAGGATGGAGGAATGAGGCGCACCAGAGGACAACTCCATTGCTCTACTGAAAAAAAAAGGTTACGTCGGAGCCGCTGTGACGTAAGTGATGCAGCGAACGGTACGCCACATTTTCATTCTCGTCCACGGAGGAAATTTCAAATTACCTAACGTACGGAAAACTAGTTAGAAATTCGAGCTACTTGCAGTGCATTTCTAGGGTGAACTCCTTTTCAAAACTCAATTTTCTCCCTCGTCGTGGGTGTATTCTTCAAGTTCAAATGAAAAGAGCATCAGTACATGACAATGAGCAGTGGATGATTTATATTTATCAATAGACTTAGCATTTGACTTTTGTTCACTTGAAGCTTGCCTGCAGAGGGAGACGTTGAACTACTTAGGTATTCTAATTTATCTGTTTACATCTTCAGGGACATATATTTCTCCTCTCTTTCCTAATATTTGCAAAAAATGGAAGCTATAAAAGGGTATTCCCCATTGTGTCCTTAAAATATTGTCAATTTGTCGCAATATAAGGGACTAAAGTCTGGCTGACATCAACGAAAACTACAAGGAAATAACTATAATTTTGTAGAGTCAAGCCTGAGACCTACTTTTTGGAAGACTGTAGGTAATTATAATTAAAAAAAAGTGAGCTTAAAGTGCTACCATTAACTCATGTCGTGAGGCGAACTTTTCTCCTCCATCCACGTACCTAACTGAACAGTGTGCATTAACACTGTAAATACGGAATGGGTAATGGAAAGTGAATGGAAAATGGGCCAATAACGGAGATTTGGTAGGGGATATGAAGATTTTCAAATTAATATGCCATGGTAAATGATAGAATTAACGTTGATTTCAATAATTGCCGGTGGATTTCCACTTTCATCAGGAACTTTATGCATAAAATAATAAATAATTGCATTTTTACCAAATTTGACATTGTTTGACGAGCGCTCCAAACATGAGGTATGTATATATATATATATATATATATATATATATATATATATATATATATATATATATATATATATAATTTACTAAAACTGGATAGTAAAAAACATTTTAAACAACTAAATACGATACAATTTAATGATTTATAATTTAATTAAATTGTTATGATGACTTTCAAAATTTTAAATTTCAAAACCTCCCGGTGGCAGTTACCATATGACTTTTGATATTCACCAATATCAACCCTCCGCATTGTAACAAATGCACTAAAATATATATTTAAACAACTGCTATCGAAATATATTTGCATGATAAAACGAAAATTACAGTTCTTTTACTCAATGTTCTGCTAAGACGCTCCATATGTTTTCAGCGCTGAAAGGGTTGAACAAATTAATTTTTTTGGCTCTAAAAAGTACAAAAGAGTTACTATTGTCATTGGTAACCGTTTTTTGAACCGAGTTATTTTGACTTTTTTACCTGTGACTCGTTCTACTGAATTGGCAATTTGAGTTAATGCGTTTTCTTTTTTGATTATCTACTCGTAAAATTATAATAATATTTCACTCCAATTCTATTTCACAAAGTGAAAGTGACTCAGGACGTGAAGTTTGAGGAAAACGGTTTTAAGATGCGTATTTAAAAATAATTCACCTAATCAAATCTTCAAGCACATTGGACTAATAACGCAAAAGATAAGCGGCACAAAAATTCGACATTTATCATGCCTCTTCCAAATTTAATGATATTCTTAAACCTCATTATTGATATCAAAATATAAAATCCAGTGTTAATGCGCACCGAATAATTTATAAATTAGGTTTATGATTTTTGAACACAAAACTGCATAAATTAATATTCATTTAATCTTAATTTGAAATCCTCAATGAAATACGAGAATAAATATTTTGGTTTTAAACAAAATTATAACCACCCAGATAAAACTACGGTCCAATGAAAGCTTGGTCATTTAAAATTATTTTGAATTAGTCTTTAGGTATATTTTAACATGACCATACTTGTTTTATAAATAAAATCCCAAGCAAGGGGAAACTGTGAAGATTAAACAACACGATGCTTGATGTGATCAGTACACAGAGTAACAGCACGACTTTCATTTAAGACCATTTTAAATTACGCATTTTTGGTGCCCATTTTTCTACTGCTAAAATGACAAGGTTTTAGTGTCCGAGACCTCTATCAGTGCATAACAGATAGTGCACTAATCGACACATGGAGGGAAAAATATGCCAGCGATTTGCAACTGGCCTGGTTTAAGCCGTCATGAGCTTGGGACTGTTAACTTTTGTAGTCACTCCTGTGTCCTAGTTTTCTCATGTATTGAGAACACTTGAAGTGTAGTACATCACCCTAGGGATGGAATCCGTGGAATCTCGAGGACATTAAGTAGAGTGTAATCTATATATCCCACCAGTACCCATTCACCTTCCGTTTTCCACTCCGGCTCCGGGCACACCCAAAACCTTTAATGACCGCTGGGATACTCCTACCTTCGTGCACCTCCGGGAGACCTAATTCACTGGCGGGAACGAGACCCGTAAATTGCCAACCGCTACAAACAGAAACAAGGGACCTGCCTCATATCTAGAATAGATGAGTATTAGCTCTGAAGTCTCGTCTCAGCGTGAAATTCGTCCCGGGAGAAATGCGTACCCTGAGTTATCCTAACATACCTAAGCCGCTAAAACACACTACAATATTTGTATCCATCCCTGTAAAATCCACACTACGTATGTACCAACGTTGTAATTAAGTTTCTAATTAAATAAAACTATCAGCATATCCCAATTATGCCAAATCAAACCACATTTGTGGCATAACGCTGGAAAGGCCGATATCCAGTGAGAAAAACAATGTTCACTGTTTTTACGGGGAAAAGTAACGGTGAAGAACATCGTGTCAAGTCTGAATGGTGATAATTGTATAAATGTTAATAATCCTTTGCAAATTATAACGCTATTTTTACCAAAAAACCTATAAGAACCGATAAATTTTCACTTTAACTAACATTTTTGATTATTCAATAAGTTGTTTTATGTATTGGCTTAAGTTATTCATTTGATTACTCATAAAATAACTCAATTCCCAGGATGATAGATAAATTTTCAGCAGATTAACCTGAAATGCTGGTCTTCACGTGATATCCTAGCTGCATTTTAGCTGCATTCTAATTCCCAAGATAATGGAACAAAGCCACCATCAGGATATTGCCAAACTTAGAAAGACAAAACAAACACACCCTCCTATTGCTCAAAACTCTTCGAGGAGACGATCCAACTCTGCCTCAAAGCCCATCATCTTTCGTCCATAATATTATCATCTTGAAACAAGTTGGTTTCCAGGCTTATGGCAATCCCTTCTTCCGAATACTTTGACCTAGTGAACTTTATGACTCAATAACTCCTTAAGAGGAACGGAATGCAAACAATATCTCTGTATCTAGGTATGCATTTCCGAATCAACGATCCGAAATGTAGATAACGGGAATTCTCTTCCAGGGAAATGTTATGCAAGTAACTCTATACCCCCAGAAACCCCCCCAAACCATTTTCTAACTATGCTAAGTGTTGAAAAAGATGAACACTACTTAGATAGATTCAGGTAAGGGTCGAAACTTTTTCCGGTCTCCAGCAATGCTTATCCTACCCCTGAGATAAATTTCGGTTTTATGCTAAAGATAGCAATTATCTCTACATATTCAAACAGAATCCATCATATCAATCCTTGAAAGCATCTTGAGGAAGTAGAAAAGGGATGGTCAATCGGAATCTCAATTGCAACATATTGCTTAAGAGTAATGGACAACTAACGATAAGAATATTAATTATGTTATACTAAAGTCAAGAAATGGCATCACGTTCTATCGCGATATTATTCCGGATAAAAAGCATTGAATTCGCCGCCACACTTGGGAAAGTTGGACATGTCAGATCTTTGGCCTTCTTACATGCAAAACTTCAGCGACAATAATGCCAAAATCTGTATTACTCATACATATATACCTGATACCAATGTTACGTCCAATTGTATCGGACATATGTCGAACATACCCATTCTCTTTCGGAAAAACTAAAGTAAAAAAAAATGTTTCTTGAGTTGAAAAACGGATAATCGCGAGAACACGATGGCTTCAATGTGACTCTGATTCTGGTATGTTCATTGATTTAGCTCGTCGGTTAGATTTTACAGTATTTGTATGCATTATCCTACCGACATTCTGAATAAAAAAGGAAAACATTATGCTATAATATAGATAATCTATCAATGGAATAATCAATAATTAAACTTTAGCACTCTTGTAACCCTTACTCTCTCCAAATCTTTTTTCGCACTTGCTTCTGCAAGTCTATGACTCCTATTCTCGTACTATGCCAAAATACGCAAAAATCCACTGTAGAAGAGCTCCTAGACTCAGCAAACCTTGCCATGAGGAAATGATAATCCACCAACCCATATTCCATGATCAACGGGAAGTGATTTTCACCGTGTACTGCATTCACTGTGTCATATAAACATTCATATATTTTGTTACTTGCCCTTGTTCTAATAGATATACACATGTCTATTAGATATAGACATAGATCTAATATACATAAAATCGAAATGATATCATTGACACTGGGTTGAGAATAAATATTAAAAGAATGGCGTTAGAAGTTATCCGGTATATTTCCTTTGTCCATTTCATTTACAAAGACAATGTAAAGAGTACTATGATGACAAAATGTCTTTTTACAAAATATCAAGGAATAAACTTGAGCAGGTAGAAAACTTCATGTGATTGGGCATTATTTTAAAGAAAAGGGGACATTGTAATTTGGGCCTTAAAAGAAGGATCGCATTATTCACAGAGACATTTCCAAGGACAGACCTGATTGCAATTATTTTGTGTAAATATGTAAAAAACGACGACTAAAAACTGTAATGATGAAACGTAGCGTGGTATCGCTGTGGAGCCTGGTCCTTGAGGCAAGACGACGAGCGTACATTGGGAGATTATGAGATTTGGATGCGGTGGAGAATGGAAAATTAAGTTGGACAGAGAGGAAGACAAACGCCGAGGTTTTAAATTGGACGGACGTATGGGAGAATTAATGTGGAGATATCGGAAAAAGAGAGAGAAGATAAATGAAGGAAATACTGAAATGTAGAGGTGTGTTAAAGGCCACGATAGACGGTTAGCGTTGAGGAGAGCGTTGGGTAAGCTGAGATAGAGGAACCAATACACATATTCAATTATAATACATTATAAGTATCCAATATACATATATATATCAGACGATGTACCACACCCCCGAAACATTAGAATCAATAACCACCCGGTCTCATGCCAGAATTCTTTCCTGATTGGGATACTTCCAATCCCAAAGCACGTCTAACAACATGACACTGCCTTTGATAAATGCTATAGTGTGTCGATTCTAGTATTTATCCCTACGTCATATCCTCCACTCAAACTCAAAATCATAGCAGGTGTTTATCTGGTTCCTTGATTCCTGAAATGAGCCGGGTATTAATATCAGTCCCTAATTACCCCAATTTCGAGATATTTTCACCCCCCCCACTCCCCAAAGCTTACATAGACGTCATTACAATGACGTTACCTCATACTGCCCCAACACCCCTCTCTCGCATTCAGACGACCCGCCAATCTCAAAATACTTCTGTGATTCACCAACCCTTTTTGGCACCCCCCCTGACAAATTTCCTCATATTTCCCCTACTTGCAACCGCCCTCGATGTAAAACATATTTGCTTATCACATCTGCTCCCCTCTCTCCACATCCCATAATTGCCCCCTCACCTCTTCCCCACGCTAATTTCCTCTCGAAAAACAATATCTATCTTTTGTAATGCAAATAATGCCCTTCATTTTAAAGGACGAATGATTTACATTTACATCGATATAATATCCTGAAAGTTGCCGCAACGGCATGTGACCGGGGGTGTTAGGTTACCACCTGTAAAAAGGAACAAAACCACGCTTATCCATTCGAATGAACGAACACCGGTACTCCTGTGATTCTGCCTCATTCTATTTTCTTCCTATCCCTTCAAATGTAAATTCCGACAACATTTTCTTTGACCAGTGTTTCTCTCCAACCATCCTAGAATCCCTCCCGATTCAGCCAACAATATAGAGGTGAGAACTCGTGAATCCGCATATGTACTAGCTATCTGATCTTTTGAAATTCCCATCATTATTCGCCATCTTTAATTCCCTTCCCATCATACCCTGTACCTACCCTCCTCAGACTCTATAGTCCCCGTCTGAGACCTTCCAGTCTGACCTGAAGAAGGCCAGAATTATCTAAAATGCGAGTGGCCTCGGAATCACATAGAAATAGGTATAAGGAAATGCGAAAAAACACACATAAAGGACGAACACAGGAGAGGTGGGGAAGGCGGATTTAAGCAGATCACATATGTAAAAATATTTTCCTCGACCGGGACTTGAACACCGGATCTCTCCACTTGCCGGGCGTATGCTCTAACCACTTGAGCTATCGACACTGAAATCTGCGATCTTATAAAGCGCCAAAGTGCTCCGATTCATTGCCCAGGAAATGGCGTTAAGGAGCTGTTACACCCACCAAAAGTGGGGCTCTTGTGTTCGTCCTTTATGTGTGTTCCTTTCCCATTTCCTTATCTCTATTTCTATGGGATTGAATATATATATATATATATATATATATATATATATAGTATATTTAGATACGGTATTTAGATTCCCTAAATGAAATATTACTACGGCGTCGTAATTCATTGAGAAGAGCATTTGGTTCCAACACCCTTGGGCTAGCCCCATTTAAAGAAATCCAGGTAGTGGAATTTTCCTGATGACCTTGATGAAAAACCTCACAGGAAAAAGAAATGACTCTCCTAAATTTCACATGCCTTAAAGCTAATTTAGGGGTAAACTTAACAGATAACTTAATAAAAAAAATCCAAGAGTTTATTACTGCGATGAAAATTGCGTTGGCCTTGTCATGTTTTAAATCATATCGTAAATGATAAAATGGCTCGAGGGAAGAAGTACATATTTTCACATCATAAATTCAAACTTGCTGCTTAATTTTCCGAAAATACAACTTTTTAATGTTTCCATAGCCTTCCAGAATGAAGCATAAAAACAGACGTGTGTCTTTAGCAACAATTTTATTTCAAAGTTCACGCTCTGAAGAGAAATTCAATGTGGCAACTGTACCCAAAACTATTGTTAGTGGCATTAGTTTTAGTGCTGGATATTAAACTATTCCTCAAATTACTCCCGTTTGTTATTGTATTTTTTTGTGCATATGAGAATATTAGTGGGTTTCATAATGAAATTATTGCTCTTCCATTTATTTATGAATATCTATATTTATTGTAATAAAAGGGGTTAAAATTCAACTGCCTTTATTATATTTGAATTTTATTGGTAATTTGAATTTCAATTCAAATATATTACTTGTACATGTTTAACAATTTGCCATCCGACTACAGAGTTGATATGGCATCTCTGTTCGTAAAAACATTATTTATCTTGAATGATGCGCAACATTTGGGAACAAAGAGTTGTTGGAATAAGGCTGGTAGACGCGAGGAATACTACATGGTTGTGAACATATAATAGCTATTCCACTCCCCTAATATTCAAATCACCAACGCACACACATATTTGACTGTGTCCCGTTCACATTTTCTTACTTTCGTTCCCAATTTCTAGGTATAATCATTCTCAACTGATAATAGCGTTTTTCTTAGACCATGGAGATTGGTAAATGGCATTTGACTCGATACCATCGAAGTGAAGCAAGAAGCGGTATGGTCAGGGGGACTGGCAAAAAAAACGAGGATATTCCTCCGCAAACCTCGGACGTGGGGATACAACGAACGCGTGGGGAGTGTGGCGTCGGGACCTGGTGTTTCATTGGGCGAGGTGATTAATTCGTATCCTCCGTCCCTCCGCCAACATATTCCCACACCCGCTCCCAAAACACAAGCGGCTAATTCTTCCTTTCCTCCCTCGGGTTCGGAAGAACTAGGACCGACACCCTAATCTCCGTCCAACCCTTTTCCCAGCCTCTCATCCTTCCCCAACCAAAATCCCTCACACCCGGCCCCTTCCGTGGAAGCAGGTTGAAATAATTCTTCCCTCAACTTTAGCGGATGGACTCCTGGGACGAGGAAGGAATTGAAAGTCCCCTGTTTAACCGGGCGACCTATTGTGGTGAATAGACCCTGTCAGCAGACCATGAGGTACCACGATCGAAGCCTATTTAAAGTCTCGATTACAAGTGCTCACCACTAAACTTATTGTTCATTTTCCGTTCCAACTAATGGGAAAGGTACCCCGATAAAAGTTAAGCAACAATGGTCGGTCACAGGATTTATTCCTTAAGCTTCTGAGCCGGGATCTGAAGAATCTATTTTATTGAGCTCACAGGTCGTTTGGTATGATGTTGATCACAAAATGACATTTCTAGTGATATAGATACCTAATTTATACCCCGACGGGGAACTAATGTAACTATTATAATGGTTTGATGAATGAGCTATCAAAATTGAAATTACGTTCTGCCACGAATATGCAATGAAATTTTTAAGACCTTGTACAGTAGAGCCTTGCATTCATAAATGCGACGGAATGTAGCTTTTCCGGATTAAAGATGGCTGAAGTAAATGTCGGCTAATTTGTCTCTGATCGGATACCTGGGTGTTACTAATTTGAGTTTGTTGTGTGGTTATCGTACCGGTTTCCTCCACCAGAGACCCCAGGTTCGATTCCCAGCGGTGGCAAAATTTTTCAGAGGTATCCCTATTAGTGTTTCATTAGGAGATTACCTCAAGTCAAGCACGCCGTCCGTCGGATGGGACGTTACAGTGCCGACCCTTTAACATCTTTCATGCCAATGACTTCTCTCCATCCAGTCCACCCATTCCCTCAAAATCCTATCTCCATCAAATTGCCAATCCTATCCCGACCTAAATTACCCATGCATCCGTAATGACGCAAACGATCTGAACTGTCGGTCTCCTCCCCATAATAACTAATAGCACAGAGATCCGAAAGGGATTTTTTGACGGAAGATTTAATCAAATTGATGGTAGGCAAATAACAAGGAACCATATCATAGCCCGTGACATCTTGAAGGGGATTTAGGAAAATACGAGAGTGAGGTTTACTATCAATTGGGTTTCAAAGTTAAGCAAGAATGAATTCGACAGAGCAGTGGGGAGACCTGGAGCAGAAAAAGGCTTCCGTAGAGGACAGAAATAACCAAAAAATTGATTGAGGCCCTCGGAAGAAACAAAAAAAATATTTTGGTGGGTAATAATCAATGGTAGCTACTAAATTTAAAGATCTTTCAAAAACTCCAAGAAGTACTGAAGCGATACCGAATAAAACCGAGAATACAAAAAATGCGAGGAACCGTAATAGAGTATTGTGGTCTGTGCGTTAAAAATAATGAAATCATGTGCGTTGAAAATAATGAATAATTAGGTTAAGCTTGGAAATTTATGTCTACTGGTCTCAACCATTATTTTTATTCGGGAAAAATCAAAGAAAGTGTAAGTAAATATATTTTACTTACCGATATCGGAAGAAACAATTGCTTCCAGTAAACAATCATCATATCTGTCATTCTTTGGCTTGTCTCTTAACAATATGGAGTTAAAACAAGTTGTTCAAATGAAATATAATTACCCGGCTAAAAGAATAAATATGAACACGATCAGAAACCATTCGAAAAACTTCCATAAATGAAACTCGGAGGAAAAGAGAGAAGCAAATTGAGTTAGGTATTCGGTAATGGTGGACAGTGGTACTTTCCACGCACTCATAGTCGATTCAATAAGCTTAACTCCACCTGTGTAATGTGAGTGAACAGGTGAAATGGGTTAACAACAAATGGAGAAGAAATATAAATATTGCTGCCTGCAAACGGCATCACAGTTACAACAGAAAACTGAGAAACCTAAAGTCATCATCGATACCTATGGGTCAAGTATCTCAAGGAAATAACATGAGCGCTAAAAAGAAGAAAACTACAGTCCAAGTGCTTGGATAAGAATACCAGGAGGCGCGCTATGGATAAAGAAATTGAGTAAGAAAAACAAGAATAACGCACCAACGTTTCAAACGTAGGTAAAGTTAGACGCATATGTCGCGAGAAATGGTTTGCATTAGAAAAATCCTATCATGAAAAGTCATAATACGAACGCTGAGCGTGCGATTACACAAACAACACGAAATATGGAATAAAACGTTCGCGCGGAATGTGACAACCTATGGATCAGAGAGAATGATCATTAAAAAGGTGGTCAAAGAAACATTTGAACCTCAAAACCCTTGGTTGGTGACGGATGATTATGATCAAATGAACAGATAAGTGAAAAATGACGGAAATTAGTGAAAGAGGATATAAGCATTATACCGACAAGAGAGGTCAGATGAAACGGAAACACCTTACTCATTCCCGTACTTTTCGAAAGAACAAAAAATAGGAAAAGAAAGGTTTAGGGTCCATGGTGTAGTCCAGGAGAAAGGAATACTAACTGAAAGCTATATAAAATACATACGTATGCAATAGGGAAGTTCTCCGAGTGAATAAAATAATTATAAGTAAAATAAATTGAGCACAATTCTTGAGTAGTGGGGTTGAAGGCAATAACTAACTAACAAATTACATATAAATATAACATATCATATAAACATACTCGTATATACTCGCAATGTTTAAAGTATTTAGGTGGTACATCGGAAAGGTTAACAGTTCTCCGCTTAAATATAAATGATTGCTTTCCATACCATATTTCTATCCCAAATTTTCTTTAGCATTCTTTCTCGAAAGTGAGCCTATACTGTCATTGAAATGACAATACTGTATCTATAAAACGCGTGAAGTATATAGAAGCAAGATTTGTTAAACGTTGTTATCATAAACTTAGCCGCGCAAATCGACTATTCGAGTAACAAAATTGGGAACTACTCAGGGAGCGGAGGTTGAAGTACAGATTGAATCCCTTGCGTTAATCGGAAACAAGTCTCTTCAGCGATGACGGTGAAACGTATTATTAGCCCCACTGTATTTGATTAAAGGGATCAGGAAAACTAGACCAGATAGACAAAGTGCTGGATATACTTATTCAAGATGTCATTTTGCCCGCGAATGATAAAGGATTACGATAGCTGCACACGGCCGCTCTAGACGGAAAACATACTTTTTCATTCTGAATGGCGTAATACGCTGTCATTTATTTATTTAGCCTTTAATTTATTATTCTAATCACTAATAACACTTCTTGAATTCGCTGTTAAGATTTGGAAGCTACAATAGCGCAAGTACCAGCAGTTAATATTATCTAGATTAATTGAAATATTATACATAAATATATATATTGGCAACAGGCAATTGATAAGTATTTATTTTAAGCAAACCGGGTGTTTCATCACCTCCTACCATACACTCCAGGGGTAGTTTTTAGGGCAAAGAAACGATAAGTTCTGTGTATGT
The DNA here is from genome assembly GCA_037158775.1 of Hetaerina titia. Lineage (NCBI taxonomy): Eukaryota > Metazoa > Arthropoda > Insecta > Odonata > Calopterygidae > Hetaerina > Hetaerina titia. The sequence goes on from CM073777.1 coordinate 32,469,752, forward strand.
CAAGTAGCAAAAGTGTTTTCTCATTCATACCAAATGAAAACATTCGTAACACTTATGGAGACTTTCCACTTCTCTCTTACCGGGTTAGCCTTCTTGTGTGGTTTTTACTGTATTAATTACGCGCGAATCCCGAAGTATTCTATCCAAAATGTAATTTTTTCCAAGTGTAGTTCCATAACTAAGTGCGCAATATAAATAAATTTGAAAAGAACTCATATTCAAGCCCGTCATTGGCGGTAAAAAGGTATGGAACCCTTCCTACCTTGGTTTTTTCCGTGAGGGGTTGATGTAACCCATCATCACGTTAACCCCTTTAATTTTGTCACTCCAGGTTTTCATGACCATTGATAAAAAATTCAATGAGGGCAAGTTCGCTCGTTTTGATTTATTCTTTTTCATATCGTCGACCCCATTTTAAATGCGAATCTGAAAACTAATTTCAGAATATATGCAAAACGCGTCTGTTCGTCCATTGATAGTTGTTTTCAACCTAGCTCAGAAATGGTAAAAGATACACGACGTTATGCGACGTAAATTCACTCTTGCTTTCGGGAATTCGAGTTCGGCGTTGGTTGAAATCGCCGAACCCCCTGGGTGTAGAGAGCATATAGTTTTTCACACGGAGACCCAGAATACGTTCCGAGTGATACCATTGGGCAACCCCATTTCAATTCCAAGATGTGGGAAAATTTTCTTGTCAATACACCTTTGTGAGAATGTCGTTGTTGGAATAGGCAAAGTAATCGGCTTTAATGCGTGAGGAATTCGCAAACCATGGGGCTTAGGTCGGAACGAACTCTACCACACGTATACTACACCTTTGAATATGGTACTGCTGTGGATGAATGAATTAGTTAAGTAATTGGCTTATTGTTATTATATGGTAGTCTATTGTATGGTATACTGAACCTATAAGAATTAATTATGTAAAAATTTCTATAGTAAATAATTCATAAAATCGATTGATGCAAAACACGCACAACATTATGCTTAACTTCTTCACTCTACCTAGATTATATACTGATTATGATAGAAGGTTTAATATGGTAATCATTAAAAAATTACGGAACAAATTATTTATCGATTAAAATTGATCTCTTACTTAAAAATTATAAAAACCTACCTCAAACGACCTGTAAAAAATGTTTTGCATAAGTACAGGCTTTATTTCATTTTTAACTAATCTGCAGCTTCAAAATTCGTGATCCTGAGCTGTAGGCATTGCTATCGATCTTTAAAACTACGTTTGAATAATAAATTTTCAAACATGTCTGGTCGACAGGTTAAGCTGGACGAAAAACATAATATTTTAAGCATAAAATTTAAATTTTGAAATGTAAATAAGTCGTAATAAAAAGATTAAAGCGAAGGTTACGTTGTTCAGGTTACGAAGTGGAAAATTTAATCTCAACGAAAGATAATACGCTGTAGCAAGTAGAAGAGTTTTTCTGTCCTATTGGAAGGATAACCACTAACGAAGGAAAAAGAAAGAAGAAAATAGTAATCAGACTAGGAAGATTTCTTTCAGAAGAAACAACTTCTAACAGCGAATATTTCTAGCAGAATTATGACAAAGCGATTCATTAAAACACATGTGGAGTGTCGTTTTTTACGAATGTGAAATTTTGACGATACGACGGGTGACCTAGAAACGAAGATTTGGAATTGATCGAGGGAAATGCAGAGAGTAATATTGTAGACTACTAAAACTAGTCTTACTACTTACTAGTTTTAAACCCATCACTCTTCGTATACTTTCTGTCTCACTTCACTCCGTCCAATATGCCTATTCTCTTTCTTCATTTGTCTCTTCTATCAACGATTCTCCCCTCTTCTCACAGTTCCATTCCGTCCCTAATCAAAATGCTTTTCACAAAATTTTATTTTTTTTTTTGGTTACTTTTGGACTGTGCTGAAAAGAGCTGTGATAAGTGCTCCTGGCAGGTTTACCCATGGGTCGAAAGGAAAAAGGAAGAGGAAAGTTATTTCGATGCATCTGACATTGGTGGCGCGATCATTTAAGAGACTGTGCGTGTTAAAAACACTATTTAGAAAGGTAACGGGAAACCATCTCAATTATCTCACCCAGAAACAATTGTGAACACAAACAAACATTATCGGCATAGCATTTATAACTCTGATAATATTTCTTTTTAATAATTGGAAATTTTGACAATTATATAGGTGCACTCATGCGTTCATCGACGATTCATCCAGTACCACATACATGCATTCATTAATTAAATTTTTTTACACAGTTATAAATTCATTTGTATATATTTTAGGTACTTTAGAGGTCTTCATTAATTTTTAAATCGTTCTTAAAAACTTATTTTGGCCTAGAATTGAGATTCCTATTTTTTAGGTTATGCGATTTTGACTCGAATTTTTCTCACAAATTAATTAATACACGCATCATTTAAATAAAGGCGCGTTGGTGCTGTCATGCTAACGTTACCACAATTTTTACGTAATAGCAGGATTTTGTGAGGACGACATTTAGGATGGCAGCGGGAAACCAACTTAGATTATATCTATCCCACGAACAATGATTGGCGCAAACAAATATTATCTATGTAAACATTCAAATTGTGCAATGTTACGGCAATATATCGCAATTATTTTCCCATTTTTCAGTTTGAATTTTTTATGTTCGGCACCATTAAAACCGCTATTCTTCCGATAGTAGTCCGCCACTTCCACAACAGCAGGATGTAGAATCTTGAATTATTCTGTGCAAAGTTTGATGAAAAACTAGTTTGGGAAGATACTTATTTATCATCGGATTTGATCGAGAGGACTTAAGACTACAAATAAAGGAGATTTTAACAAGACGACTTGACTTCACTTGACGTTTCGTTGCATGGGAACGTGCAAGAAGCAGGATTTGCTTCGGGAGGGGATGTGCCGGAAGGAGCGAGGCGGAGAGATAAGATGGGGTGGAGGTGAACGTCAAGCAGGGTAGAGGGCGAGAGTGACGGGGCTCGAGAGATGGAGCGTGCGAACAAAGGGAAACCACAGGTCAATAAGGACGTGCGTATGTGTTCTTGGAACCAGAAAAGGGAGGGGAGAGCTCTTCCTTCCCCAGTTTGAACAGGAAGAGGGAGAGAAGTGCACCCATTGGACTCCTCGTGCCAAGATTCAATGCACTGCATGTCGGGAGAATTACCCCGCCCAAGACTTGTAACAATAGGTGACTATGGACTATGAAATCGTCAGAATGAACCTCAACCACCCAAAATTCTGAATAGCGCACTGCCTTCTCGCATAGAGTATATTTTCAGAACATTTCGTTGTTGAAAAAATAAAAATTATTCATTTTTCTTATTTCATATAACTATTATTTCTTCCTCTGTTTTCCGTAAACGTAAACCTTGATATATGCTTGATGTTTTTCGCCAAATATTATACTTCATCATTAATTACACAGGCCTACAAAAAAAATTTTTTTTTTTTGGTGCCGGGAATCTGTGTGTTAATTTTAACTATATTTGTAGAGCTGAATCCAAATATGAAATTCGTTTTTATTTAACAGCTCTACTTTTTTAGATATGGCACATCTTACGATTATTTTGTTTTAATATTTGATATATTCCGGAAAAAAACTAGTGTCATAATTGGATTCAGCACCCCAATTGTTCTTTAAATCAGCATTAAAAGCTCCGGCACCAAAACCACTGTTGGCCTGTGCTATTAAAATAATATTCCCATATCATCATGTAGAAGATTTTTTTACGTAAGTAACAACATATCTATATCTTGAAAACTATAGCTGATAGGAAAAAACTAGTGTCATGATTGGATTCAGCACCCCAATTGTTCTTTAAATCAACATTAAAAGCTCCGGCACCAAAACCACTGTTGGCCTGTGTTATGAATAAAAAATCTTCATTAGACAGGTGCTATATTTTTAAGTTCTGGTTAAATTTATGAATAAAATGATGAATATTATTATGCCCAATAGTTGTTCTTATGGTTTTTATTGTCATTCTTCTCCATTTGTTGTTAATGATTTCAAAAGTTTCAATTATTGTAGGAGGTTGAAGCTACGTCCAGACTCGTTAGGCATTAAGGAGCATGCTTTTAGGTACCGTAAATTTTAGGCACTTATAGATAAGGCAGCTTGAGTTTGGACACCCTACGCAGTAGTACCACCAATGTATGTAGATAAGAATAAGGAATAAAAAGATAATGTCCGAATGTAAATATTTTGATAATTAAGATAGCTACTGCAAACATTTCGGTGTAATTACAAAACCACATAATGTTTTTTGGGTAATTCTGAGTTAACTATACAATTCGTGCGGCAAACTTTTATTAGGGGTTTCCATTTCTTTCTTTTAATTTTACAGCTTGGGTGATTTTTCGTACTAGTTTCGTGTTCATTTTCTCTAATCGGGCTACATTTAACTCCATAGATTACCCGTTTTTTGAATTAGCATTAATTACCAGGTCAGATAGTATTAAATTTCAATTATTTCACACTTTTTATCTAATTTATATGGTATTTTACTCCAGGAAAATTTTTCGGTCATTAATCCTTATCATTAATTGTTTTAAGATATGCTTTGTGTTGTGTGTAGTTCATTTATATTTATTCGTACTTTGCTTACGATATGTTTTATATTTGCAAGTTAAGCTAATATTAATTCAACATTTATCGTACAATCAGTCTTTTTTGGAGCTTTTTCATATTTTTTATTTATTACTTTGGGCCCCACGTTGTGAAACGATGACTCCTTTGGCACTGGCTTGGCGAACGACCTATGATTACACAGTTGGATTCATGCAAACAGCTATATTTTTTACTAAAGACATTACTAAGTGCTTAAACTCTCTAAACACAACTTTACGCTTGAAGATTATTTTCCGCAATGTTTATATACCAAAATAAAATTTAACATGGACAGAAAAAATGCATGGATACAAACACGATGACAAAGACGATGTTCTTAGTCATGAAATTAAGCACCAAACAAAGAAATGTTCTTACATGTACCTCTACATTCCAAAATTCTGCATCCAATAACTTGATAAAATAAATTTATTACAATAATTAAACTACATTCATACGAAAGACGCCGAATTTCTCTTGCTTTTGAAAAGCTTTGACTTTTCTGACCTCGTATTAATAAAGCCCTTTGTTTTTTCAGCAAGTAAAGAGTCCCTCAAAGAAAAAACTAATGGAATTTTAAACAAATACAACAACAACATTATACACTTTCACCATGGCGTTTGTTCTTCGGCTAGTTGTCTCGCTTTTAGCACTTGGAATTATTGGGTTGCAATATGGCGTACTTAGGATACACTTCATGTGTCCTAAATCCGGGAACTAAAATAGGTGCCTAAATATGCATTCTATCACTACCTAAGAGTTTAAACGCCCTTCAAGATGGCGCCCAACCTAAATCGGGCGATTTACACGCCTAAATGACGAGTCTGGACACAGTTTTCATTTGTTTATTTCGCCTCCTTTGGGCTGAGTTGTTTCTGTTTGGTTGATTTTTATACTGAATCAACTGATCTTACAAACTTTCCATTACAAAGCTTTCACATTATTCCGGTTCTGCGTAGGTAAGCTGAATCCGTGTATATTATTTTTTGATTAATTTAATTTTTTGGCCTGGGGGTAACGTGCACAAATGTTTTTTTCAAGAAGTCACGGGTTTGATTTCAGTCTGGGTGGGTATTCCATGAACAACGTGTACCTAAGTGGTTAGTGACTGCAAAAAAATGCCCGCTCTAAAGTTTTCTGCTTGGTGGAATTTAAGTAAATAAATTAAAAACCTTTGTCCAGATTAATCTACCTTAGCATATTTCTTTCACATCTAACACACTTGGACCTTCTATCAACATGCTCTTTTATTTCTGAGACATGCATTATTACTTCTCTTGAAAGACTCTTGGATGACGTTTACCCATGAATATCCCTAGTCTACCCATTCCCTTCAAGACGTTTACTCTTGTCCTACACATCTCGAGCGGAAGTCTCTCAGCGGAACACTCTTATTTATCTCATGTTATTTACATTCGTTTATTTGTATGCAATGCATGCGTCTTATAACTAATGCATCTAATCTACAGTATTTCATGACCCATTCATTTCATTCTCCCTAATGGTAAAACGAGGTGTATGCTCGCCTTAAAAACGTGTGAGTGAGAAATAAAACCGTATGTACTTGTGCTATGAATAATGTGTTAACGGGACGCGATTTTGAACGGTATATGAAATTGAAGATAGATGATTACAGACGAAGTGTGGCGATGGACGGTGCATAGTATGTACTCGTGTGGTGTACACCTAATCCTTATGTGATAGTAAAGGAGAGGTCGGTAATCTTAAAAGTGTCACTGAATATACGAGCATTTTGTCTCATATCTGTTCTTCTTGTGTGTGTATGTATGTGCATTGTAAGAGTGACCAGTGATCACACTGGACCGTTGCCACCAGGAAAATTGCCTAATTGCAACGAAGTATGTAAATAAATAAATAAATAATAAATAACATAGACATTCTTCATGTTCCCAATGCTCAGAGCATTAGGTCAACATCATGCTTATCTTGAAGCCTTTCATTATCGAGGTAGCAAAATCTCAGGAGTTTGCGTATGAGCATTCAGCTGGAAAATAACTTCAAACATTGACTTTCCTTTTCAAATCGATAAAATCTTGAAGCTAATGACTTGTTAACACTTATTCTACAAGTATATTAATCGTCTAGAAAATTGGAACTAAAACCTTAAAATTCGTAAAAACGTAGTTTTAACTGACCAGTTGTCTTAGGGAACTATCTTATGCACTGATTGATGAACAGGCATTTTCCCATAATTTCACTTATATTTTCTATTTCAATTAGAAGACTTTCATTCACTGCTACGCAATACCAAGCGTGTCGCTGAATTTTTACTACACGGTATAACTGAAAAAAATATCAACTGGATTAGGGGCATTTTATCTAACCGTAAAAAGGTAATCATCGATAGGTTGAGTTTATTAGAAGGAGAGTCAACTTTAGGAATGTCACATGGAAGTGTTATGATGCTCCTGATTGCCTACGTATATATTGACGATCAAGTTCCCACGCTTGCAGCAAACTTATATGAGTAGCAGACAACAGTTAACATTTATTTACAGAGAAATAAGGAGATAGTGAGATACTCAGTATACCGATTGGTTACCAATATTGGTATGGTGTTATATAAGGAAGAGGTTAATGGGGATTAGAATTAACTATCAGAAAACATTTATAACTTTTGCAGTTTCGAAATGGCATAAAAGATAGACAAGACGAAAGTAATAAAATTAATGGATTTAAGTGAAGCATCTCATAGCAGGTAAAATATTTGAGTGATACTTTCATTGAAATCTAACATTTCCCGGAGCGCGTATATTCGAAGAACATGTCAGTCAATCTTAAACCAACTTAGTTTCATTAGACAGGTAGTCAGAAAATGTAATGTAAGGGTAAGAGAGAGTGAGAGAGAGAGAGAGAGAGAGGTGTTGCTTTGCCTTAGTTGGGCCACATTTTGAATACGCGGAAGCATTTGAGAACCAAAGAAGAAAACATCAATTAAATAACTGGAAGAGGTTCCGCGTATATTCGGCAGATTTGTGAAAACTTTCTAACAGAGGCGTGACGGTACGTAATGGTGGACGTTGGGATCCCCTTGATTACTTAAAATAAACCCTTAATAATTGCAACTGAAGTCTACAATTACGCCAGTCCACAGCACGTTCCGGGAAGTGAAAATTCTTTCACAAACATACGTATATGGTGATGTATTCATTAAGCAAATAAGTAAAGCCCGCAAGGTATCTCTCTACCCTGGTTTAATTACGGCACTGCTACTCTAACTTCTCAAAGAAGAGGTTATAAGGCTTGAAAAGGGCTACTGGCATATTCCTTTTAATTTCCTCGTTCTATGCTTAATTTTAAAAACATTTTGAAACTTTCCACGATCACCTTCATTATCTTTCATTAATTAAACTTCTGAAGACCTGCACGCAGTCTATTTTTTTCTAACAAAATAAATAAATTAATTTACAAGGATTTTTATTTCCATCATAAGAGAAGAGAATGGAAGTAAGATTTGTAAAAACCCTGAAAAATATTACAAAGCGCTGCGGACTTTTTATTGCACCTTTAAAAGGAAGAGACACCTTTTACTTTAGTTCAGTTAATTGAACAGTTAATTTCTTTTTCATTTTAGCATCCTGCCCAGAATTACTTTCTGCTTCGAATACTTTCAAAACCCGTCCAAATTGACTTTATCCTTCCACCCCATTCTCTCTTACCAGGCATTATTCATTACTTAAGCTTTTAACATCCCAACTCCACTCAGTAATTTCTCCAAACCCTTTCTTTTTCACCCCGAACATTCTTAACAACCTTCTCTCTCCTCTAACGCATCTGACGTCAATCATCTTTGCTATCCAGCTAATTATCTTCGCCATTTTATATACCCACATCTTAAAATTTGACCAAAACAACAACTTTCTCTTGCCTCAAAGGTTACGATCACTTAACGCTCCAATCTAAGTCTCTACTAGCACCTGTCTTAAATACTAAATGAGAACCCTAGTAAACAAGTACCTGACTTTGGCAAATGAAAGAGTTGATTTTGCCTACAAGTTTCTTCACCTAGTATCCCATTTGCATTCGAAGAAGCGACGAGAAATGTCTAATAGGTAGAGAGGTATACAAGTTTTCTTATATCGCCCAAAATATTACTCAAAACCGTGAACACATTTATCATCGATAGAGGCTCGTTCAACTTCTAAGATCTCCAAATTTGTTCTCTGACAAAGTACTTATTCAAGACAGCTGGAACTTCTTCTAATTCCTAATATAATATCCCGGCAGTGTATTCGACAGAAAACCGACGGTTTAAACATTTTTCACAATGATTCCACGGTCAAAGAGAGACCTGAGGGGTTATTTCGGCCCCCTGGAAAAACCGGCTGGTCCGCGACGGAGGATTTTTTGTGACATTATCACGCGACGTTTACCCTTCTTTGACTTCTCAATTAAGGATGAATTTATACGGATGTTGAACAATGCAAGTGAAGAAAACGTATAATGACACACTGTTATTGCATACTAAATCACGCCATTTTAAGACATGAAAACACTTATCACACAAGCATTAACTTTGCGAATCCTGTAAACTGTACGGTACGCCAATTTATTTTATTTAAATTCATAAAATTTTGCCGCATATTTTAATTTCAACCATACAGGTATCTTCCTCCATACTCTTTGTCTTGGAAAAATAAGTCAATCTTGTTCCTTGGATGCATCTCTTATTTAAGCTCTTGCCGGCCCCGGTAGTGGTTGTGTAACGCCCTTGCCTACAAATCCAGAGGTCACGGGTTCGAGTCCCACAAATGTGAGTGTTCCTCCCCCTAGGCCATGCGTGTTTGTGATTATCGTTATTTTTATGTATAATGTATTGTAATGTAAGGGTTAGGTGGAAGAAGGGACTTTGAAGTCTCAATGATGCCCCAATAAAGTAGTAAAATAAAATATGTCATATTGGCTTACTTATCCCTTAGTGTGTTCAATTAGGACTAATTATACACAGTTCTATCATTTACAAAAAGAGTGGTTATGTGCTTATAAAACAGATTTTTGCTAGCTTAGTTGAAAATATATAACTATTCTACAATAAACAAATGTGTTGAGGTGGTAGAACGTGGCAGAACAAGATACATAAAAGACGAAACGAACCTCATACTGTCAATTTACGGGAAAATGACACTTTTTTTAGATAATTAATGGAGTATACATAAATTATCTTTTTCACCCCACTTCAACTCAAGACTTAACAGTGAAATTTCATAAAAATCACAGGAAAAGTTTGTACTAGCAACTAGATATATTATATAGTGAGTTTTACGTAAATTGCAATGAAAGCTAGCTACCTGCCGTAATTATTAGAATAGTCACTTTCATTAGCATGCAACCCTCTATAACTCCAAGCTGAATTGACAGCAAAGCCAATTATATATAATAACCATCAAATTCAATGTCCCAAGATAAAAATAAATATTTTCTTAAATTTTTAAACATTTAAAAAGCATTAGGTTAATGTTTTCATGCGTCTCAATTTTAATTACCCAAATTATTTCAAGCGTATAATATGATAGAGGGGAGAAGTTGGTGAAGCGTCGTATTGATGTGGAAGGAACAAGCACTTTAGACGCAGTGAAAGGAGGTAGAAAGTGTACGTGTAACTAAAAAAATGGCTTAATGTGATGTGTGGTTTTAGGATAGTATTTATTGCCATCTTAGATTAGGTTTAGAAGTGTATTACTACATAACCCCTGTGTTAATCACACATGTACAAACTGTAGAACTATGTTAATAATACATCGCTTTAAGTCTTCAACGCATGAGATTTGAGTGATGTTGCTCGTTTAAGATACATTAAAAGATGTAAAAATGAATTCAATTTTCCTTGGATGAACCAACTTTTCAAATCAGGAATGTTTATTCTTTTATTGCTCAAATAGACTTGATAATTCTTGAGAAACAATAATAAGTTGCATGACTGCAACAAGGAAACAAGTTCAAAATTAATCATAGCAAGAGGTTAATTCATTTCAAAATTATCAAATCGACACTTCTTGAAACTTTTAAACAAAAAAAGGGAATCGGTTTCACCGTGCAAATGGAAATTTCATTGATTATATCAATTACCAATTATTCTATTAATTTATTTTTTTATTTCAGTCTATATCTGTATCTTGTTCCAAATTTACGAAATATGCCTTTTCTTTCTTGAGAGATGGGAAGTAACAATCTTATATGAAATACAATCCCCCTACTATCCGATACGAAACATCCTGTTTCTCTAAGTGAAGAAAGACCTTTGGATAAAATTAAAAACTTCCAATATTGCTCCTCAAATCATATTTACGACAAACAAAGTTCGTTTAAAAGCTAGAGGCTGAAATTAACAAGGAGAAAAGTGTTGACTTAAAGGTGGGTAAAATATACAGAAATATATAGTTTGGTGGTAAATTTATGTGCCCATGGTGTACCTTTAAGTTTCCAATGTACCTTGCTAACACAATATTTCCGCAATTCTAGCTATAAGCGTAACTCACGCTTCTCCAGGTCACTACATTAGGGTTAAAGGACAGAGCACATAGCTTATCTCCACCAGATGGCACCTCCATTCACTTTCACCACATTTACTACTTGCCACGCCCTCCATTTAGTGCCGGACTACGTATTTGCTAGTTGACCGTTTCCCTTAGTGCGAAAATTCATAAGTGGAAGGGTACCGGAAGGTTTTATTACTCTTCGCTTGAAATTAGTCCTCTACAGTTTCTCGAATATGGGTAAGCCAATGGTCACTCCTCGCTTTCGTCTTTCCCCTCCCAGAGTAATTCAGTCTTGTGATTTCCTTCCGCACCACTGCCCGAAACTTGCCTTCTGTTCGTCGTTTAGCTCGTCAGTTGCAAGTGGTGCAGATGAAAATTTGCCATTCGTCCATATCGTTGAAAGTAAACTGCGAGTCTGGAGTAATTCTCTCTTTTATGCCAGTCTGCAAATGGTTGATTTTTAACAGATTTAAAATGGCCATTTTTTTTTAAATCTTTGTACTTCAAAGAAAAATATTTTGCTTCACATAAGAGGATATGCTTCAGGTTTCAACAACGTGACGAGCACCATCCGGAGAGAATAGATAAAACACAAGGATCTCAATGAAAATACTACTTTATTGTATCCCAAACAAAATATTTTATTCAAGAAGTACTTTTAAAGCATTGCTGTGCCTTAGCATCAACTGAATTTTACAAAAAATAACCTGGCTTATGAGGGATTTGGGAAAAGACAGATTAACGGTTGGAGAGGAGAGGGCAATAAATCTGAAATTCTGATTTGCTCGTCATCGTTTAATATTCTTATGATCCTATTTATTTTAAAAACTTCGATCAGCTAGCAAAAATAACTAGGAACCACTTATGTCTTTAGCTCATTCCATCGTTTAGAAAATATATTAATATGATAAATTGAAAAATTAAAATATAATAAAAAAATAAGAATATGGCATTAATGTATTTTGTTATTCGAACTGCGCGGCTCAAGAAGGAAATGTCAACATTGTGAGACCAACTCAGGCCCAGAAAAATTATTTAAAGCGAATCAAATATTTAATTTTTATTTACTTTCTTGAATTAAGTTGTACAACTCATATTACTTGCTGGTTACATATATTGTGAGCAAGAGTGCAGCTAAATGATATCCACAGTGTAACAAGCATCCGCATTTGCGACTAAATGATCACAGAATGTGCACGATTTAGTTGGATTCACAGGAACACATAAATAGAAAATAAAATATACTCATACTATACTCGTATATGGATATACATTATTCACCATTCACTTTCAGTAGAAGTATTTATCCCTATTAGTTAAGTAAAAACTTCTCATCATCTCGTAATAGATTTTTCGAGGACACCTTTTGCCAATTGAGCTATCGTTTTAGACAAATGTTATCTAAACTGTCAAATGTTCAACTCATATTTTCCATTTTATTGTTAATACTTGCAGCAACCTTCATTTTCCTCGTACCGCATTGCTTAAAATTCACAAATCAACAAAATTATCTAGTCTGTATGCTATCCAGAGAAACCTGAGCTCCTTGTTTTCGATTACTTTAAAGCAAAGAAATATAGTATTTTGTTTTAATACATCGTCGAGACATGCAGTTTTGCTTGTGGCAACCTATTCGATGGACCTATTTCATACCAACAGAAAAAAACTTACTGGTAATAATTCCAAGAAGCAAAACATCACATCATATTTCATTTTTTGACACTGTTTACAAACTAAGATGATACGATAAATAATTTTTCCTGATAATTCAGAATATTAATAAAATTTCATATTTTTTGCGTATTTTCTTAGGGGATATTGACCGACAGAAACAGAAACTGGTTATATGACGGGGTATTTAAAAACTACGTCACCATTCGAAATCCAAAATAAAACTCATTTTTGTCCATGGGAAATAGAATACTAAAATCTTTATTCAAGAGCTACAACTCATGTTCGAAACCGTTAACCATTGAAAACCGTGAAACATATACTAAAAACGATAAACTTCTATCCTTGTCACCTCCTCCTTTTAAAAAAATGGTGTTACGCTCTGACCAGTTCAGAAATTTTGAGTTAATTTTCATCCTATTTTTTCACTTTTTAGTTTATTTTTTTATTAATTTTAACGTGATTAAATTCTGATGGGTCTCTAGGCATTCATCTTTCCTCGCACTGCTAATTTTCATTTCCATCTCCAATTGTTACTGCTCTCTTCATACCAAAAATAGCTACTTAAAATATAAATATATATGAAAATCAATATATCCTCAGTATTTGAGGAATCAATATGCCCTCAGCAGTTAAGAATTAAATCTGATGACATTTTTATAGTATACGTGGAAAAATATATCTCCTTGAATATTAAAAAAAAAGAATTTTACATGGCAGAATTTGAAGAGCAGCTGATGCTTTCCATTACCATGAAATGCGTTTAATGTAAGAGAGACTTCATTTTTGTTTCATTAAAAGCTTTTACAATATCCTTTTCGACAGAAAGAACCTTCGCCCAGAATCGCATAATTCAGCTACCATTCTGTGTACTATAAATGAAGCATTGTAATTTCCTTCACTTAATGTATGGCACGTAACATTCGTGGGCTTCCTTGTTCTCAGACACTAATTCGTGGAATTAATTCTTAACTAACTGGGGAACAAATAATTGGCGATTCCATAGCAAGGTTCTCATTCAGAAAGACGTTACTTAATGTTTGTGTTGAATCTCCTGGCCAAAAGAGTCGTTGCCATTCAGCAGTAGAAAGAAATAAACTTATTTTTAAAATAGGAAACTTTTATAACTCTCATTCTACATAACAATTTATATGTCGTACTAAGCATTTTCAATTAGGCAACTTGATGACTAAATGTTCACTTCTTTTTTTATCGAGTTTAATTATTTCTGAATGTTTTTCCTCCTTCACAGGGTTTTCACTAACTTTTGAATTGTGGAAATAAATGCTAACAGTTTCTGCGAAGAACAAGACCTGGAATTATAAATGAAAGAATTAATGCCAGAATGTATCATTCCATAAGATGGAGAATCATCCCTCCTTGATAATTGGTCCTAAAAATGACAAACCCAAGAAGGATAAGGATATCTCTAATTTTTGTGCGTTTCAATTTGCTACGGCCATTTAAAAATTTTTATTTTCCAAGCACATTTCTTGACCAAGAAATCACTGAACTTGACCAAGCACAAGAATATCTTCAACGTCAAGTCAATATATTTTCTAATTAGTAGCAGGAGATAAGACAATGACCTTTCTTCCCCTTTAATTCTCTTTCTATCCTTAACTGATCCACCCATTTTCCTTCCCTTTACCACATTCTATTCTGGAAGAAAATGAACGTAGTGCTGGTGACGTTGAGAGTTGAGTAAGGAAAAAAGAAGTGGAAAGAAAAAGAAGTAGTAAGGGTAAAATTAAGAAAAGGCCCAAAGAAAATATTAGCGAAAGATATAATTATGTAGCTTTATGTTTTATGGATACAAGCATGGTCTTCGAGGCAAAAAAAGATCGGCGTAAATTGGAGATTTTTTGCAATTTGGGCGTTGAGATGAACGGTGAAAATAAGTTGGACGGAAACGCCAACGAGGAAGTTTTAAATATGCCAGGAGAGGAATTAATGGGTGAAATTGGAAGGGTGAGGGAAAAGGGATGGAGGATATATTTAGAGATAATAGGATTTTTAAATGATGTAATGAAAGGGAGAATGATAGTTGAACTGTAAAAAAGAAGGAGGAGGTTTTTCGATGAAAGATACGCAGGTAGAATGTAAGAGATTGAATACGAAAGTAATGCAAGCCAAATAAGATAGAGTCAACGCGACGCATAACAGTTCTTAAGACCTGTCTAGATCCTATCTTTTATAGGTTGATTAAGTATGATGGCAACCAATTGGCAAAGAAGAGTTTGGGATAAAATTAGTTTAGCACTCAAATAACCTTACTTTTAGCGAACCTAACGTAAGACGCATGATGATTTTTTTCCATTTCATTTTCCAAATCAAATGGTATAATACACACCACTTCCACAAGGACTTCTATTTCTTAAAGGGGCCTAAAGCCGTCCGTCCTGATCGAACTTGTATGGTTTCGAGTTTCAGAGGGAAAACTTTAAGGCCATAAATGTGGATCTCAAAACCCCATCTAACTCGCCTTCCGTATTGCCCCGAGTCAGTTTCTCCTGAAATCGTAGCATCATCTGACTCCTCGCGTAGTTATAGCTCGGTTGCGGTCTCACGACTGGCAAATACAGCACCTGTGTGAAACAGTCACCGAAGGGAAGTTAACTGGTGAATTGGGGGCTATCGTCCCAATTTGTTACCCCGTCCGTCTAACAGCGGTGTTCAATGGTGTAATTTACAAACTGGGAAAATTGACCATTTAGATAACGCGCGGTGGAAGAAAATTCACGGTCGCTGAACGCAGACCCCCCAAAGCGAAAAACGACTTTATGGCAAAGGGATCATCGTTTTAAAATAATAACTAATGTTCTTAACAAGGAAGGTCTACGTAAATAATTTTGAGACAGGTATGATAAAACTGTTGGACTAATTTGATTAACCAAATAAACATAAAGTCAGCCACGAGAGTCTGAAAACTTTTGAAAGTTGTTTCAGAGAATACGACCGAAAACAAAGGCAAAGTATTAAGTTAACAATTAAGAGATCCAAAAAATAGAATAAGAGGAGTGTATTTTATGCACGAAGTTCTATCTTATGGTTTCAAGTCTCCAATATTTATCCGACAAACTACTTACACAAGAAAGTTGAAACCTTTGTTTAATCTCTCAACACAATTTCCTCCTAGACGCATACGATTATTAAAAGGTCAAAGCCATGACTACAATGCTGCCGAGAGATCATTTTTGTACTTAGTCTAAATACAGTAATGAACCTCAAATTTACCTTGAGCCATGAAAGTATGCAATCTGACTTAAACAAACTCCACTGTCCGAAACTATTCCAAGGAAAGTAAGAAAATCACCACTCCTAAACCATAATGATCTCTGATATGTATATATATTATGTATGAGTTCCTTCGCGTATAAGTCCTTCAAAATGTATATATATATATGTGTGTGTGTGTGTGTGTGTGTGTGTGCATATACATATATATGCATATTACACTTTTACATATCTTAAGCTAATATTCCTCAAAATAGGACCGCTGTGAGTCGATACACTTGTTCCAGCGGCGTTCCCATTCCTGGAAGGCACCCGCGAAGGCATCATCGGGAACCTCTCGAAGAAACGTCGTCACGGCCTCTTTGACGGCGTCCAAAGTCCCGTATCGCGTTCCTTACAAACTCCTCTTTATTTCGGGAACAGAAAGTGGTGCCAAGTCCGGGCTGTAGGGCGAGTGCGGCAGCGTTGCCACGCCGTGCTTGGCCAAGAAGTCCGACACGACAAGCGCGGTGTGAGACGGCGCATTGCCGTGATGCAGCCGCCAGATGTTTTTGATCGCTGGCCGGACGCGGGCGACTCGTTTTCGAAGCCTGTCGAGCACTTGGACGTAAAATGCAGCATTTACAGTTTATCGTTCAGGTACAAATTCGTAGTGGACGACTCCCCTTTGTCATAAAAGACAATGAGCATCATAAATTTATTTTCCGGACGAACCCTGTATATATATATATATATATATATACGTGTATATTTTCTTATTATTGTAAGGCAATGCATCGGTTAAGGTAGGTTTTTCGATATATATATATATTTATATATGAGTGTGTGTGGGGGGGTCACGGTAGTCCAGGGGGTCCCGGGTTCCCTTGTATATACATATATTTATATACATATATATATACATATATATATATTTCTATATATATATATATATATATATATATATATATGCAGAGATAAAATTGAATAAAAGTTGCTATATCACAGCAACTTCTATTCAATTTTATCTCTGTGGATTTCAGCTCACGTGGCGGAGATGAGTACACTCCCCCCCGCAATTCGTAATTCGCACCGCGTGTATTTTTTCTACCTCGAGATCTCGTTTCAAGAGAAGTGTGATAGATTGGCGCTGTACGGTAGGAATCAGACTCTTAGACAGCCAACCCCCTTTTCTCTACCTCCTTTCCCCCTTCACTCATAAGAGCTCGCGACATCTTCTCACGCCTATCGAGCACCATATCTTTGAATACGCAGCGAATGGGTATTTGATGGGATCCCACGCAGAAAAGTCCTTCGCATGACATCAAAAATGTTTGACGTGCAGAACCGCAATTTTGTAGTACAAAGCTAGGATAAGACGATTTTAAATGGCATGAAAATTATTAAAAAATTTACGGCGTTACTTAGTCGGAAGAGAATTCAAACGTGATAAAATTAACTGAGCCCACTACGTTTTGACGTGCCATCATTACCTTTTTGAGTAATATTTGGGTAGTATACGAGGCGTGTTCATAAAGTAAGGCCCGTTTAGTCACAGGAAAAAATATACTCATATGAAACACATTTTATTGGCACTTTTAGTTAGCTACAAACGTACTTCACTTATCTACATAATCGCCGTTCACTTCTAAGCATTTTTCGTACCTCTGCACCAGCTTCTTTAACTCCTCTGCATAGAGACTCGCCGTCTGAGGGTTGAACCAATCGACAACGCCATTCTTGAGTTCCTCTTCGGTTTCGAAACGTTGTCCACCGAACCACTGTTTCAAGTGCAAGAAGAGGAAGTAGTTGCTCGGTGTAAGGTCATGACTGTACGGTGGGTGGTTTAAAGAGTTTCCAACGACCCAAAAACTCTCGTCCACTGGACATTCTTTGCTCTTTGTGGTGGTCGGTGAGCATTTTCGGTACCCACCTTGCACGCAATGTGTGGTATCCGAGGTTTTCCGTAACAATATTGTAGACAGTAGTGCGTCCAAGTTGAGGAAATTGTTCAGCCAGGCCATTAATTGTCAATCGACGATCACATCGCAGTTTTTGTTCCACTTGCGAAACAATTTCATCGGTCAGAATACTGGGCCTACCACTTCGCTCTTCGTCATGGACATTTACTCGTCCATTTTTAAAATCACAGCACCATTGTCTAACCTTTCCTTCACTCATAACTGTAGGTTTATAAACTAGGCATAATTCCCGATGAATTTCAGCAGTCGACAATCCTTTTGCATACAAGAATCGTATGACAGAACGCACTTCACAGCTGGCGGGATCAACGATTGGCGCGGACATTGATGTTTGCATGCACGGATAAGCAAACGACTTCTGAAACGAAACAAATGCTGCTATAGCTTCTCAATGAATCAGTAGATGCCGCTGCAGGAGCAAAACTGTGTTCTTAAGCGCCAATATTTAAATATAAGCAAACGGTACTTACTTTAAGAATACGCCTCGTATTTAGGCTCAGAAACAATAGTTTTTTATAAGTGAACGTCAAAATTTGAAAGCGCGTGAATTTCTGTCACGCGTATCGGTTCCTTTGTGTGGTTTAATTAGTTAAAGACCATAAAAATTAAATTTACTTAAATTAAATCATATAAAGTATTGAGAGAATCAATATCAAGCTTTCACAAGGCCGGTATTCCTCCGAGTAATCCTTTCTAAGTAAACGGATATTCCCAAGCAAAATGAAACCTCCTGCATTCCCACTAGAAACGAGCAGATTTGCAGTAGTCACCCTTCGTACTGGGATGGACTTTATATTTACTACCGAACTTGTTTATCAAACCAGCACGCCTTAAATTTGGTACTCTCTGTTTAACAGTGTTCCAAATACGTCTTTACCATTTCCAAGGACAAACTCCAATGTTTCGCCTGTTTTTCTCATCTCCGGGCCTACGTTTGTTCCAACTAGAGCTAAAAATTCAATTCCGGAAATTACAAATGCAAGACGGTCGATAAGGATGACATCACGTCCACTCTACTTCGTCATATGATAAGGAAGAAATATCCTTTGTGGATCTTGTGCCTAGTTCTTGATATTATTTATTCAGATCGCATGGTTACAGCAAAAATTGCTATTTCACTATTCCGTTAAAAAATATGAACACTGCAAAAAAATAAAGAAAATGAATTACCCCATGCACTAAAGAGATGAAGATTAGTGAAGCGATCCAAACAAGACAAGCCCAATTCCGAGAGCGATGTATGGCAATCGCCCAAATTTGATATTGATAAAGCATATTTACATAGATATGCCTAGTGAGAAATAAAAGGTAGAAAGAAGTAAAAGGAAAAAACGGTTTGGGATAGAAGAAAGGAAAAGACTGAACACAACATTAGATCTTTCAAGAAAATTCGAAAGGATTATTGAAAATAAAATTGGAGGAAAGTAGTAAAAGGAAGAGCAAGAGTAAAATAATTTGTGAGGCGAATATGAAAGAATAGCTATCAGAAGCTATGGAAACTGTTATAAAATTATATATAAAATATTAGAATATTCCACACGCAATGTACACCGTGGTTTCAGGTTGAAAATTTTTCCTTGAAAATGGCAGCCAAGCGTAGAAGCCGCCGTAGACATACTATATATATATATAGTATGTCTACGGCGTCTATGTCTATAGTATGTCATATAATCGCGTGGAAACCTACAAATTATCATGTATTTCATAAATGAAGAATTCTATTAATGGAAGCCAGAAAGAATAGACTAATATTAAACGTTAAAACTTAGGATTTCAATTTCATTTTATACTCAAAAAACAATAGACTCTAAACACTGATCTTCATGCTGAACCCTATTGGTTATTGTTTGCCTAATGAATTACATACTTTGTCAAATGATTCTCTCCATCAATAAACACATTCTATCTTCTAAGGTATACTTTTTGACGGTAACTTAACACTATATTTTTCTAAGCACCCTGGGAACTACCCAGTTCTTCCTTCATTTCCTTGAAACTTCTACCTGCCCAAAAAAGTCATTCCCTTCCTTACTCAACTCCACCTTCCCAACGTTCTGCCTTATACCATGGTCCTTCCAGCATACAACTACTTTTCAATATTTCCTCCATCCACTTCCTCTGCCTTTTTCGGATTTCCCTGCCAAATTACCCTCTTCGCCCACGATATTAAAAACCTCAGCGTTTGCCTACCTCGCCGTCCAACTTATTTCCTTCAGTCTCCGACACACCTACGTGTACATCTCAAAAGTCGCCAAACTGCCCTAGTCCATTTGCCTCAAAGACCAAGTTTTACACCCATAAAGCACTACGCTTCACATTAAAATCGAAGATTACTTGTCAGACGAATATCTCTGGGTGTATTCAACTCTATTTGGTAAACACAATGCTTTCAGATCTAGTTTGGGAACCATAAGGTAAAATAAGAGTTAAATTTACACTGAAATCATTTCAAAATGTTTACTGATCGTGAGCATGTCTAACCCTTGACCCGTCTTAAATTTACGATTCGAATGACAACTATAAATCAAGAAAATTGACCTCTGAACCAACAGACTTAGGCACAATATATTCCCTTGTATTAAAGGTGTTGGCAGAAAAATAATGGATATTTTTTAAATAGCTTCTTGTCCCTAAAAAAAAACTTTTGACACATCCCCTCTCTTAGACTGCTTCCTGCACTCCCTATCTCATTCAAAGACACCTTCTATGGGTACGTGCACTGCATACTATAAAGCGGTTGACGTTTTGCAGTGTACGCACGCATATGTAGATGTGGCTTCTAGCTCAGGCCTACCGAACGCTAGTAAGAGGTGGAGAGATCGATTTCCTCCCACAAAAGCAATTTTTCCGGGGTGCTAGGGACCTAAAAATGTATGAAGAAGATCAACAGACATTTTTGAGTACACAATACATCAATGATGAAAGGGCACATCGATGGAAATCAATAGGAATATGCTAAGATTACAGTATGTAGGAGATGGATGTAGGCTTTGTACTACGAGAAAGTAAATAAGAGAGAGGGTAATTTTTTACTCACTTTGGGAGGAGCGTAAAACAAAATGGGAGGCGTCCGATGGATGTCAAGAACCCGACGATCTATGAAATCGTTCGTGATGAACACCGTATTACCATATTCAAAGAAATGTATGAGCTGGCGTTGTGTGAATACATTGGTGTGGAGTGTGGCATACTGCCATATGCCCTGCAAAAAGGGAACGCTGTGAAAAGGTACCAGAAGAGGTTGATTGTTCAAAACTTAGTTCTAAGTGTGGAAGACAAAGATCAAATAAAGCGATAAAATGAAAATCTAAGACATATTCCGAAGAGCTGAAGAAGAAAATACCGTATGGACATACAAGGTACAGAAAAAATAAGATAAGAGGCGGATTGGACACTTAGTGGAGATAATATATTTATCAAAAACTAAAGGTAAATTATTTCAATTATTATGTATGGCATTCTACTGCTTAAGGTAGATGTTGGAGAGACTAACTGACTAAATAACAATACATTTCTAGGCCTCAGCAACCCACCGAATATCCCTTCCATACCGAATTTGTCTGACTTACAGTGCGCATGTGCTCAGAAATGTCATGACGCTCAGTTCAAACTCACGTTTGAATTCCCTTTCGAAACTAGCTCTGCAATGCGCCCCATTAAATATTGACATCGCTCCAATATCAGTGGTCTACGACGATACGGGAAAAATATATTTTTAGTAGCTAAGTACGTTATAATTATTTTAACCCTTATTTTGTTGTTTTAAATCCTACTAGTATCTCGTATCGCATACAAAGGGAAATATTTTACAGTCAGATACGTTACCTTATGTAACTAATATAGACATCGTATTCATTTTTTGATTATTGGTGACTAAAGTTTAATAATACCGTACGTTAGAGGTTGCTTGACTAGAGTAAAATCACTCCCTGTCACACACTCCTGTGTTGTTGCCATGTAGGTAGATTGATTGAAATGCGACAGCCCCACGCTTGTTTACATCGTGTCAACGTCCATTTCCTCCAATTACTACGAAAGGTGGGGAGGTCAAAGCATAAAGCACTAAGCTGATGAACGAATCCAATTAAGTTGAAAAAATTAAGGGGATAGCGCTCCTCAATTGCAGTAACTTTGATGATGAAATGAATTCGAGGGTCGGGACAGCGGAATTATTTTTACTAAAGAACCGCGATCGATTGAATGAAGATGCAAAACTGTCCTTTAATATGGGGCGTTGATACACAAGTAAATAGTATATTAGTTGCGAGTGTATATCACGACTATGTACTAGTTCTAATTTAGGACAGTACAAAAATTAGCTAAATAAACAGAAAAACTATTTATTTACATACTTCGTTGCAATTAGGCAATTTTCCTGGTGGCAACGGTCCAGTGTGATCACTGGTCACTCTTACAATGCACATACATACACACACAAGGAGAACAGATATGAGAC
Source organism: Hetaerina titia (assembly GCA_037158775.1). Taxonomy (NCBI): domain Eukaryota; kingdom Metazoa; phylum Arthropoda; class Insecta; order Odonata; family Calopterygidae; genus Hetaerina; species Hetaerina titia. The sequence continues at coordinate 32,492,189 of CM073777.1, forward strand.
AAAATGCTCGTATATTCAATGACACTTTTAAGATTACCGACCTCTCCTTTACCATCACACAAGGATTAGGTGTACACCACACGAGTACATACTACGCACCGTCCATCGCCACACTTCGTCCGTAATCACGTACTCTTCAATTTCATATATCGTTCAAAATCGCGTCCCGTTAACACATTATTCATAGCACAAGTACATACGGTTTTATTTCTCACTCACACGTTTTTAAGGCGAGCATACACCTCGTTTTAAATTTATTTAATGAATAAGGTAAGGACTTAAAGATATCCTCAGGTAACTCATTCCATTCTTTTATTCCACGATTGAGGAAGGAGTTTTTTTTAATGTTTGTTTTGTGCCCTCTATGTTTTATTTTGAACTGATGGTCCTTCCGCCCAATGTAATTTGGTTTGTCTAATCTTTCTGAGAGCTCTATTACTATTGCCGCACATTTCCAGTTATTGCCAAACCCTTCCAAAAATGTAACGGTGCATGCCCAGGAGACACCAGCATTGCTTTTTGTGGACCATTAGATATGGTTTTTGGCGCACCCTTGGATATGGAACGAGTTAAGAAAAGCTACCAAACTATTGGAAATTAGTCGCGGAAAATAGTTCAAAAATGAAACTGTATTCATGTCTCAAGTTTTTATTTAATGTTCACCGCAAAATTGACGAATATAAACTTCACAAAGTGCGATAAATCAAACTCTAGTAGCTAAAAGACGCTCTTTCATTTCTTTTCAATTAATTACATTTAGAACTGGCTGGCAAATAATTTCAGTCTTGTAAGTAAAATGACGGAAAGTGGAAATGAACGTTTATGAAAATTCCAAATTATCTTTCCAACATTGTCGCGTAATATTCCTAGTTTTGAAGAAAATTAACTTTTATTTAATAATACGCAGTTGAACGGAATCATTGAAATAAATATCATAGTTACCGCAAGTAAAACACTTTTTTATTCAAATTTCCAACCATAAAATTGAGAAATTAATGAGATCCTCGAGAAGTAGAAAAGCTAAACTACGTATCAAAGTTAGGGGGAATTTAATAGATCGGACCTGTTAATTTATTTAGGCCGTAATATAGAGGAAAATGGCAGTAGTATTGAAATAGTAGGAGAAGAATTTAACCAACGAAATATGCATTTTTAAGAAAAAAATTGAGGGCATGCACCCTAAGTGAAGATGAAAATAAAATATTAGTGAAGTCTTCAATATGGACCACAGACCATTGTCGATCTAATTTGTTTTTACATGAAAATATAATATAAGAATGACTGTTAGAAGGATAACTATTGTTTAATATATTTTCTTTTACCATTTTCACAATCAAGCATAAATTAAGCAGTGATATGACGACAATCAGGAAATCTATCGGTTATGGTAAGTAGATTTGTTACTCCTAACAAAACACAATCCCGCAACCTACTTTACATCAAGTCCTTCTTCATCTCTGTGCACTTCATTCATCCCTTTCCATCTAACAACCCTATCCTATGCCTACCCTTTCCTCGTTTGCCTAACAATCTCCCTTCTATTCAACATTCCACTTCCGATCAATAATCTTTTTATTCAGTTTCATGCCTCCTTAGGATTTCTCCCAACAAATCCTTCTCCTCGCCCACCATACCAAGTACTTCTTCGTTTGATTTCCTTTTGGTCCATTCCACCTTCTCCATTCTTCTCCACACTCACATTTCAAAAGTGTCCAATGTACTTCTATCATCCTGCTTCAGTGACCATGTTTCCACGCCGTACATAACTACGCTCCATGTCAAAGTTTTCACGAGTCTTTTCTTAACATCCTTATTCAACGTCCCTGTCATCAACTTACTCCTTGTGAAAGCCTCTTTGCCTGGTGAAATTCTTCTTCTTATGTCCCTCCTACTTTGACGAATTTGGCGCAAAACACTTCCGAGATACGTAAACTAATATCATTAAATTTAATATCTTGGAGTACAACAGGGAATAATTTTTTTAAAATTTAATAAGCCTGCGTCTATTAATATCATGTACCTGAAGATGAAGTAACGTCAATACCTAAGTCGAAATAAATATGTATTAACAGTGGAACAGTGCACTATTATTCGCTGTGAATCTAACGCCAAAGAAAGTTGAGCATTTCAAGTACTTGAGCAGTTAGAGGAAAGGGGAAGAGATAAAGTGAGGAATTGTATTAATGAAGAATTTTAGAATTAGGATTAGGAAATAATTAAGAAGAATTTGCAAGAAGAAGAAAACTGATGACGGGTACACTGATTGAGGATAAGGATGGAAACTTTGTTATGAATGGTAGTGTTTTTTGATATGAGACCAGGTATTCGAGACAAGAATACCAGCTGCTGACAGCTGTTAGTCGCCTCCCCTAAATCTACTACTACTACTAACAGTACAAGTGTAAGGGGTTTCGATCCTTGGGTGTGGTAAAAATTGGAGGAAATAAAATTAGACAGAGAGGAAGACATACGCTATTGCAGTAAATTTAGGGGACAAAGAGAGGGAGTTTCTAAGTAAAATCCGAAAAAGCTCGGAAGAATCGGGTGGAGAAAAATTTTGAAAGGTAGTGTAGCATGTTGAAGTCCGTAATGGAAAGGAAAATGTTTGGTGAGTGAGGTACCAGAGGAAAGAGAATAGAAATTGAAGACCACATGGCAAAATTCAGGAAGCATAAAATACGGAGTAATTTAAAAAATAATGCAGGACAAAAAAAAGAAAGTTTCCGTGAAACATAGAATATAAAAATAATTAGAAATCATGCGAAAACGACCTTTAGTTGGCAGAAAATCCTCAATAAATGAATTTAAATTGATATTCTAAGCAGTAGCCCTCTTTTTTCTTCGAATTAAACAAAAAGTAAGCAATACGAGTGTAGCAAGTACCGCTGATCCATTCTGGAAGAGACGGGGAAAAGAGTTAATGACAACGTAACCTATCTAAAGCGTTTAAAAATATCATGGAGGTATCACAAAAAAAATCTCCGGTACCAACACGACAGATTTGATCCCAATGGGATAGATGCTACTGCTGGTTTCCGCCAAAGTCTGTCAAATTCGAAATATAAATAAGACCATCTGCTTTTGTGACCACATTCAAAACAACACCGCTCGTCCCAAGGGTTTCATCGATTGAGGGACCGTAAAGTTGTCACATTTTATTTCTACTCCCGTACTCTCGGGTGCACTTGTTCGCTATTGGGAAGGAAAAAAACTCTGCAACACTGCAGGTCGCTGTCACAATTTCAAACGCGGCTCTCCCTTGTTAAACTGCGGCCCGTCATCGGCGTCGCAAAGGGTTGCTTGTTTTATCTAAATGGACGCATTTTAGGGATTCAGTTTGCATCCGCAATCAATGTCACTGACATACCATTCCCATCCTACAACAACCGGGAAGACCCTAAGAATGCCCGTCTGGATTACCAATGTGATGAAAATCTATTTAAAACTCTTTTTGAAAGAAGAGAATCGTTTAAGAGGACCGGTGGCACCTCAGCGAGTACAGACGATTACCCCGTCTGTTTTCGGTCACGACTAAAATGAAATGTCCATTCCATAATGTGGTTGGCAACTCTGGTGGATCTAATTTTCACAAATAATGAAAAATAATAATTTCGACGGGGATAATACTAATGAAATGCAGGAGTGAAATTAAATAATGACAGAAATGCATTCTCTCATCAGTAATATGCATCATATACTTGATGCCATTAGGAATGGGAAAAAAATAATTAAAAAGCTAACGGGTTTGAATATTATGATCCAGATTTTTTTAATTCCTCCGTTTTATTTATTTTTCAATAAATGTTTAAGAATTGAAGTAATTACTAAGTTTTTTTTTCCGATTTTCTAGACTGAGTGACAAGCCTGAACCATTCTTTTTATTAAAGGATGCCATAAGTTATCAGCGCAATCCCTAACAACCAAAACCAAGTTCACAGAATGTCTCAGAGAGCCAAAAATTCTTAAATTATTCCTAAATTAAGAGCTCTGTAGCGAACTTGGCAACAAAGAACTAATAGTTCCCGTTCAAAAAGTTACAAAATTAAAACAAAACATTATTATTAAAATTGTATTTTTGCAAATGACATCACAGTTACGGTAGGGAATCCAAAAAACCCGAATGCACTGAAATTGATGGATTAACTAATTCAGATATACAATGCGAATATAAAATCACAGATAAAACTAAAATCAAATCACCCAATAGATAAAAGATGCAGAGGGGTCTTTACAAATTATCTTAAACAAAATCTTTAAAACTTCAATTATTTTTTACAAAATCCTTCCAGAGAAATTATCTCGTTACAAGAACAATTTTTCATTTCTTCAGGCATAATAGTGGATAGATATAGATCAGTAGTTATTAAGCGAAATTCAGTCAATTCTAAGAAGACGTGTACCATGAATAAATAACTATTAGGCTTGAAAAATGATCAGCCAGTAAATAAGATGATAAATTAATGAATACAGTTTTATGGAACATGGCTCTCTATGGATGAGAAACGTGGGCCATTAAAAGAGTGGATGACATAAGAATGCAAGCCTCGGAAACCTGGTTCTGAAGTGAAATGCTGAAAAATAGGAGAATAAGAGAGAAACATAAAATTTCATAGAAGGATAGAAGGGTTCGGATGAAACTACGATATTGATGAAAAAACAAACTCTTCGATCGATCGACACTGATGAGATTTATTTGGAGATTAAGAAAATTAGACCATGGAAAAGAATGTTTCACGAGAAAGGCCAAACGCGGAAGGGAAGGGGTGTCCCGTTGTGCATTCTCGTAACGGGGATGGCGTGAGAAACATGTTCACTGTGATATGTCAACGCATTTAAAAAAAAACAACCACCGTGAGAAAACGATTTGAATCAATCGGGATTAGTTCTCTCGTACCTAATAGGGTAATATGAGTGACTGAACATTGGGATACATGGCTCCTAATCGCGGACAGGTCGAATGAGTTTTTTTGGTGAACTTTCAGATATCTATTATAACAATACGTATTGTGAAAATATATAGTTTGAATTAATAGTATCTTCAATGTTCACCCATCAATAGCCTACACAATTAAGCCGGGGTTCAACCATTTGAACGTGAACTGATACAAAATGTGCATTCCAATTAGGATGAACTTTTTCACCACGGAGGTGAGATTACCTTGTTCCTCTCAATTAGTGCTAACAAGGGATTTACTCTTATACGGTTTCCTATTTCAACAATCCACAAATCCTTCACGAAATATTCAATTTTTCCAACTAAGGGCCAATTATAAGGTGAAACTCGATAGATCTCTCATTTTTCAAGCGTATACGGCAACAGCAAAAGAGTACATAAATACCTTTCCCATTAGAGTCATCCTCGTTCAACGGTCTTTGATAGTTCATATTGATTTTTTTCTGGCTTACTTAGTGCATACAGGTTGAAATATTATCCTTCCTGTTCTTTTGCCATGTTGTTGACTTTCGAGTTTACAAATTTTGCTATCTAAAAAGGGATTTTTAGGCCAAAGCATGTTGTTGTTGCAGACGTCTGAGTTCAAATTGTTGAATAACTCTCATGCTCATTCTATATATTTAGAGGGTAATCAGAAAATCAGTAGAAAATGCAATTTTAAATAAGAAAATGCACAGGTTCTCCGCATGAAAAATTGAGGGCAGTTCCCTCTCATGAGAGGACAGCCAATGAAATTGCTTCGACAAATGACGACTACACAGTCAATACTATGTTATAAGGCGAAATTATAACGAAATCACCCCGACAGGACGACGTTCTCCGGGAAAACAGACAAAAATATAGTCTTTAAGCGTAATATATCGCAATGAATAACGCCAGAAAAAGAATTATTTTCCATTTCGAACTCAAGACTTTAAAAATAAAAACGTATTGCATCCATAACTCAATCCGTAGGCGTTATCTCGTAAATCATATATAAATTTAATGCTATTCTCGAGTAGAATGGATACTGTGTCGTCCGGAAAAATCGATTGTTTCCCGGTTCGAATAAGATCTGAAAGCAAAAGTTTCCTTTGGATGTTAACATCATCCAGGCAAAATATTTCCGAAATGGGTTAATATTTAATCCTGCCGTCTTCACCCTGAAATTTGAAATTATTGAAAAATTGAGGTGGAATTTACCATGGGAATAATGAATAGAAATATGGAAGTATTTAAAGTATCTCAATGGAAAGTCAAAATTAAATATGGTTAGGATAAACATATATATTGACCAAATGCAACGGAAGATGGGCAATAGTAGGGTGTATTTTGGTAAAAATAGTAGATGTTAAATGGCTGGATGGACTGGTAATAAAAAAGCACGAAATAAGTGTGCTACGCTGGGATGTGCAAGGTAAAAGAATGGATGAGAATTAAATCAACAAGTAGATATTTCAGAGAATAGTAAATTGTGCGTTCAAAGTTCTAAGGTACCTCATTTATTTCTCGGGACTGAAACAAGAAGAGGTTGGCGAAAATATGCAAGCATTTTTTGTTAATACAAGATATAGATGACTGCACGGTATAGTGAATAAAGTTCATATAGCTGTTGCCAGAGTGAGAAGCGTTTTTGATACTTAAAATGGCGTCGTTTGGTGTGCAAGAACAATGTGAAACCTTCTATTTTCTCCCCTTCAAGTGTTCAAAATTCATCGTCAACTGAGTAAGAAACATGGTGATTATGATGTGTATTTGATGAATATGCGTTAGAGAGTAAGAGAGTTTATAGAAGAACGTACTTCATGCAGCAGCGAACAAAAGAAGCCTCGATCACGGACTAGCAGGTTTTTCCAGTGAGCCAGAAGGACCCGTAAAGAAGCGTCTTCGTAGGGTACGGAATCATGATGTAGGCGTTGTGAAAAATTTGTGCGTCTACAGGGCTATTAGGGAATCAAAAGAAGTTTTAACTTTCTTGTGTTAAGTGGTGTGTCAGAAAAAAAAGTAAACTTAAGAGCTTGAAGACTCTCGTAAATGGTTGGAGAGAGGAAAGGGTAGACCAAATGAATGGATGTGGTTAAAGGAATTGTAAAGACGAGGTATGTTAGAAGTCTCAGGAACAGAAGAACATTTGTGAAACCACGGAAGCAAAAGAAACATGAGTGGTGAGGTAGATATGGATGGATTTAGTAAAAGAGAGACATTTCCCCTCCGTAATATAAAAACACGCTATTCCCGACTCTGCCCAACCTTGTAGGAAACAAAGGGAATGCATGCATGTTTATTTGTGAACAAGAGACAACGTTGGAACCTTAATACCCACACGGTTGAGAGGCAGCAGTATTCGTAGGCATACACCAAACAATTCTTCCATTGCATGCTATTCCTGGAACCCAAAGACACTCTCGCTTCCTTCTCCTTTGCGAGAACCTTACCCGACAGAAACGTGAAATGTCACGTATACCTTTTCACGCATCCGTCACGAGATCGCGTTTTCGCCGTACATTTACTCTGGGCTCTTCGTGGAGGGCACAATCCATCCCTTTGAAACGATATATCCGAATCTCTCCTGGGGACTCCGCCAAATGTGTATGTGTATCTGTCCTATGACGAATTGCACAGAAGTCGAATGGGTATGGGTTGCCTTAGAGGGAAACCATCCCCCCCCACCATATGCATAGTTTCAAAATTTATGAGATGACTCCACCGAAGACGAGAACGCCTCCCCTCTTTCATTCCCGTTTCTCTGAATTGAGTTAGGAGAATATCTATATATTTTCCCTAAATCCTTCTTCCATTGAGATCCTAGGAAATAAAACAACCGCGGTCCAACCTTTGCATTTTACATGGGTATTCGATGAATCCTTCCGTTGCTGCAGTCGATATATTTATGAAGTCTTATTCCCCTCGAAATTATATTTCTGATCCATTTTCCAAGATAATGGAGTTCTTCCCGACGATATTTCCGGCAGATCTTCCAGGAAATAACTAAATTTTCCATCTGACAACCGTAGGCATTCTGCCAGAAAACCAATCCACTCTTCCCTGCACGGGACTCATTATAAATTCAAAAGATTTCTTCTTTCAATGTGCAAACTATGCGAAATGCGATTTTAAATTTTTGCATAGAAACGTTATGCCAATCAATTAGGTTTCCCGTTTACTCATTGTTAAGAGACCTCCAAAGAACCTGGGTATACACAAATGCGATATAATTTCCATAATATCGCAACTACTAAATATTTGTACAAACTCATACATTATTTACGTATTATCATTAAAGCTCATGGGTTTAGTACAAGAAATAATTAATATTAAGAAATACAAATTACATTTTAAAAAATTTACAATCCTCTAAATCTGTTAGGTTAAATCTGAATTTTCACAGAGTGTAGAACGTCGGTAGATGATCTGGGTATCATTGAATTCTCAAACAATTTTGACTTAATTCTAATGTTTTCAATACCTACAAGAAAATAGCTCACTATCAACTCTTTTTTAATTGGGATCAAAATAGCTACACACTCATGCTATAGTTGATCACTTTGACACTTGCGTCCGAAAACATATGAAAGACACTAATGACAAATTGTTAAATTATATAGGCAATAATTGTATCTATAAACTATTTCTGAAAGTCATTTTTTAGACTATTTTGTATACTTGATCAAATATAAATATTAATTAGAGTTCTCCCTCTGTTTTATGAAAATATATATTTTCGTATTTAAATGGTTAGTGCACAAATTCCTCATCATCTCGCTGTCATCTCCTTGTTATTCTTGCAACAGTACATTTAGAGCACACATGTTCCAGCATCTTAATTGCTCAATTTTTACCTTTTACTTGGATCTCAGTTACCCTTTTCATTATATGCATATTTATTCGAAGGAATATATAGATGTGACAGAATGACAACCAGGTTTTGATTCCTTTTCATCCGTGTTGAACATCACGTTCCTAAGATAACATCGTATTAGGAAATCGAATGTCATCTTAATAATAATTCATGTAAGGTTACCCTTCGAGATAAGACAGACCAAAGTAAAAAACAAACTTCACAAATCCGACGGTAATGAATTCAAAAACGTGAGTAAGCACCATGGAAAAAATGCTGTATACGTAGTCGTGCCGGATATCGTTAAGTTCCAGTACCTTTGTGCAGCATTGGTTTTATCTTCACGACAATGAATCTGGACAATGTCGATCCCTACTCGAATTGTCGACGTCGAGTTCGAAATCAATATCGATGTCAATATTCATGTCGCGTAAGCATCCAGAGAAACGCCGGCACCCGGTGTCGTGTCGAAATCGAGTGACGGATCGACATCCAGTGGTTTGTCAACATACAGGGTGGCATTGACGCCACCCTGTATGTTGAATCCCTGACGTTCAATCACTCTGTCTGTCGTCTCGTCTAAGACATCATTCCATAAGCCCATCTTCTAAGAAGTAGTTCGACTATAACAAATATCAGCAATTGTCTACTTTTTCATAATTGTTTCCAGTACTGAAAACATCAATATGCCAGGATTTATGAAGTTAAAAATTGTGTGAGAAATGGAATATTTTATTGGGCGTTGGATAATTAACATGTTTTTTGATAAAGCAAATACATTGAGTTCATAAAACAACACCGGCGGATTTGTATTCTAATTACTCGTGAATGATGACTGCAAGCCAAGGGTATGATACTGATTTCATTTCTAGAAAGAACCTTCCTTCATTTATCTCAATTGAAGTGACAAAGTCTATTTCTCAAAGCACTTAAGGTTGTCGACAGAAAACAAAGCGTTAATATTTTTCAGATATGTAAGAGCTCACTGTTTTGGATATACTTATTCATCAATATTTCTTGCCAGTAGGGAATGAAGTGACAAGGTGGCACTTAGTATTGTAAATTGTTACAAGTACAAATTATTCGGACAATATAATTGACATACAATCATTTTACCGATTATGAAGTAGGCGATAGTTTTACATCTATAAATGAGGATTCATTGCTATATAATAAGAATAATTAATTTTTTTGCCATTTTCACAATCGTCATCGCAGAAAAAATGTAATAAAAACAAAATATACGTTGACTGTCTGAGAAGAATTAAAAATTAACTGATAAAAGAATAATAAAAAAAATTGAAATGATTTTTTTATGTCTCACAAAGAGGTTAAAAAAGGAACTTTGCACTTCCATATAAAGATTTAATTCTTCACAACCATGGTTAAATTATTAAATCTTTATGTGGAAGTGCAAAGTTTCTTTTTTTGCCCTCACTATATCCTACCCTCAAGGAATTCCACAAAGTTAAACCTGAAATTGTTATGTTGATCTCACAAAGTTCACCTAATATATAATATCTCGCAATTACCTGACAATTATTTTGTCCTTATGCCTTTCTGTTTAACTTGGAAACACAGGGAGTTTTATGATTCATAAGATCTTTCCTAAACCCACGCCCAGAAAAGACGACTAGTGATTAACTAATTTAATACTTCGATTTATTTATGTTCTTTTTTATATATTTGCCTATTAGCTCTCATTGTAACCTCAGTAAAAGAAAAGACTAACAAATTCATTATTTTTTTGGCTCTTGAATTCACATCTCGCTACGGTAATAGTCTCTGAAACTATGAGTCGCCCACAAGTGCGTTTAATGCTCTTTCCTAGAATTATTCCGTTCCATCGATTCGCCCACCGCATCTCTTTAGCGGCGCCGTAGAATTCACTCAACTGCTTTGCACGTCTCCTCCGGTCGTCCTTCCCCCTTCGCCGAGATGAACAGACAGTCCTGGATTCCATCCTGATGACTCAAATTCAATTTCCATAATTGGTCATGTTCTTTCTGCCTCCAACCTCATGGTAAGATCCCTTTCTATACCATTTGAATTGGTTGCCTTTCTTATGAGACGTTAAAATTGTGAACCTCATGTCACCCTTTGTTAAATATTGTCAATAATACAGTGAATATTCCTCTCCAATCGTTTTACTCCTTATTGCTCGTTTTTTTAACATGACCTTACTCACAAATGTCATAAACATCTCTCCCTAAAAGCAAATTTTTATACAAAATAAATTATTTAAGTCCACAAATCCAATTTGTTCATTAATGAAGCAAAAACTGATTAAATTAAATTAGTAAATATAAAATACATCCACATTATTAGATATCCCAATATCTCCTCGGGTCTAGAAGTATTTAGAAGGATGTGTTTGGAATGAACTGGATATAGATGGTTGCACTGTACATTGAGCAGAGCTCCCGCCAGAGTGAGTAGCGTTTTCAACAATTAAAATGGAGTCGTTTAGAGTACAATAACAGCGCGTAATCATACATTTTCTCCCCTTACGTGGTTTGACACCAATCGAAATACGTCAATCGAATGAGGCACACAGCGATAGTGTTATGGATGCGAAAAATTTGCGTTCGACAGATCAAAAAAGGTCGAAACTGGCAGTTTCATTCACGTCGCTCTATCATTAGTAATTTCCCAGTGATCAAAAGGGACTCTTAAAGAAGTGATCACGGGGTCAATGGAATTGGCTTCGGCGATGCGAAAAATGTGTTCACCCACGAAATTCGGAGATAATACTGAGAAGTGACAAGTCTCAACTTTTGGTTTTAGTGGTTCGTCAGGCAAAAGTTAGGAATTGTTAGAACTTGAATACACCTCGAGATAAAACTACGAGAGAAAACTCTTAGTTCCATCCATTTGTCAATGTTATGCGTTTTAAAATTCTTTTTTCTTAAGAGTTTTATTAAATAAAATTAATTTACCACACCTGTTGTGGGAGTTGCAGAGGAGTTCATAATGGAGTCCAATTAAGAGAACACCTATTAGATCAGTGGTTTTCTGCATCTGGAAGTATTTTAAACCGTTTCCTTATATTTTAAAGTATGAACGATTGAAAAATATGTCCAAGTCTTTTTCGCACAAGGAAAATTTTTGAAAGGACTTAATCTCATTTGGTCTATGTATCATTGGTAAAACTTGGCGACACTGAGTACTTCGGCATAAAGGTTCAGTGTGCATAAAACGAGTGTGAATCCAGAGAGGAATCAGCTCATTTAATAATTAGATTCGGTGGTTGTACACCAAGTATTTACTTGGATAATCATTTTCATAACCATACGGTTCCAACGATATTATCACGACTGTATTGGTAAGTCATTTTTCATTCATCGCATGATATAATTCTTGTTATAGTACCGACATATAATTTTTTGTATTATTTTATGATGGCAAAGTATATTACGAAAATAAACGGCCAGTATATTGTTTACATTTTCATGCAATGGTAATAGATTGTTCATAAAGAAGACCTTTTCTCTCATACTTCGTACATACTCGATTGAACTTTCCCTTCGCCAGCTAGATATCAATTAAATAAATTCCCGGTTCACTGATCTAAATCACGGTTTTGCTGGCATTGTGTATTTCCTTGAAGCATAGCTTTTTTCAAACAATGGTTAATATTGACAAATTTGAATAAAAGGAAAACTTTGGAAATATTTTGCCTTCACGAGTAAATTGAGTAGGAAACATACGTCTTCACAAAATTTCTCTCAATAATATATCATCTAATGAAAAGGTGCCCTTGCTCTGGAATAACCTTTGGTTGAACCAATGGACACACAATTATCCAAAAATTGAATCAAACCAATTTCACCGCAACAGTCCCTTGAACTGCTTTTCTTCTGCATACAATTTAGGGAATTGCCATGGACTAATATTATGATAACGACAGAATAGTATCCAAAGAAATAGTATTTCATCCTCAACTGAATAGAGAAGTCTTATAAATCGAATTCGAGAGGAGCTTACTTTGCAGCCGAGAGTTTGGTTACTCTATGCAAGACTGCAAAGGTGCATGTGCAAACCTTTGGCACCATCTCCCTAAGCATCATTTTCGAATTTGCGCTCGCGTGATAAACGTATTTCATTTGTACATAAAACATAAAATATTTATATGAAATATATAAACTTTATTAATATTTTCAGTTTACCCGAAGTGAACCTACTATTGTTCAAGAGAAAAATAACGTGTGTATAAATCCTGTTTTATGCTAGGTATGCAGCATAAATACATATATTCAGCCTTGCTTATACGAATGTGTTTTAAATTATGTACGCCCAAAGCACAAATACCTTTTATTTTGATGTTACCCATATGGTTATTTGTAATTTTATTTTAAAAAGCAACCACTTAAAGATTGAATCCACGTCTTAACATTTACTCATACGTGTATTCTATTCAGTAATATATATTAAAGTTTATTTTAATAAATTTGTTGTAGAAATAGAATGGCAGCAAATAACTCATCAAGGAAGAAATGGAGACAGTATAATGTTGATTATCTTAAGTACGGATTTATAGAGTCCCTTATAAACAAGCACATACCAATGTGCTTACTATGCGAAAGGATGTTTTCAAATGATGCAATGTAACTTTCCAGACTAAGTGACCATTTTAGGAAGGCACATCCTGACAAGACTTGCAAGTATATGGGATCCTCTCGATGTTGGATTAATTGCCGAATTGGATCGTGTTCTGCTTACAGCTAGCTAGATTTGCAAAACGTTGTTATAATAAACTTAGTAGTCTATCCAAAATATTTGATCAGATAGGCTGGAAAGCACTCACGGAGCGAAAGTTAAATTACAGATCGAAGCCCTTGCATAAATTGGAAGGAGGTCTCTTTAGCAGTGATGTAGAAAATGTATTTACCCCAATCGTACTACGCCAGGAGAGATCATCTCAATATAATTATTATGGTGTGTATTCACCCCCTTATACCATACGCCATAGCGGTGGCTTTCAGGGTATATAAATAAATAAAATGAGACAAAAAACACTTAAACATTTTTTCAGATACTTTGTGACAATTCGCAAAATCGTCCAACAATTTCAAGTATGCTTCAAAAACATAACACTGATGGTTTGCGTACATCATGCAATATTTCACTATTAATTGCCAAATCTGGTAAGCCACAGAAAACTGAAAAACACTGATTGCTGGAAAACTCATCTTACCGGCAGTAAGTGAAGTCATTCTCTGCATAAGCTACCATTTTATACAATAAAAATTATTCCCTTAAGCAGCACTTTAATTCAACGACGAATAGATGAAATGGCTGAAAATGTGGAAGATATATAGTGCAGAATTCGAGAACGACTGAATTTGCATTACAATTGGACGAGCCAACTTTGCCAGGTAATGAATCTGTGCTTCTAGCTTATGTGCGCCTCATCATAGATGAAAACCTGTCTCAAAAGTTGCTGTTCGCAAGGAAATAAAGAAACTGACACTAAAGGGGAGTCAATATTTTGTGTCGTACAGCAGTTATTCAGAGACAAAAAATTTCCACTTTCTAATATACAGGCACTAGCTGTTGTGACAGATGGAGCTCCGTCATTGACTGGTCGTCACCATGGTTATATTGCATACTTGAGAAAATATATACCAAATGTTTTAGCTATTCATTGTGTCATTCACTGACAACATCTAGTGGCTAAAATACTGAGTGATCGCATTCACAAGTTCTTAAATATTGTAATTACAGTGTTTAACAAAATCTAAGCCCACGGTCTTAATGATTGACTCTTTCGAGAGTAGTATGATGAGAGCGACGAAGATTTTAAACGTTTTTTACTACACATATGTTAGTTGGATATCAAAGACAATTGTTTATTCTATTCTTAATCTATTTCTTTCAATTCTATAATTTTTTTGACCTGTTGTGCAGTTTTTTCAAGAGAAAGATGCTTTTCTCAGCAACAACTTTAAAGGGAATAAGAGCGACGTTGCATTTTTGTCTGAAATATTTACAAAGTTCCATGAATTGAATTTACAATTGCAGGGAAATTATACTAATCTTATAAAGGCAAAAATGGCAGTGACTATGCTTATTTCCTAGATGATTTTATTTAAGCGCAACATAGAACGCCGCGAGCTTTATCATTTCTTTCCCTGCTTAAGCTAGAAGTGCAAGCTGGTATGGGCGATAATTTGAGTCTTTTGTGACCATTTAGCCACCTTGCATAAAAATATGACGCAGCGATTTGAGGATCTTTTGTTGGAAATTTCAGACTGGGTGATAAATCGTTTTGTAGATATTGAGGAAGTTGGAGTATTGATTATTTAACTAATTAATTAAGTTAATTGAACTACGAAACGGCGTTGAATTGAAACAAAAGTTTAAGATAAATTATCAAGATTTTTGGTTATAGAAGGAGGTTTCCGATCGTTATCCTGCATAATGGATGGTGGTTAAAAACTCCTTATTGCATTTTCGACTTCATATTTGGTGGAACGTGGTTTTAGTGCAGTCATTCAGCATTTTTCCAAGCAGAGAAACAGACTTCAGGTTTGTGAGCGCGGTGATTTAAGACTCGTGCTAAGTGACATTAAACCGGAAGTTAGAAAACTCGAATCAGGTCATCAAGCCCATTCATCACATTAAAATTTTATTTGATGGAAATATCTCATTAAATTAGCCAATAGAATTTCCTTAAATGACTTCTAGACCATGAAAAACTATAATCAATAGTCACTTAATTGTTTAACTAGTTTTATCAAAACATGATTGTTTATTCTACTTTCATAAATTGAAAATGTTAATGTTAAATGATTGCTTAATTTAAACTTCTAAAAAAATCCTTTCTTAAAATTATTTGTTTTGATTTTTCATTTTTATGTTAAATGTATATTTTCACCCAAGTTCCTTTTATTGTGTATTAAGTCTTTTGCATAAATGCTCTATGAAAACTATACGTCTATTGGATTCTAAATAAACATTTGATTAGTCATTGTTTTTAATTTAATTATTTCAATATTCCTCAGTTGGTTAATTTTTTTACAATTCTGATTATTATTTTAAAGGAACCGATTAGAGGGCGTTGAGTATAATTTTATGGATCTAAGGGGGCGGTGGCTGGAAAAAGTTTGGGAAGCACTGCTATGGATGTATCATGCAAGAGTTTGATACTTGGATGCAGCAGGAGACGTCCTATTTGTCGCACGAGTAGATTCGATTATTTCAGCTTAATCACTTGCATCTGAATAGCAAACAGCGCCCTTTTCGTTTATTGCTTGAGCTTGTCTTAGTGCGCTTAACAAGAGAGGACGGCCAATGGCTACCACGGTCTACATTTCAGCATAGATCCCCCGTCGCTAATGGATACACAACTCTGTTTGGCTTGTATCTCACTTCAGTACTGTTTGTTGATGTATTGAACACAGATGGTGAAAGAAAAGTAGGACTATAGTGAAAAAAATATAAATGATGAAAAAGAATTTATAACGTGAGAAAAAATCTTTAATGGCCTATAGTACTAGTCTGGTCGTAAGGAAACAAAGATGTTGAACGGAGTTTTTTTTACCAAAGTTCTCCGCTCAATCACAGTCTTTAACATCCCATTGTCAATCAAAATCCTCTGAATCTATCTTTTCTGCCTCTTTTCGATTTCTCCCAACAATTCTTTACCCTCCCCCACCACGTCTAGCACAGCCTCGTTCGTTTTCCTTGATGTCCATTTTACCTTATCCATCCTTCTTCATTCTTACATTTCAGAGCATATACACCTCAACCTTGAGTCTGATTTTTACATGATAGTTTAATTTATTAATTTGCCATGCTTATTCCTTTTTGTTATAATTAGCATTTGTGCTGTTTCAGAGAGTACAAGAGTTAATTAATTCTACAAAAATCTAAAAACCCAAAACCTCTATTTAGACTCCTTAGCGTCCTATTATGAGGTAAACTTTATGACCATGATTTCTAAATTACCCGCAAACATTGAAACGGTGGTCTGAGCAATAAATTTTGCCGCAAAATATTACAAAGTTGACGCTTGTTGGGTCACGAAAGTACCTCACTATGTTGGTTCAGAAGGAGCCTAAAATATTCAATCCAAGACAGAAGCGAACAGACCTGTGGTGAGTTATGGCGCAAGATGTTGAATCCACGTTAACGGGCTTACTAGAATGAAGTTCAGGGATTGTTCGACTCTATGCAGCTGCCTTGTTAGAGAATTCAATACAAGCTGACATACTATTTGACTCGCGTCCAACCTGGTTCGTCATCCTTTAAGCTACCATTCGAGGTATCGAGGACATGGTCGAGTGAACTGGTCTTAAAGCTTTAACCGACTCGCATCGAATTAATTCCCTCCTTTCCCCCAAATGGAATCTTTTAAATAGATTCTAGGAGAAAGCGTTTTTCGAATTCTTTCTTCCAGATCCTACCAACTCTTTCCCCATCCCGCCAACCAGCACGCCCGGGGAATAGAGACCAAAATTTAATAACGTCATTGACTCACGATCCATCCTCCGCAATCCGATTCCGAGAAAGAGAAGAATCTTCCCCACTCCATCTATAGGGAAACGTAGAAATAAAAAGAGAGGACCTTTGATTATCCCTCCCTCTCTTCCTCCGCGATCGCTTCAATCACGTGATCTACGCATCGTTCCGATTCCCAATCAAACGGTGGCCGCGTACTCTGGATCGTCATTCCTCTTTCCACGTGAGAGCGTCCGTGAAAAACTCGGCGTAAGGTCAATTTGATAAGGAATAATCTCCGCTAAATATTTCGATTTTCCGAGTTTTTTTTATATTTCGTACGAGTCGACTTTTCGGAATCGGAAACGATGAGGGTGTGGTGCGGGATGAGAAAATGGTACGTAACCGAAGTTCTCTTGGGAGCTTTGGCGCTCTAATGCGTAATGACGAAATTCATAAATACAGCCAAATGTAACCGGACCGCCCAACCACCCTCTCCTCTCTAATCTCGTGCTTCCGATCCTTACTTCGGGGATTTGTGAAAAAATTGAAGGCCACGCTTAGGCTTTCCATCTCACATCAAGCTCAAGTGGTTTCCTGGGGATTGGAATGGTGCCGAGGCTAACGTACAGGCTTCCCACCGCGAAGGCCCGGGTTCCAATCCTGGAGACAACAAATATTTTTCAGTTATATCCCGATCCCTACTTGAGGTGCTTTGTGGAGAGCACTTTGAGTGAGTACGACGTCCGTCAGATGGGACGTTAAACTGCTGACCCCTTGACGCGCCTTTCGACAAGAGTTTGCTAATGCCGACGCCGGGTTCCTCTCCACCCTCCCTTTCCCACCCATCCCTATTGGCGCAAATGACCTTAGCTGTCGATCGCCTCCCCAACAAAACTACTACTAACTACCGAGTGGTTCCTCGTAATGCACAGCGAGACGTTACGCAAGCGGGCACTCTTCCTGCAAGAAAACCCTTTGCTTTGAGCATATGATGAAAGGTATATTTAATTAGAATGAATGCGCGATTCGTGCTGGCAGGAGGGCACGGGTTTGATTCATCTGAGCACCCTCAGTCTTCCCGAGCCGTGTGGTTTTTCGCGTACCAGATCTTTCTGGGAACCCATAACGCCACAGGGGAAGGAACTGACCCCCCGACCCTGATGTGTGAACACATTGGTAATAAATGTTGAAGTAATTATTATATAACCGTAATTGTGATAAATGCAACGCTTATCATCACGACGTAAAATTCATAACTTTTCACAGAAAGGCTTCACCGAAAAATTGAAAACCAGAACATAATGCGATGGCTAGAATAGAATTGTTTCAGGCGTCACTTTGTGGAGGCGATTCATATCAGAAAAGACAAACTTAGTTATTCCACATATGCTTTATTAAACGCGACCAAGGTTTCGACTTACAAAGCATAACCTGGTGATGACTTTGTAAGTCGAAATCTTGGTCGTGTTTAATACAATATATGTGAAATAACTAAATATCTCTTTTCCGATGCGATGGCGAGTGTACTGCCTTCCAAATATGAGGAGCATGATTCGAATCTCTGCGATTGCAAGTAAATTCAGTCATGTACCGATCCCTTTCTCCACGTACTCGGTGATACGTTGAGAGAGCACTTCTAGTGAGGTACGCCGTCTGCCGGATGGAAAGTTAAATTTTTGTCCCCATGGCATCTTTCGTCACAAGTCGGTTATTGCAGACGTTGGGTATCTCTCAAATGTTTACCCAATCCCTGAAAACTTTTGCATCGTGCAAATCATTCATTCATTCCTAATGACGCAAATTTCCTCAGTTGTCAGTCACCTTCTTTCAAACCACAGAACAAAATTACTCCTAATATGACAGGTTTCATTTGGAAAAAATTGGTAATTAACTAATGCCACCAATTGTGTTATAACACGCTGAACTTTTGTTACAACTACATTTTTCCCATACAAATCGCCACAATGCCATGAGGTAGATAAGACCAAGGTCACTTGGGCAATTCGTGATCAATTAGCATTACATATGAATTCAGATTCGGGAATTTCGAATATCTCCAAGTGATATTCACTAATGTTGTGGTTATTAATTACGCGAGGGAAGAGGATTCTCAATATAGTTCTGTTCGGCATTCGGTTTTCAATAAACTTCTTGTTGTGGTTTAGTATACCTATGTACGAGGAGCGCTAAGAAGTTCTGAGGTAATCCAATTTTTTTCTCAATATTTTATGTGTAATGGTTTAAAGTTGGTAGTTTAAAATACGGAAAAACTCTTCGTAAAAAACAAAACATTCATATCGATGGCTACGCCGCAGGATACACGGAGTTCCTACAGCTGCGGTTACAGTGGGAAGCGTTTTCAGTACTTGAAGTGGCTTCCTTTAGTGTTAAATTGTATCTAATTTCTCCATTTGTTTTTTTTTATATCCATGACATTTGACGTCCATCAATG